>JAUDYJ010000002.1:281198303-281559924 GCA_030761175.1 Masticophis lateralis
GAAAAGGAAAGGAAAGGAAAGGAAAAGGAAAGGAAAGGAAAGGAAAGGAAAGGAAAGGAAAGGAAAGGAAAGGAAGGAAAAGATGTAAATGGATGAATAAGGAAAGGAAAGGAAAGGAAAGGAAAGGAAAGGAAAGATGTAAATGGATGAATAAGGAAAGGAAAGGAAAGGAAAGGAAAGGAAAGGAAAAGGAAAGGAAAGGAAAGGAAAGGAAAGGAAAGGAAAGGAAAGGAAAGGAAAGGAAAGGAAGGAAAGGAAAAGATGTAAATGGATGAATAAGGAAAGGAAAGGAAAGGAAAGGAAAGGAAAGGAAAGGAAAGGAAAGGAAAGGAAAGGAAAAGATGTAAATGGATGAATAAGGAAAGGAAAGGAAAAGGAAAGGAAAGGAAAGGAAAGGAAAGGAAAGGAAAGGAAAGGAAAGGAAAGGAAAGGAAAGGAAAGGAAAGGAAAGGAAAAGATGTAAATGGATGAATAAGGAAAGGAAAGGAAAAGGAAAGGAAAGGAAAGGAAAGGAAAGGAAAGGAAAGGAAAGGAAAGGAAAGGAAAAGATGTAAATGGATGAATAAGGAAAGGAAAAGGAAAGGAAAGGAAAGGAAAGGAAAGGAAAGGAAAGGAAAGGAAAGGAAAGGAAAGGAAAGGAAAAGATGTAAATGGATGAATAAGGAAAGGAAAGGAAAAGGAAGGAAAGGGAAAGGAAAGGAAAGAAAGGAACGGAAAGGAAAGAAGGAAAGGAAAAGATGTAAATGGATGAATAAGGAAAGGAAAGGAAAGGGAAAGGAAAGGAAAGGAAAGGAAAGGAAAGGAAAGGAAAAGATGTAAATGGATGAATAAGGAAAGGAAAAGGAAAGGAAAGAAAGGAAAGGAAAGGAAAGGAAAGGAAAGGAAAGGAAAGGAAAAGGAAAGGAAAGGAAAGGAAAGGAAAGGAAAGGAAAGGAAAGGAAAGGAAAAGATGTAAATGGATGAATAAGGAAAGGAAAAGGAAAGGAAAGGAAAGGAAGGAAAGGAAAGGAAAGGAAAGGAAAGGAAAGGAAAGGAAAGGAAAGGAAAGGAAGGAAAGGAAAAGATGTAAATGGATGAATAAGGAAAGGAAAAGGAAAGGAAAGGAAAGGAAAGGAAAGGAAAGGAAAGGAAAGGAAAGGAAAGGAAAGGAAAAGATGTAAATGGATGAATAAGGAAGGAAAGGAAAGGAAAGGAAAGGAAAGGAAAGGAAAGGAAAGGAAAGGAAAGGAAAGGAAAAGATGTAAATGGATGAATAAGGAAAGGAAAAGGAAAGGAAAGGAAAGGAAGGAAAGGAAAGGAAAGGAAAAGGAAAGGAAAGGAAAGGAAAGGAAAGGAAAGGAAAGGAAAGGAAAGGAAAGGAAAGGAAAAGATGTAAATGGATGAATAAGGAAAGGAAAGGAAAGGAAAGGAAAGGAAAGGAAAGGAAAGGAAAGGAAAAGATGTAAATGGATGAATAAGGAAAGGAAAGAAAGGAAAGGAAAGGAAAGGAAAGGAAAGGAAAGGAAAGGAAAGGAAAGGAAAGGAAAAGATGTAAATGGATGAATAAGGAAAGGAAAGGAAAGGAAAGGAAAGGAAAGGAAAGGAAAGGAAAGGAAAGGAAAAGATGTAAATGGATGAATAAGGAAAGGAAAGGAAAGGGAAGGGAAGGAAAAGATGTAAATGGATGAATAAGGAAAGGAAAGGAAAGGAAAGGAAAGGAAAGGAAAGGAAAGGAAAAGATGTAAATGGATGAATAAGGAAAGATGTAAATGGATGAATAAGGAAAGGAAAGGAAAGGAAAGGAAAGGAAAGGAAAGGAAAAGATGTAAATGGATGAATAAGGAAAGGAAAGGAAAGGAAAGGAAAGGAAAGGAAAGGAAAGGAAAGGAAAGGAAAAGATGTAAATGGATGAATAAGGAAAGGAAAAGGAAAGGAAAGGAAAGGAAAGGAAAGGAAAGGAAAGGAAAGGAAAGGAAAGGAAAGGAAAGGAAAAGATGTAAATGGATGAATAAGGAAAGGAAAGGAAAGGAAAGGAAAGGAAAGGAAAGGAAAGGAAAGGAAAGGAAAGGAAAGGAAAAGATGTAAATGGATGAATAAGGAAAGGAAAAGGAAAGGAAAGGAAAGGAAAGGAAAGGAAAGGAAAGGAAAGGAAAGGAAAGGAAAAGATGTAAATGGATGAATAAGGAAAGGAAAAGGAAAGGAAAGGAAAGGGAAAGGAAAGGAAAGGAAAGGAAAGGAAAGGAAAAGATGTAAATGGATGAATAAGGAAAGGAAAAGGAAAGGAAAGGAAAGGAAAGGAAAGGAAAGGAAAGGAAAAGGAAAGGAAAGGAAAGGAAAGGAAAAGATGTAAATGGATGAATAAGGAAAGGAAAGGAAAAGAAAGGAAAGGAAAGGAAAGGAAAGGAAAGGAAAGGAAAGGAAAGGAAAGGAAAGGAAAAGATGTAAATGGATGAATAAGGAAAGGAAAGGAAAAGGAAAGGAAAGGAAAAGGAAAGGAAAGGAAAGGAAAGGAAAGGAAAGGAAAGGAAAGGAAAGGAAAAGATGTAAATGGATGAATAAGGAAAGGAAAGGAAAGGAAAAGGAAAGGAAAGGAAAGGAAAGGAAAGGAAAAGGAAAGGAAAGGAAAGGAAAAGGAAAGGAAAGGAAAGGAAAGGAAAGGAAAGATGTAAATGGATGAATAAGGAAAGGAAAAGGAAAGGAAAGGAAAGGAAAGGAAAGGAAAGGAAAGGAAAAGGAAAGGAAAGGAAAGGAAAGGAAAGGAAAGGAAGGAAAGGAAAGGAAAGGAAAGGAAAGGAAAAGATGTAAATGGATGAATAAGGAAAGGAAAAGGAAAGGAAAGGAAAGGAAAGGAAAGGAAAGGAAAGAAAGGAAAGGAAAGGAAAAGATGTAAATGGATGAATAAAGGAAAGGAAAAGGAAAGAAAGGAAAGGAAAGGAAAGGAAAGGAAAGGAAAGACCGGAAAGGAACAGGAAAGGAAAGGAAAGGAAGAAAGGAAAGAAGGAAAGGAAAGGAAAGGAAAGGAAAGAAGAAGGCCGTCCTTCCCTTCCACTTCCCTTCCCTGTCCCCTTCGCCCCTTCCCCTTCCCTTTCCCTTCCCTTCCCTTCCCCTCATACCCATTCATCCACCTTCCCGTCCCCTTCCCTTCCCTTCCCTTCCCTTCCCTTCCCCTTCCCTTCCCTTCCCCTTCCCTTCCCCTTCCCTTCCCTTCCCTTCCCGTCCCTTCCCTTCCCTGCCTTCCCTTCCCCGCAGACCCATTCATCCACCTTCCCTTCCCCTTCCCGGCCCGTCCCTTCCCTTCCCTTCCCGGTCCTCCTCAGTACCCATGCATCCACCTTCCCTTCCCCCTTCCCTGTCCCTTCCCGTGCCCTTCCCTTCCCTTCCCTTCCCCTTCCCTTCCCGTTCCTTCCCTTCCCTGCAACCGACAGCCCCGTCCCGGCACTCCGGCAAGGCCCCGGACCAGGAAAGCACCGCCTTCCCGTCCCTTCCCGTCCCTCCCTTCCCTTCCCTTCCCTTCCCTTCCCCTCAGACCCATTCATCCACCTTCCCTTCCCCTTCCCTGCCCTTCCCTTCCCTTCCCTTCCCTTCCCTGTCCCTTCCCTTCCCTTCCCTTCCCCTCATACCCATTCGATCCACCTTCCCTTCCCTTCCCTCCCGTCCCTTCCCGTCCCTTCCCCTTCCCTTCCCTTCCCTTCCCTTCCCCTCATACCCATTCAGCCACCTTCCCTTCCCTTCCCGTCCCTTCCCTTCCCTTCCTTCCCTTCCCTTCCCTTCCCTCTCCCTTCCCTTCCCTTCCCTTCCCTTCCCCTCATACCCATTCATCCACCTTCCCTTCCCTTTCCTTTCCTTTCCTTCCCCTCAGACCATTCAGCCACCTTCCCGTCCCTGCCCTTCCCTTCCCTTCCCTTCCCTTCCCTTCCCTGCCCTTCCCTTCCCCTCATACCCATTCATCCACCTTTCCTTTCCGTTCCTTTCCTTCCTTTCCTCTTCCTTCCCTCACTATTCCAACTACTTCTAGTCCACTATTTCACCTCCCTCCCTCCCCCGTCCTTTCTGTCTGTTCTTCCATCGTCCCATTTTTCATCCCTTTCCTTTCCTTCTCCCACTCTCTCACTCCTTCACTCCTTCACTATTTCACTCTCTCACTCCTCCCTCCCTCCCTTCGTTCTTCCTTCCTTGCTTCCTGTTCCTTCCCTGTCCTCCTCTCACTCTCTCACTATCCCACTATTTCACTCTCTCACTCATCCCGCCCTCCTCCCTGCCCTCCCTCCCGCCCTCTCCCTCCCTCCCTCCCTCTTTTCTTTCTTTCTTTCTTGCCGCATGTTCCGTCTCTTCTCCCTCGCCCCTACCTTTCGAAACCTCCCAAATGCCCCACCATGGCTCAGTCCATGCCCCATCCAACAGACCCTCCCCACCTCCTGCAGTCAGTACACACCTTCGACCCAATCCGGTTGTGGGTGGTCGTTAATCATCCATCCTCCCTCCTTTCCTCTTCTCATTTGAATATGCCGTAAGCTTGCATTGATGTTGACTCTTAATCTCTTTTTCTCCTAAAAAGAACACCTGGAGCCCTCTTTCCACTGCCAAGGCCCTGGCAACTGGAGTGGGACGTAGGGAAGGAAGCAAGTAGATGGTTCTCCATAATCAATTCTTTTAAAGTTTGCCCGTTATCGCCAGCACTCACCAGCTGGGAATGGGGTAAGATTTTGTCCTCTGCTCCCTGGATCCCATAATTCATGAAGAGTCTTCCCAAGGTAAACAAACAGATTAAACAGATGGACAGAGCTGGAAGGGACCTTGGAGGTCATCTAGTCCAACCCCCCTCCGCCCAAACAGGAGACCCCTACACCATTTCTGACCGATGGCAGTTCAATCTCTTCTTGAAAGTCTCAAGGGATGAAGCTCCCACAATCTCTGAAGGCAACTTCTGTTCCATGGGTTGATTGTTCTCCCTGCCACAAAATTTCTCCTTATTTCCAGGTTGACTCTCTCCTTGATCAGTTTCCATCCATTGTTCCTTGTCTGGCCTTCGGGTGCCTTGGAGAATAGGTGGAGCCCCGGATCTCCTTTGTTGGTTTAGAGGTTCTTGCTTCCAAACGCTCATCCTCTTCCTCGCCTAGACTTCTGCCAACATGCCCGATTGGTTCCAGAGTGATCCAGCTGCCACATTGACTCCCCTTCCTCCCATTCTTCATCTTTGTCAAACCTTCCTTGCTAAAACAACTCGCTGGAGATAAATGGCACCCGAGGGAGCTCTCTTGGAACCGTTTTACAGATTGCCTTCCTTCCACCAGCATCTTTCTCCATCATTCCAGCCCCATCAGAAGTCCTGGGGTTCAGCTCGGGCCAAGAAGGGTGACTCCCCAAGACTGGGATTCATCTCTCTGGGTAAGAACTGGCTGCTTTAGATTTCAAAATGTCCTGATAGTTATCTGGGATCCTTGTGCAGGGAGATTCTCAGTCCGGTTCTAATTGATGATTTCTACACTCGTTGCCAAAAGGAAAACAGGGATCCAAGGAAGGGAAGGGTGGAGGCAGGGAGGGAGGGAGGGAGGAAGGAAAGAAGGAAGGAAGGAAGGAAGGAAAAGGAAGGGTGCAGAGGAATGAGGGGAGGAAGGGAAAAGAAGAAGAAGGGGAAGAAGGAAGGAGAGGGAAGAAGGAACGAAGGAAGGGAAGGAAAGAAAAGAAAAGGAGGAAGGGAGGGAGGGAGAGAGAGAGAAGGGAGGGAGGGTGGGGAAGGGAGTGGTGAGGGACAGAGGGAGGGAGAAAATGAGAGGGAGGGGGAGAGAGGAAGGGGGGAGGAAGGAAGGAAGGAAGGAAGGAAGGAAGGAAGGAAGGAAGGAAGGAAGGAAGGAAAAGGGAGCGAAGGAAGGAGGGGAGGAAGGAAGGGGAAGGAAGAAGGAAGGTAGGGAAAGGAAAGGAAAGGAAAGGAGGGGGGAGGGGGGAGGGGAAGGGAGGAAGGGAGGGGTGAGGAACAGAGGGAGGGAGAAAAGGGGAGGGAGGGGGAGGAAGGAAGTGTGTAGGAAGGGAGAGAGGGGAAGGGAAGGAGCAAGGAAGGAAAGAAGGAAGGAAGAAAGGAAGGAAAAGGAAGGGAGCAGAGGAATGAGGGGAGGAAGGCAGGAGAGGGAAGGAACAAAGGAAGGAAAGGAAGGAAAAGGAGAGGGGGAGGGAGGGAGGGGAAGGAAGAGCCTGGTGGTGTGGCAGACTAAAGCCTGTTATTAACATTCAGCTGCCTGCAATTACTGTAAGTTCAAATCTCCCCAGGCTCCAGGTTGACTCAGCCTTCCATCCTTTCTAAGGTAGGTCAATTGAGGACCCAGTTTGTGGGGGGAATAAGCTGACTTTGTATAAATGTACAAAAGTATGAAGGCTATCAATTAACGCATTGTAAGCCGCCCTGAGTCTCCAGAGAAGGGCGGCATATAAATCTAATTAAAAAGAAGAAGAAACTTTTTTGTTTGTTTCAGGATTGATTGATTTGTTGATTGATTGGTTAATTGATTGATTATTGTTGTTACAAATAATTCAAGGTGGTGAACAGGTCCAACACATCTCCCTTCTCCTATTTCCACCCACACCCACACCCCGTGAGCAGCTGCCACAAAGTCATCCCGTTGGCTTTCACTGCAAAGGCAGAACCAGAACTCAGAGCCTCCTGGTGATTGGCCCAAAGTCGCCCAGCTGACTTTCGTGACTAAGGCAAGACTTGAACACTTGAACACATCTCCCACCTTCTAGTCTGTGCCTCAACCACTTGACCAAACTGGCTCCCTCAATGCAAGGCACAGCCGACCTCACCTTATATAATGAAGACAAAAGCAAGAACAAACTTGTTAGCATTTGAGACCAACAGAAGTTCAGGATTATAGACTAAACTGGAAAGTTGCAAAAAACAAAAAAAAAAACCCTCTAGAAGATGACCATTGTCCATTTCCATACTGTTGTCAAGAAAAGGACATACAGAATAGAGAACAACAGAGTTGGAAGGGACCTTGGAGGTCTTCTAGTCCAACCCCCAGCTCAAGAAGGAGAGCCTACCTAGAATAAGAGAATGAGACAATGAGAGAACAGGAGAATAACAGAGTTGGGATTGTTCTCACTGTCATGAAATTTCTCCTTAGTTCAGGGTGGACCGTCAAATTAAATGAGATTTTAGCATGTAGGTGGCCAGCTAAATGTACATCCCCTGGTTAGCAGGCTGAAATTCTCACCAGCTATTGACTGCTGATTGAAGCTGGAAGATTCAAAATCTTCCAGAAGGTTCTGGGCTGTTCGAGACACCAAGACGCGACAAAATAATATCTTGCTTCTTGTCCAGTTAGGAGAAGCTTTCTCCCAAACCCTGCAATTACAATCTTTCCTGAATAACTTTATAAAGAGGTGATGATGGGGAGGAAGGGAGAAATTGATTGTGCCATTAGGTTTGTACCAGCAAATTTTGCCTTGAAAAAAAAATCTTCTTGAATGGGAAGGGAGAGAGAGAGAGGGAGGGAGGGAGGGAGGGAGGGAGGGGGAGAGAGGATGAGAGGATGAGAAGAGGGAGAGAGAGCGTAAGAAAGGGAGAGGGAGGGAGGGAGAGAGGATGAGAGAAAGGGAGAGAGAGGGAGGGAAAGAAGGAGAGGGAGAAAAAGAGAGAGGGAGAGAGGGAAAGAGAGAGAATGAGAGAAAGGGAGAGAAAGGGAGAAAAAGACAGAAGGAGGGAGGGAGAGGGAAAGAGTGTGAGAAAGGGAGAGAGGGAGGGAAAGGATGAGAAAAAGGGAGAGAGGGCAGGAAAGAGGGAGGAGGAAGAGAGGATGAGAGAAAGGGAGAGAGAGGGAGGGAAAGAGGGAGTGGGAGAAAAAGACAGAGGGAGGGAGAGAGGGAAAGAGAGAGGGTGAGAGAAAGAGAGGGGGAGGGAAAGAGAGAGTGGGACAAAAAGACAGAGGGAGGGAGAGGGAAAGACAGAGGGAGAGGGAAAGAGAGAGAGTAGAGAGAGAGAGGTTGAGAGAGAGGGAGAGGGAGGGAAAGAGGGAGAAAAAGACAGAGGGAGGGATGGAGGGAAAGAGAGAGGGGGAGAGAGAGCAGAAGAGAGAGGGGAAGAGGAAGAGATCACAAGAACGCTAAGGATTTCTGTATATAATGGATGTGAGGTTTGGAAGAACGAGGAGCTAAAAGATCTTGACAGCACGTTTCAGGGTCCTTAACCTCGGTGAATAAATGAATAAATCCTCATTTGGGAGAGACAAAAGAAATAAGTGCCACTGTTTCAAGTTCTTTTTGACACGTTAATGATCAGCAGGAGGGGAAGGAGGAAATGGTGAACCGAGCAGAATTTTGTGAGACTGGAGAAAGGGTGCAGAGGAGAGTAACAAAAATTATTAGGGGACCGGAGGTTAAACCAAAAGAGAATATTTGTAACTCGTGATTGAACTCTGGGTTCCTTGAAGCTCTGTGAGTTTGGATGTTTTCTTGTAGACGTTTCATGACACAACTAAGTAACCTCATCAGTGGTAGAAGGACGTGGGATTTGAAGAGAGGAGGAGGAGGAGGACTGTGGTGTCCTCTGAGCTTGAATGTTTTCTTGCGGAGGTTTCACGACCCAGCTAGGTAGCATCATCAGTGCTAGTACTTGCGTAACCGTAAAAATAATAATTTTGAAATTTCAAATTTAATTAAGATTTAATAATTTTGAAATCATTCAACCGTCCTTGTCTCCTCGACTTCTATGATGCCAGGAAAAATGAAGGTTGCACACAGACTATCTGTGCAAAGAGACTATGAAGTATCCCATTTCTGCTCTGTGGCCTACTTTCAATTTTCAACCCCTAATGCTGTTTGACACTTACAGACCAGGATACCTCCAGCAAGGGCTTCTTCTTGTTGTTGTTTTTCCCTTTGTGGCAAAGCGGTTTTCTGTTTTGGAAAATCCTCTCTTGAACTAGTCCCTTGAATAATTTCCCTCCCCCCAAAAGCAGAAAGAAACAGTTAGATTTCGTCACAACAGCACACAAAGGAATCACAACACGGCAGCTGTGATTCAGACTTGCTGTTTCCAATTACGCAAGGAATCTTGGAACCGTGTGTTTATTTTGTGGTCTCTTTCTCCCAAAAATGTAAAAAGAAAATAAAATAAAATAAATAACCCTGCGTTTTTGTTTGCAGCTTCGCCTAATGCCCACTGTTTTTTGCAAATAATTTCCTACTGGGAGGAAAGTGTTTCATGAATATGTATGCTTTTGTTCCAGCTGGCCTCTGACATACAGATTTGTGTGTTTTTGTGTCTGTCTGTCTGTCTTGTGCATGCGTGTATCAAAGAATAGCTCTTTTTCAAAAGGACGACGGCAGTTCCGTGCGCCCCTTGTTTTGAAAATGCAAAACCAAAATGCAAATTTTAAACATGTAAAATGCCCCTTGTTTTAAAAATGCAAAAAAAGAAGAAGAAGAAAGAAGGAAGAAGGAAGAAGGAAGAAGGAAGAAGGAAGAAGGAAGAAGGAAGAAGAAGAAGAAGAAGAAGAAGAAGAAGAAGAAGAAGAAGAAGAAGAAGAAGAAGAAGAAGAAGAAGAAGAAGAAGAAGAAGAAGAAGAAGAAGAAAAGATTGCTGTCATCCCTGAATCTGCAGAGGAGGAGCTGGAGCCTATGGAGATTGAGGGGGTGGCTTCATTGGCTTCAGAAGAATTTGGGGAGGAGCAGGCCGAGGCAGCCCAGGGCCCCTCAGGGTTGGGATGGCTTGTTAGCAGGGAGGAACAGGGGCAGAATGACCTAGAGAGGATAAGCAGTGGACATGCGGAGCAACGGAGCTCAGGCGATGAGCAAGGCCTGCCCCTCCTGATCCCCGAGCACGGAGAGTGGAGAGAAGGTGGGAACAGCGCAGGCTGAGCCAACAACTTGGGAGGAGAGCACCTCTCCCCTCTCCACAAGGCACGCCTGGGGACTGAGATTTAAGGAGATGCTGTGGGGAGGGGCATTTATCAGGAACAAACACTGAATTGATAGAGTTTGGTGGGCCGGTACAGACATTTGGAGTTTGCAGGACTGCTTGCTTCTTCCTTCCTTCGTGGACTCATTTCCCTGTTCCTTCGTTTTGTTATACTGGGCGCAGCCAGAGGCTGCTGCGTGTATGTGTGCATGCTTTGCTCTGGGACTTCCCAAGAAGAAGCAGAAGCAGAAGGAGAAAGAGGAGAAGGAGAAGGAGAAGGAGAAGGAGAAGGAGAAGGAGAAGGAGAAGGAGAAAGAGGAGAAGCAGAAGCAGAAGGAGAAAAAGGAGAAGGAGAAGAAGGAGGAAGAGAAGAAGGAGAAGGAGGAGAAGGAGAAGGAGAAAGAGAAGGAGAAGGAGAAAGAGGAGAAGGAGGAGAAGGAGAAGGAGAAAGAGAAGGAGGAGAAGGAAGAGAAGGAGAAAGAGAAGGGGGAGAAGGAGAAAGAGAAGGAGGAGAAGGAGAAAGAGGAGAAGGAGAAGGAGAAAAAGGAGAAGGAGGAGAAGAAGAAGGAGAAAGAGGAGAAGCAGAAGCAGAAAGAGGAGGAGGAGGAGTATGAAAAGGAGGAGAAGGAGAAGGAGAAGGAGAAGGAGAAGGAGAAGGAGAACTGTGGGGTCCTTGGTGCCCTCTGAGCTTGATTGTTTTCTTGCAGAAGTTTAGTGACCCAACTGGATAACATTATCAGAACTGGAAGGGAGGGGATTTGTGGAGAGAAGGAGGAGAAGGAGGAGAACTGTGGGGTCTTTGGTGCCCTCTGAGCTTGTTTTCTTCCAGACGTTTTATGACCCACCTAGGTAACATAATCCATGTTAGAAGGGAATGGGGTTTGAACTCTGTTTATATACAAATGGTTTGGTTAGAAGAGAATATTTACACTCACCTTTGGTCTGTGGGGTCTTTGGTGCTCTCTGAGCTTGCTTGTTTTCTTCCAGACGTTTCATGACCCACCTAGGGAACATCATCAGTGCTGTAAGACTATCTATGCTAACTAAGCTATCTACTTACTAGCCCTGATGATGTTCCCTAGTTGGGATCATAAAACGTCTGCAAGAAAACAAGCAAGCTCAGAGAGCACCGAGGGACCCTCGTTTCAACCCTGAGCTACAAATTTATTGCTACCCCCAAAATATGTTACCCAGACCTAATCCACATATCAAAGGAGAAGGTCTGCAAACACAGAGAGACTTAATTAAATCAAGTCTCCCAACAGAACTGTATGTTCGCAAGAATAAACCATCATAGATAACATGTACCTACACGCATCCACGCCCCACAAGGGTCACTCTGGACTCAGCATGTATCTACAGGTAGTCCTCAAGTTACAACAGTTCATTTAGTGAATGTTCAAAATTACAACAGGGCTGGGAAAAAAAGGACTTGCGACTGTTTTTCACACTTACGACCACATATGAACAAAATAGAGACTCTCAGCAACTGACTCATATTTATGACGGTTTCAATGTCCCGGGGTCATGTGATCCCCTTTTGCGACCTGAAAAGCAAAGTCAACGGGGTAGCCAGATTCACTTAACGACCATGGGACTAACTGAACCAAAAGTGATTCACTTAACAGCTGTGGCAAGAAAAGTCACAAAACGGAGCAAAACGCACAACAAATGTCTCACTTAGCACAAGAAATTTGAGGCTCCTTTGGGGGGGGGGCGTCATAAGTCAAGGACTAGCTGTACATCCAGGACAATCTCCCCTATAAAATAATGTCTCTGCACCCCCATTTTCTCTGCAGCTGCCCCCCACCCCCCACCCCCCCCCCCTTAAGGAAAACCTCTTTCCTTTCGGGAATAAATAATTCTCCTCTTCCCAAATTTCATTTTTTTTTCAATTCATTCCTGCACAACCTTAGTTCGAATTGGAACCCCAAATTATTCTTCGGACGTCCCAAAAGTGCTTTTTCAGGAGATAACTGGACTTGTTTTTTCTCTGAAGATGTTTCGCTTCTCATCCAAGATGCTTCTTCAGCTCTGACTGAATTTATACTCCTTGCAGACAGCTGGTCCTTTGCATCCTTTTAGAGGGTCGTTGAGGCCACTTGGAGGTTTATCTGTAGTCCTTGGGGTCACCTGAGTGGTGCAAATGGGTGTGGGGCCTTCTTGGAACTGCTGGAAGGACACTGTTGTAGACTGGAGATAGATGATGTCGTATCCCTCCCCTTCGGTTGAGAGAGGGCTGTTGACCTCTTTGACCCCTCTTTCAAACCCCTCTGTCCAAAAGGTGGACTTTGCTGCCTTCAAACAAGCAGCCTTTGTCTTTCAAATGCAGATGGACTGCTGAATCTAATCCTTATAGATTTGTTCTATGTTGTGCCATGCGTTTGTGAAGTGGCTGTTTTGTTTCCCCACATCTGTACATGGCTCACTGTGTTGTACTACATTGTGTCTGCTCCTGGTTGCTGTCATCTGCAATTTTTTCCTCTGAAAATCCATTCCTACTCCCACACCATTCCAAGGGTGTTCATCCAGTGGTGAAATCCTCCGTGGGTTGCCACCGGCTCACTGCCTACACCTGCGCACTGCGCGCCAAATGTGTGCATGCGCAGTGCGCATCAAATGCACGCTGTGCACGCACAGACACAATGCACACCAAAAGCATGCTTCATGCGGAAAAAGGAGCCGTTTGAGGGTAAGTAGAACAGCTGTGCCGTGCGATTTAGATTCCTTAGAAAACAGCTGATTGTCGGAAATATCAGTTCTGACGAACTGGTAGCATTTTTTTACTACCAGTTCGCCTGAACTAGTACGAATCAGTAGCATTTCATCCCAAATCGAATAGCTAAAAGTCTGTAGAGATTCTCAGTCATTCAGGACGCCAATGACCAGCTGTTTGCAAGGAATATAAATCCTTCCATTCCCCACTATCCTGTTAGAGCTGAAGAAGCTTCTTGGATGGGAAGCGAAACATCTTCAATGAAAAAAAAACAACAGAAAGTCCAGTTGCCTCCTGAGAATCTCTAAAGACTTCACCCTTCGGCCATCACCCTGAGCCCTGCGGAGTGGAGAAATTTGCAGCGGCTTTTCCCAACTCTTCACCATCTCGTGGCCGTCAGGAAAACGAAGCCACAGAAAAGGAGAATGGAAATACGGTGCAATTAACCCAGCAGGGTCGGCTGGGGACATAAGAGTAAAATGCAAAACAGAAATATTCTTAAGCATAATGTATATTCATGGGGTTTTTTTCTCCTGTCAGTATGAAGTCGGGGAGTGGAGGTGAAAGGAATAATATTTGAACCAGGAAGTTTGAAGGCGAGGAGAAATATTTATGCTGGGATTTGGAACCTGCCTTCAAAAATAGTTAAAATTTCATTTTATTAATGGATGAATAGATGGATGGATGGATGGATGGATAGATAGATAGATAGATAGATAGATAGATAGATAGATAGATAGATAGATAGATAATGGATAGAGATATAGATAGATAGATAAACAATGGATAGACAGATATAGATGGATGGATGGATGGATGGATGGATGGATGGATGGACGGACGAATGGACGGATGGATAAATGGATAGATAGAGATAGATAGAGATAAATAGATAGATAGAAAGATAGAGATAAATAGATAGATAGAAAAATAGATAGAGACAGATAGACAGACAGACAGACAGATAGATTTCCCAGCATAAAGATTCCTCCTCATCTATAGATACCATGTTTCCCCGAAAATAAGACTGGATCTTATATTATTTTTTTGCTCCAAAATTTGCAATAGGGCTTATTTTCTGGTTAGGTCTTAATTTTGGGGAATACGGTACTAATTGCGTCCATCTGGCTGATGATCTTAACTGGGGCTTATTTTGGGGGTAGGACTTATATTATAAGCGTCTTGAAAAAACATGCAAGGGCTTATTTTCCAGTTGGGTCTTATTTTCGGGGAAACAGGGTAGATAGAGATAGATAGATAGAGATAGATAGATAGAGATAGATAGAAAGATAGATAGAGATAGATAGATAGATAGATAGATAGATAGATAGATAGATAGAGATAGAGATAGATAGAGATAGGTAGAAAGATAGAGATCGATAGAGATCGATAGAAAGATAGATAGAGATCGATAGAGATAGATAGAAGGATAGATAGATAGAAAGATAGAGATAGATAGATAGAGATAGAGATAGATAGAGATAGATAGAAAGATAGATAGAGATAGAAAGATAGATAGAGATAGAGACAGATAGATAGATAGATAAAGATAGAGATAGATAGAGATAGATAGAGATAGAAAGATAGAGATAGATAGAGATAGATAGATAGAAAGATAGATAGTGATAGAGATAAAGATAGATAGAGATAGATAGATAGAGATAGATAGAGATAGATAGATAGATAGAAAGATAAAGATAGATAGAGATAGATAGACAGATTTCCCAGCATAAAGATTCCTCTTCATCTATACATATTTTTTTTGAGTAAAAGGCTATGCAGTATACATTGATCCTAAGTGTGTGTGTGTCTGTGTATGTGTGTGTGTGTAGATATACATATAGATATAGATATACATATGCATATATCTACACCAGTGGTGAAATCCAAATTTTTTTACTACCAGTTCTGTGGCCATGGCTTGTTGGGAGTAGTGTGACTTGGTGGGCGTGGCAGGGAAGGATACTGCAAAATATCCCTTCCCTCCCTTCCCTGGGGGAAGGATATTGCAAAATCCCCATTCCCTCCCTTCTCCTGGGGGAAGGATATTGCAAAATCACCATTCCCACCCCACTCTGGGGCCAGCCAGAGGTGGTATTTCCTGGTTCTCCGAACTGCTCAAAATTTCCGCTACCAGTTCTCCAGAACCTGCCAGAACCTGATGGATTTCACCCCAGATCTACATACACACACATGTACACGCACACACACACTTAAGATCAATGCAAACTACATCGCCTTATACTCAAAAGATGTATGTATGTATGTATGCATGCATGCATTTCTTTTGAATATAAGGTGATGTAGTTTGCATTGATCCAAAGTATTTGCAGATCATCTGGAGTTCACGGCACTGACACAATTCAAAAGTTTTACGAATCTCAGGTAACAGCACCAAAAAAAGAGAGAGGAAGAACTTTTAATAAATATTACATTTATTTAAATTTGACCTCCACCCCACTCCCACCCCTGGCTAATAATAATAGCCTGTGTCGATCTTTTGGGTTTTTTCCCCCTCTTCTGCCCTGTTTAATACAGCATGAGAATTATTTATACTTTTTAACCTGGATTTTTTTATTTTTCTCAGTCCATCGTCAATCATTTGCATTTCAGAGGTTTTAGATTCCGAGGTGGATAACAAGGGAAATGGAGATTGGAAACTAAATATTGACTATTTTAAGAACGGAATTTTTTGAAGAAAGAAAAAAGAAAAGAAATACTCAGTGGAGCTCTGGGAGGAGAACCAATTGCAGGTGTTAAAAAAGAAAGAAAGCAAAAAAGCAAAATAATTTTGTACCTAAATGTACCTCGTTGATTGAAGAGATTGATCGTTTCCGCTGGGAACAATCTGCAAGCAACATACATTTTTTGGTACTTAATGATAGTATTTTGATGCGGTTGGGTCGCTACACAGGAGGTGGGATTGGGAGAGAAGGGCTCAAAGAATCCGGAAATTGTGGGAGTGGAAGAGATCTGAGCCAACCTCTTCCGCCTGCAAGGGAAGCAAATATATCAAAGGATCACCAAGAATGCTCCCACCGACACTGACAGAGCAAGCTACTTCTATATAAACAGAGACAATCCTCCTCGCTTCTAGCACTGATGCAGTTACCTAGCTGGGTCACAAAACATTTATTATTTATTTATTTATTAATTAGATTTATATACCGCCCTTCTCCTTACGGACTCAGGGCGGTGAACAGCCGAATAAAAAACAGTACATAAAAGTTAAAAATTATAAAACCCATATAAACTTTGGCTGAAAATTAAAAACAATTAAATATTAAAATACAACAACCCTACAACTCTAAAATTTTTTAAAAATTCAACAGTGATTTTCTGCAAGAAAATCACCAAACTCAGAGAGCACCAAGGACCCCACAGTCATTGTCATTGTCATTGTCCTCTTCCTCTTCCTCCTCCCCTTCACAAACCCATTCCATTCTAGCACTGATGATATTAACTAGTTGGGTCATGAAACATCTACAAGAAAAGAACCAAGCTCAGAGAGCATCAAGGACCCCACTGTAGGCTCCCTGTAGGTGGAAAGGACGGGAGGAAGAGCATGCCACAAGAAACCCAACAGAGGAGGGAAACTGCAGAAAAGAGCCGGAGGTGCATGATATGATATGATATGATATGATATGATATGATATGATATGATATGATATGATATGATATATGATATATGATATATGATATATGATATATGAGATGAGATGAGATATGATACAATAACACAACACAACACAACACAACACAACACAACATAAGAGTTGGAAGGGACCTTGGAGGTCGTCTAATCCAACCCCCTGCCCAGGCAGGAAACCCTATACCACTTCAGACAAATGGTTATCCAACCTCTTCTTAAAAACTTCCAGTGTTGGAGCATTCACAACTTCTGGAGGCAAGTTGTTCCACTGATTCATTGTTCTCACTGTCAGGAAATTTCTCCTTTGTTCCAGGTTGCTTCTCTCCTTGATTAGTTTCCACTCTTTGCTTCTTGTCCTGCCCTCAGGTGCTTTGGAGAAGAGCTTGACTCCCTTTTCTTTGGGGCAGCCCCTGAGATATTGGAAGACTGCCATCATGTCTCCCCTAGTCCTTCTTTTCTTTAGAGTAGACATACCCAGTTCCTGCAACCGTTCTTCATATGTTTGAGCCTCCAGACCCCTCATCATCTTTGTTGTTCTTCTTTCACTCTTTCTAGAGTCTCCACATTCTTTTTACATTGTGGCAACCAAAACTGAAGGCATTATAAAGTGGTATTAACACTTCACAGGATCTTGATTCAATCCCTCTGTTTATGCAGCCTAGAAGTGTGTTGGCTTTTTTGGCAGCTGCTGCACACGGCTGGTTCCTATTTAAATGGTTGCCTACTAGGACTCTAAGATCCCTCTCACAGTTACTACTATTGAGCAAGGTACTACTATACTGTACCTGTGCAGTTGGTTTTTCTTGCCTAAATGTAGAACCTAACTTTTTTCATCACTGAATTTCATTTTGTTAGGTGGCCATCATAAATTCACTCTTGGTGAAGAAGGAAGATGATTGATGGAGGTTGTAGAAAGATGGAGGAACTTTTGGGTCTCCTTTAACCATAGTTGGTTGTCTTAGAGCAGTGTTTCACAACCTCTGCAACTTTGGGATGGGTGGACTTCAACTCCCTGAGAACACCAAGGACCCCACAATCAACCTCCTCCACTCTGCAAACTCCCTCCTTTCTAGAACTGATGACGTTACCTAGTTTGGTAATGAAACATCTGTAGTAGCAACTAAGCTGAGAGAACACCTGTTGTGACCCATCAGCTGCCAGCAGAGCTGGCGGCAGACTCGGGCGATGAGGAGGTTGGGGAGAAACTTGGGCCAGTTCTAGTATCTGGGGAAGACTCTGATGGATGCTCTGTGTCGGATGCAAAGATAGAGCCAGGGCCGTCCGACATTTTTCAGCCGCCAGAGAGGCAGCTGCATTTGGAGGCTGAGATGAGTGAGGAGGAAGAACAGCTGGGGCCTGTTCCAGACACACGTATGCGCAGAGCTGTTAGGAGAGGAGAACAATGGAGGACAAGGAGTTGACTCGGGAAGCAAAGCACACGTGGATGCCGAATGGCCCCTCCCTAACTGGGGAATAAATAGAAGGAAAGGAGAGTGGCTGTCGTAGGAGACAACCGTTCAGATTTCTGAAGATTTTGCTCGTGGTGTTTCGTGCCACAGAGACTGCTTGCCAGAACTTAATTTGCAGCCTTTCGGCTGGGAGCTCACGGCCTTGCAATTATCGCAAGGAACTGATAAGGTCTGTTACTGCCGTTAACTCCTTGCAGGACTCTTGCCTGGACTTTTCGGTGGGTGAATGCCATTAAGTCACAAGAGGTAAATAAAGAGGGGTTTTTTTTGTGACAAGGAGTCTGTTTCTTGCTTCTGCTAAGGCTGGGTCAGAACACCACCAAGTGCCAACAATCCTCCTCCTCCTCCTCCTCCTTCTCCTCCTCCTCCTCCTCCTCCTCCTCCTCCTCCTCCTCCACCACCACCACCACCACCACCACCACTCTGCACTTGTCCAGAGAGTCACTAATAGTGAAGACTGATTAGAAGACACCAAGGGCAACATCTGGAAGACCTCTTCCTAACCAAACAGGGTTAGTTCAAGGTTAAATATGAAATAAGGTAATCCTCAACTTACAACCATTCTTTTAGTGACCGTTCGAAGTTACAATGGCACCAAAACAAGTGGCTTGTGTCCAGTGGTGGGATTCAAATAATTTAACAACTGGTTCTCTGTCGTAATGACCAGCCGGGTAGGTGTGGCTCGGTGGTGATGTGACCGTGTTGGCGTGGCCAATTCAATGTCACTCGCTGATACAATGTAATAAAGGTTAACCAGAGAGGCAGTTTCTGTAAACAGGGCAATACAGATTAGGCTAGAAACACCACCAGAATGTTTCCTTCCTGCCTTCCTTACAGGATTAGCCGTGTAAAGTGGGAAAAAAACAAAATAAAATTTCTTCCAACAACCAGTTCTCCGAACTGCTTAGAAAGTTAACAACCGGTTCTCCCGAATAGGTGCGAACCGGCTGAATCCCACCACTGATTATGTCCATTTTTAACACTTCCAACCATTGCAGCATCTCCAGGGTCACGTGATCAAAATGCAGATGTTTGGCAGCTGACTCATATTTATGACAGTTACGGCATCCCCGGGGTCACATGATCCCCTTCTGCGACCTTCCGGATGAGCAAAGTCAACAGGGAAGTCAGATTCACTTAATAACCACATTCCTGACTTAACAGCTGCAGTGATTCTCTTAACAATAGCGGCAAGTTGTAAAATTGGGGCAAAACTCTCCCTTAAGTGCCACCTTACTTAGTGACAGAAATTTTGGGCTCATTGTGGTCGTAAGCCAAGGACCCCCTGTATGGAAAGAAAGAGAGAGGTATCCAAGGGACGTAGGGAAATTTTCTGGCTTTATATGCTTACAACAGAGATGAAAACTTCCCCCCCTACCCCAAAATGTGGTCTTTGCCATCCAGATTTTCGCTCCGACATTTTGCTACTTGGCAGCAAAAAAGCCCAAATGAAAGGGTAATGTTCTTGAAAACCTTTGAAGCACATCTGTCAACGTCTGGGCCAGATGTGATCTGAGACGTATGGCAAATAAAGCGGAAAGGCCAAGTTTTTATAAAGGCATCTGGGTAATTTATTAAATTAAAATGTCACGCGTTTCTCTTTAAGGGAGCTAATGAGGGCGAAGTTGGGTTTATAAAGCTGTTTGACGGAAGAGGTGGAAGGAAGTGTGTGATGAATGTACAGATCCATCACTTCGCAATTTAGACCCTGATTAAAGTGGGTTATAGACCCGGGAATAGATAACGGGGATATTTATGGGGAAATCAAGGCGAAAGAATAACTAAGAAACACAGCAGAAAGACAGACAACTCAATGGGTCTTGCACAGGGGACACCGAGGCCCATATGGCTGGGCCCATGGGTCCCTCCCTCCACCTGCATTAACACAGCTAATTCCCCATTTTGGAATTCCTCAACTCCAGGAAATTTTTACAATGTTGTTTTGATGGGTTTTAAAACTTTCAGTCCCAAATTATTCTGATTTTCGTGTTTTCATTTTAGTGGGGAATATTGTAGGCCGCCCAGGCAGGGGTGAAATCCAGCAGGTTCTGACAGGTTCTGGAGAACCGGCTGTGGAAATTTTGAGCAGTTTGGAGAACCGGCAAATGCCACCACTGGCTGGCCCCAGAGTTGGGTGGCAATGGGGATTTTGCAGTATCCTTCCCCTGCCACGCCCACCAAGCCACACCCACCAAGCCACACCCCGCCCACCAAGCCACGCCCATAGAACCGGAAATAAAAAAATTGGATTTCACCATTGCGCCCAGGATGTCTCCCAGAGGGAGATGGAGAGTTAAGAAATAATGAAATATAAATCAATAAATAATCCCCATTGTCCCGTGATCAAAATTCAGATGTTTGACTCGCATTTATGATGGTTGCAATGTCCCGGGGTCAAATGATTCCCTTTTGCGACCTTCTGAGATGCCAAGTCCATGGGGAACCGCAGTGATTCACTTAACAACTCAGGCGAGAAAAGTCGTAAAACGGGACAAAACTCACTTAACAACTGTCTCGCTTTGCAAACAGAAATTTTATGCTCCACTGTGGTCTGACAAGCAAATTCCACGGGAAAGCCAGCTTCATTTACCGGCCGTGTGACTTAACTTTTTAACAACTGCCGCGATTCACTTAAACAAAGTGCGTAAAACGGAGCAAAGCTCACTTAACAACTGTCTCTCTTAGCCACGGAAACTTTGGGCTCCACGGCGGTCGTAACTCGAGGACAAACGGTCCAGGAATTCCTGGTTGGATGTTTCCAAGTGGAGAACTTTTAAATTTAAAGGGACTATCCCGAGAGACCGCTTTGGCTGGTTGAAGGGTTTGATTCTCGTGGATTTCTCTCGATGGATTGGAAAGCGGGGGAAGAGGGGGGGGCAGGAGAAAAAAAAAAATCTCATTTCTGTTTTTCCCCCGTCACCGATTCCCATCCGTTTCTATTTGACAGTCATTGATTCTTCCGTCTCCCTTCCTGCCCCGAGGCTGTAAATGGTTTTTAATAACTTCAGTTTCATAATGTTGGGTGACAAAGTACCATCTGCTCGGGAGGGGTGACCGAGTGTTGTTTGCACAATCCCTGTCGAAAATGACAGGCGTTGGGCGTTTGGGCTTCAGAAGGCTACACGTGTCAGGGGTTAATGGGAGTTTAATGGAAGTTGTCAATAACTCCGGTAATAGTGGGGGGGGGGTTTTTCGCACGGGGCACTATCCTTCTGAGGAGCCTCCAGACTAGGCGAAGAAATACGCAGAACTGAGTGGAAAATCAATCAATCAATTGTTCAAACAGAATGGAGCCGGAAGGGATCTTGGAGGTCTTCTAGTCCAACCCCGAGTTAAAGCAAGAGACTCTAAACCAGTAAGTGATATTCACTTATTTTCCCTACCCGTTCTCAAACGTAACCATGTGCCCGGCCTTCCCACGCATGCACCCGGCCTGAAAAACCTGCCTAAATAGGATGGCATAGAGCCGGGGTGGGTGGGCGTGGCCTACTCACAATTTCCGCTACCAGTTCAGATGAATCGGTCTAAACCGGCTGAATACCATCTCTGCTCTAAACCATTTCGAACAAGTGTCTTTTCTGAAAAGCCTCCAGTGATGGAGAACCCACAATTTCTGGTGGCAAGCTGTTCCACTGGTTAATTAACAGAATGGCAAGAGTTGAAAGGGATCTTGGAGGTCTTCTCGTCCAGGTGTCAGCAACCTGCGTCTCCGGGCAGAGACAGAGAGATACTGGGGGGGGGGGGTGAGAGGGGGAGGGAGGGAGGGAGAGATCAAAAGGGTTTTGTGATTCCGGGTGTTTTTAAACAACTGGTTCTCTGTCCTAATGACTGCCTGGGTAGGTGTGGCTAGGGGGGGGTCATGTGACTGGTGGAAGTGAGTGACATCAAGTTGGCCACACCCACCCAGATTTTGTGGCTCCCGGTGTTTTCTTTTCTGTGGGAAATGGGTCCAAATGGCTCTTTGAGTATTGATGTGATGGAGCAGCTACAACTTTTGGAGGCCAAGTGGTTCCACTGATTGTTCTGTTAGGACATTTCTCCTTAATTCTTCCATAGATCCGGATAATATGTCTCCCTCTTGGCCTAAATCTGAATAACAGAGCTGGAAGGGACCTTGGAGGTCTCCTAGTCCAACCCCCGCTCGAGCAGGAAAACTTCTACCATTTCAGGCAAATGACTGTTCAATCTCTTCTTAAAAACCTGTTGTGTTGGAGCACCCACGACGTCTGGAGACAAGCCGTTTACAGGATTAAATAACAGTAAAGCACAGTTGGAAGGGACCTTGGAGGTCATCTAGTCCAACCCCCTGCTCAGGCAGGAAACCCTGTATCATTTCAGACAATCTCTTCTTAAAAGAGATTGGAGCACCGACAACCTCTGGTGGCAAGGCGTTCCACAGATAAATGGTTCCAATTGTCAGGAAGTTTCTCCTTAGTTCTAAATTGGGTTCAGCAATCAGCAACTGAGGCCCAGAATATGACACTAAGATTGTGCGGAAGTGATGCAGATGGACACAGAGACGAGGGTCAGTATTGATGCTCTTAATATATGCGCCGTGGCAGATGCTTATATGGACATTTGCCATTTGTCATGGCCACACTTCGATAAAGCCAGGCGTCAACCATCTTCCTGACTTCCTTCAAATTTGCGTAATTAAAACGGGATTTTTTTGGCTCAGCTCAGGCACAACCTTTTGACGCTGCCGACCCCGACGGTGTGGTGGGATATTGTGTGTGTGTGTGTTTATGTGGTTTTTGGTTTTTTTAGAGCTGAGCTTCATCTACGGATGGATTTTTGTTTTTTAAAGCAGTCAAGTTGAAAGTGGAGGCCGAAAGGGATCTCAAGAGATCTGAGGGTGGATTCCACAATGGCTGGTTCCTTCTCTAGCAAATCCCCCAAACAGGTGTAAGGCAACTATTTTGTGTTGCCTTCATTAAAAAAGAAAGATTGTTGTGCTTTTTAAAAAAAATTGTCGGACTTTTGCGTTTTAATCCCCCGCTCCAAATAAAAACAGAAGGGAAAAAGAAAGGAAGTTGACCACTGTCCTTTCCAAACGCTGTCGGATGGTCAAATGGACAGCATTGATCCAACCCATTTATCAAGGACTTTAAAAGAGGTGAAGTATTGGTGTGTCAACCCTGAAGTGACCTAACCGAAGCCATTTTGACCACTTCAGTGTTGCCACACTGGAGCTGAGGGATAGGGACGGGGGATTAGAGATAGCTGGGGTTTTGTAGACAAAACAAAATACTTTCTCTTGGGAACCAAGGACATCCTCACACCTGGTCAGAGAGAGGAGGAGTGATGTCACCAGGCAACCAAACAGAGATTTGATTGGATCATGTGACTGTTTGGGGTTGAGGAGAAACTTTTACTTTTAATCAGGTGAAAACCGACGGAATCCTCAGAGTCGGTTTTCACCAGAACTGTGCCAATATGACATATCCAATAAAACTAGTCTTTGAGGAAGCTCCCTGCCTTGGAGTTTGGTTTGCTGTTGGGTACTTGGAACCCTGGCATAGTGTGGATTAAGAACTGGAGGCGAACAATCGCGCCGGGATAAGTGTGGCAGAAGGAAAATTTGAAAACATCTTGTCAGCCCAGAAGCCATTTGGGGGGCATCTTCAGGGCTGCCACAGCAAGGCTGGTTGGAGCTGTGAGAACGTAAGGGGGGAAATAGAGATACCTGGGGAGGTGTAGCCAAAACAACATTCTTTCCCGGGAGAGCCAAGGACATTCTACCAGGTGTTGGAGAGGTGTGGACCAAAGCCAGCCAGGATGGTTGACTATGACCTGGTTCGATCATGCGACGGACGTGTGGCCTGAGGGGAAGAACTTTGGGGTTCGATTTGAGTGGGGGAAACCTCGGGTCCTTCAGAGTTGGGTTTTCCTCAGATGTGCAAATATGACATGCCTAATAAATCTATACTTTGAGGAATATGTCCGCCTCGGAGTTTTGTTTCTGTTGGGTGTGTTAACTGGAACTGGGATAAAACCGCAGAGTGGAAGCACAATTTCGCATGGGAGGTGCCACATTACAAGCAGAGACAGAATTGCTGAGATAACCTTCAACTTACAACAGTTCGTTTAGTGACCGTTTGAAGTTACAATGGCATTATGATCATTGCCGCATCCCGTCACCTGATCAAAATTTGAATGCTTGGCAACTCATATTTATGACGGTGGCAGTGATTCCCTTTGATGGCCTTCTGACGAGCGAAGTCCATTGGAGAGGCCAGTTTCACTTAACCACTAGGATCCTAACTTAGCATCTGCAAAGATTCACTTAACGACGGTGGCATGAAAGGTCATAAAATAGGGCAAAACTCACGTAACAACTACCTCACTTGGCCTCACGTTTTGGGCTCAATCGCAGCTGTAGGTTGAGGACTGTGTGTATACCAAGTTCCTGATCACTTTTGCAACCCCTGTGATTACATGGTAGAAAGATTGGGGTGAGGATTTACATTCCTCAGTAAGCTATGAATTCTGGGAGTTGAAGTCCACGGGTCTCAAAGCTGTCAAGGTTGGACATCCCTGGTTTAAACCAATGGACCCATTGCCATTACAAGCATCTTCACCAGAACGTCTTCAGGCCCACCTCAAAGGTTGGTCCATTGGGAGGCCTGGAGCAGACCAGAGGGAGAAGGGACATTCAAGAGGACGAAAGGGATCTTAAGAGATCGGAGGGTGGACCCCACAATGCCTGCTTCCTTCTCTAACAGGCCCCCAAAACAGGCGCAATGCAACAATTTTGTGTTGCCTTCATGATACACAAGAGACAGATCTCTGTTTTTCTTCATGCCACTGGCTACCGTTCTGATATGTATTTATTTATTTATCAGATTTATGTAAATGAAAAGAGAGCAAAATTTCTGTAAGTGAAAAGGGAGGCTATTCAAGATCTACTGTACAGCAGGAGGACAATTCTGGTGGGCTCACAAGAGCCACAAGGTATTTTAGAATATCTCATAGGGTCCGCTCTTCCAAGGGCTACAGGACCAAGGGTGAGCTAGCTAGACCATCTGAAATCAGCTGGACAGTCTTATGTTGAGTCCGGTCCAAAGCCAGCAAGAGAGTCCAAATTTCAGCCTTTTTCTTATTTTAACCTGTAATCTTGAATGCTGTGGAAGAAGTCCAGGATTTAATTACGATTAAAATTGTCTTCCCACAATCTCACACAAGAGAAAGAACCTCGGGGTCTCACGCCTGGAGAAGAGCAGTGTGTTCTGAGAAACCAAGAACTTCTCCATTTCAATGGTCTAAACCAGGGGTCTCTTTTCTTCACCATGGAACCCCTTGAAATACCTTATTTGGTCATGGATCACCCTCCCAACACTTAATATTTAAATAATAACATTTCTTCAAGCCTTCGCAGACGCCCTGTGAGGATATCATGGCCCCCACAGGGCTCCGTGCACCACAGGCTGAGAACCACGGGTCTAAACTCGTAGGTGTCCAATCGTGGCAACTTTTAAGACTTGTGGATTTCAAAGTTGTCAAAGTTGGACACGCCTGGTCTAAACCAATGAAGGATGAACCCACTGCTGCCACCAGCATCTTCATCAGAACATCTCCAGGTCCACCTCCAAGGTTGGTCCTTTGGGAGGACTGGAGCAGATCAGAGGGAGAAGGGAAATTCAAGAGGACAAAAGGGATCTTAAGAGATCTGAGGTTCCTTCTCTAGCAAATCCCCAAAACAGGTGTAATGCAACGATTTTGTGTTGCCTTCATGCCACACAAGAGACCGATCTCCCTGTTGTTTTTCATGCCACTGGCTACCATTCTGACACATATTTATTTATTTATCAGATTTTAAAACTGATGTATCTGTTATATCCTGATAGAAAAAGACAATTGCATTGAGCGGAGAATGACTGCCAATTCTGAAATCTACAATTGTTTCCTTTTGTTAAAAAAACAAACAAACACCAATTTTACATCTTTCTTTAGGTAACGGAGCAGGAGTGAGGAGAAAGCTCCTTAGAAAACCAACTGGAGCAGCTACAGCATGAATAATTAAAGTCAGAAGGCGAAACATGCATTACCAGGGGTGAGTGGAAATAATTACTGATTCGTCTTTATTTACAACATCAAGGCAAGAGGTTGCAGGAGTGAAGGAAGCCTTTTAGACCCAGGAAACACGGAGTGAATTAATTTTGCCTTGCAAGTCCGGAGCTTTCTCTCTCGACCGTGAATGGAGCAGCTCCAATGGAGATGTTCAGTTCTGCTTTAAGAGAGTAAGCAAATAAAATGAAGGGGAGAATGGTATTTCAGACATACTGTATCCAATGCGCCCTGGATTTATCTGTTTTCTTTAAAGAGGAATCTTCTATCAAAAGGTCATTAACTGGGAAGAAAATCACTGAAGTGCAGAGAGCAACTTTTAAGTTACTTGCCTAAAAAGACCAGGGAAATGGTTTGTAATTCCTGGGGAAGTATTTTTGGGAAACGTACTGCGCTATCCATTTCAATAGGTCGCTTTGCAAATGGAAAATTATACTGCTGGAATGGCCTTGGGTATGTGATAGAGAGACAGAGAGAGGGAGAGAGAGGGAGACGAGGGGAGAGGAAGGAAGGGAGAGAAGAGGAGGGAAAAGGAGAGAAAGAAGAAAAGGGAGAGAGAGTTGGAGAGGGAAAGAGAGGGACAGAAAAGGAAGGAGAGGGAGAAAGAGAGAGAGGGAAGGGAGAGGGTGGAGGAAAAAAGAGGGCAGAGGAAGGGAGGAATGAAGGAAAGAGAGGGAGAGACAGAGGGCGACAGAGAGAGGGAGAGAGGAAGGAGGAAGAGGGAGAAAAGGAGGGGACAAGAAGAGAGAAAGAGGGAGGGAAGGAAGGAGGAAGGAACGGAGTAAAGAGGGAGACAGAGGGAATGGAGAGGGAGGGAGAGAGAGAAACTAAGCCCTGGAAAACGGTTTCCACCACTAAAAAAAAAAAATCAAAACTCAATAAGGAAACATCCATCCTTTGCACAACGACGTGACTTTTCCGCCCCCTTCAGCAATGAAATCCCAGAAGAGAAAAATCCCGCTGGAAAGTTTCCACTAACACTCCATGCAGTTCGTCTCTATCATGATTCAGAGGTGGGAGAGGGGAGCTACCGTGTTCGGTTCTCTACGGGGAGAGAGAGGAGACAATCGTCGGTCAGACAAATAATTTAAAAGATCCTGAAGACGTCCACACACCCAGACGAGAAAAGAGGAAGGGATAAAAAAAAGTCCTCGGAGCCCCCAAGGCCCTCAAATGAAAAAGATTTCCTCCAAAATCCGGCTCTCTTCCAAATCAGCCAGCCCGTTCTTGGCTCTCCAATCCCAGCGGGGGTTCCCGCAGGTTCTGCTCTGGGGCTGGATCCCTCTGGGAAAGCCGTGGGGATCTTCCTGCCTTGAGCTCATGGCAGACACCAGATCCAGGAGAGAAGTCTCGTATCTGGAGGAGAGAGGATAAGACGTGAAATGTTATCTCGTTATCTCTGACTGGGAGAAGAATTAGCCGGCGGAACAGCTTGCCACCAGAAGTTGCGGGTGCTCCATCGCTGGAGGTTTTTAGGAAGACACTGGACAGCCACTTGTCTGGAATGGTATGAGGTCTCCTGCTTGAGTAAGGGGGGTGGACTAGAAGACCTCCAAGGCCCCTTCCAACTCTGTTATTCTGGCATTTTGTCTTGGGTCTACTACTTGTGCAAGGGGTTGGATTAGAAGATCCACACGAGCATTACTCTAGTTTAGCTCCGGCACACGCCAATTTTCAGGCCTTCTGAGCCCATTAGAAGTCGGGAGCCTGGGGAGGGTGAAAACAGCCTTCCTCACCTCCCTGGAAGCTCTCTGGAGGCCAGAAATGGCCTGGAAGTCAGCAAACAGACCGTTTCCTGACTCCGGAGGGCCTCCGGGCGGTGGGGGTTGGACTGGTATAGGGTCTCCGGGTTGAGCAGGGGTTGGTCTAGAAGACCTCCAAGGTCCCTTCCCACTCTGTTATTCCGTCCTTCTAGACAGTGTCTCCTGCTTGAACAAGGGGTTGGACTAGAAGACCTCGAAGGGTGTTTACTGGATTGTTAGTCTGAAGTTGACCTCGGTTAACTTAACCTAACTCCCAAGGTTAACTTCAGACCAACAATCTTTTTTTTTTTTAAATTTGATTTATCTGCTGCCCTTCTCCGGAGACTCAGGGCGGCTTACAATGCGTTAAGCAATAGCCTTCATACTTTTTTATATTTATAAAAAGTCAGCTTATTTCCCCCACAAACTGGGTCCTCAATTTACCTAACTTAGAAAAGAATGGAAGGCTGAATCAACCTTGAGCCTGACGAGATTCGAACTTACAGTAATTGCAGACAGCTGGTGCTAATCACAATGCTTTTAGTCTGCTGAGCTATCCAGGCTCCTATCAATCAAATAAATTAATCCCCCAATCAAGAAACTGCCAAAAAGCCATCAGTAAACAGACCAACCAAAGAATCTCTAAGGCTGCCTCCACCCACACAGACAGGCAAGTCACCAGAATATAAACTGACAGCAAGCACCACTCCTTCCTAGCACTGATGACGTTACCTAGTTGGGTCTTGAAATGTCTGCCAGAAAACCACCAAGCTCAGAGAGAACGAAGGACCCCACAGTTCAACTCTGTGCTACTAATACTCTTTTCTAGCCAAACCACTTGTGTATAAACAGAGATCAAATCCCACTCCCTTCTAACACTGATGATATAACCTAGTTGGGTCGTGAAACGTCTGCCAGAAAACCACCAAGCACAAAGAGCACCAAGGACCCCTCATTCCAACCACGAGCTACCAATATTCTCCCTTATTGGTATCATTAACCCAAGTGACATCTCGAGATGGACTCTGCAAGATACAGGTGAACTTTTGACTTACAATGATTTGTTTAATGACCAAAATTCATTATGGTACCCAAAAAAGTGAAGTATGACCCCTTTTCACGCTTACGACCGTTGCAACCTCCTCCACAGTTACATGATCAAAATTCAGGTGCTTGACAACGGACTCGTATTTATGACGAGGATAGGATTCCCCTTTGCGACCTTCCGAAAAGAAAGTCAACGGGGAAGCCACTTAACAACTGAGTCACTAACTGAACGGCTTTCAGTAATTCATGGAAGGACTATTGCAAGTCCAGCTGACTTTTGAAAAAAAAAAACACCTTCTTATGCGTGTCATTTTTCACTACCTGTTTTGCACTCTCATATTGAATTTCCCAAATATTACTAATATGCCCCGCGCAGACCCTCGTGAGCTAATTCGAATCCTTTGGAGAACTAGTTAGGCCTAAACTTTAGAACTTTATGGTTTCAAATGGAGTCCTAAGAGATTTCCTGGGGTTTTTTTTTTTTTTTCAAAGATGCAATTAAATCTCAGCCAGACCCCTGAACAAAAACCGCTCATTAATCATTAATCACAACCTCCAGATCTAATTAAGACGGGCTAGGAATAAACGTGCTGTCACAAATACTGTTTGTAAATGTTGAGAATGCCTTGGTAAGGCCACACTTGGAATCCTGCATCCAGTTTTGATCACCAGAGTTTTAAAAAAAGAGGTTGAGACTCTGGAAAGAGTGCAGAGAAGAGCAACGAAGATGATGAGGGGACTGAAGGTTAAAATGCTGCTGGAATTGGGTGTGTCTAGTTTGATGAAAAGAAGGACCAGGGCAGACATGATAGCAGTCTTCCAATATCTCAGGAGCTGCCACAAAGAAGAGGGAGTCAAGCTATTTTCCAAAGCACCAAGAAGGCAGGACAAGAAGCAATGGGTGAAAACTAATCAAAGAAAGAACCAAACTGGAATAAAGTGGAGTAGAGTAGAGTAGAGTACAGAAGAGTAAGAATAGAAGAATAGAATAGAGTTAGGTGTAGAATAGAGTAGAGTAGGAAGAGTAGAGTAGAGTAGCGTAGAGTAGAGTAGAGTAGAGTAGAGTGGATAGGATAGGATAGGATAGGATAGGATAGGATAGGATAGGATAGGATAGGATAGGAGAAACAGAGTTGGAAGGGAC
Organism: Masticophis lateralis; assembly: GCA_030761175.1. Lineage (NCBI taxonomy): Eukaryota > Metazoa > Chordata > Lepidosauria > Squamata > Colubridae > Masticophis > Masticophis lateralis. The sequence goes on from JAUDYJ010000002.1 coordinate 281,228,012, forward strand.
CTTGGAGGTCTTCTAGTCCAACCCCTTTCCCAGGCACCACTTCAGACAAATGGTTGTCCAATCTCTTCTTAAAAACCTCCAGTGATGGAGTGCCCACAATATCTGAGGCAAGCTGTTCTTAATCTAGAACTAAGGAGAAATTTCCTGACAGCGAGAACAGTTAACCAGTGGAACAGCCTGCCTCCAGAAGTTGTGGTTGTTGCATCACTGGAGGCTTTTAAGAAGAGTCTGGACAGCCATTTATTCTGGATAGTATAGGGTCTCCTGTTTAAGCAGGGGGTTCAGCTAGAAGATCTCCAAGGTTCCTTCCAATTCCAAGGTTATTCTATTGTTACCTGGCTTCCTGCACTGGGAAACATACTCTGTGGCCCACCTCCAATTTCCCATTTTGGTAGTCCTGTGGGGGTGATGATTCCAGTCAGCTTAGATGTTGTGCAGAAAGAGGCTGAAGAAGAGGAAAGGAAGAGGAGGAGGAGGAGGAGGAGGAGGAGGAGGAGGAGGAGGAGGAGGAGGAGGAGGAGGAGGAGGAGGAGGAGGAGGAGGAGGAGGAGGAGGAGGAAGAAGAAGAAGAAGAAGAGGAGGAGGAGGAGGAGGAGGAGGAGGAGGAGGAGGAGGAGGAGGAGGAGGAGGAGGAGGAAGAGGAAGAAGAAAAGAGGAGGAGGAGGAGGGGAGGAGGAGGAGGAGGAGAAGGAAGGGAGGAGGAGGAGGAGAGGAGGAGGAAGGGAGAAGGAGGAGGAGAAAGGGAGAAGGAGGAGGCGGAGGAGGAGAAGAAGAGGAAGGGAGAAGGAGGTGGAGGAGGAGGAGGAGGAGGAGGAAAAGAAGAAGAGGAGGAGGAGGAAGGGAGAAGGAGGAGGAGGAGGAGGAGGAAGAGGAGGAGAAGAAGAGGAAGAGGAAGAGGAAGAGGAAGAGGAAGAGGAAGAAGAAGAAGAAGAAGAAGAAGAAGAAGAAGAAGAAGAAGAAGAAGAAGAAGAAGAAGAAGAAGAAGATGATCCAGTTTAAAAGAAACCCAGCTGCATTTGGGGGAAGAAATCACCCTGGAGAAATATTCTACGCTAAGTTTTATCTAAGTTTTACAGCATTGCAGCTATCAGGGAAAATTAAAAGATCTGGGGAGATAACAGGAGCAGCAAATACAGGAAAGATTATTTAAAAGCGCCAACATTGGAAATCGGTTTATTTGACACCGAGGCACCTCTCTATGCCAGAAAGCAAGGCCAGTTTTATCAGATAGGGAAAAATGCTCCTTTGGGCTATTATTTAGTGGTTAATCCCCTGATAGAAGAGTTTGTCGTGGCTTGTCAGGTGCCGTTACAAAGCCTTTTGCCTCGAGGCAGAGCCCTTTTTTAACGGCGTAAAAGTCAGCCCCCCCCCCCCCCCACATTTATTCCAAATGTTTAAAGGGAAAACTGCCCGTTTGCTCTGTCTGGAAGAATGAAGGTTTTTTTTTGGCACCCAAAGCCAGGGATTGCAAAGTGATATTTGGGTTGTCGGTAATTGTGAACGCTGAAAGGGTGGGGTCTCTTCATCGGGTTTTGTGCTCTCCTTGAAGATCAGAGGAAAACCAAATAAGGTGGGCCCAAAAAAGTCCCCTTTTGGTGTAAAATGAAGATGGAATAGACGTTTCCCCCAAATTTGAAGTTCCTTCCAGGTGTTTGTCACCAGCAAAGTACACAAATGCACGACCTTGCCTGCATACAGAATATAGAATAACAGCATTGGAAGCAGAGGTGATATTCAACCGGTCTGGACCAGTTCGCTCGAACTGGTAGCGGAAATCGTGCCTGGACCGGCTCTATGCCATTGTACGCTAATGATCTAAGTGCTCGAGCCCACTGTAACAACATTGCCAAAAAGGCATTAAGAGTTGTTAACCTAATCTTCTGTAGCTTCTTCTCTGGTAATGTTGTACTACTAACTAGAGCATACAAAACCTTTGCTAGACCAATTCTTGAATACAGCTCATATGTCTGGAACCCAGACATAAATGCAATCGAGAGAGTCCAGAGATATTTTACGAGAAGAGTCCTCCATTCCTCTAACCACAATAAAATATAAGAGCCTGGTAGCTCAGCAGGCTAATGCATTGTGATTAACTCCAGCTGTCTGCAATTACTGTAAGTTCGAAACTCCCCAGGCTCAAGGTTGACTCAGCCTTCTATCCTTTCTAAGGTGGGTAAAATGAGGACTCAGTTTGTGGGGGCAATAAGCTGACTTTGTATAAATATACAAAAGTATGAAGGCTATTGCTTAACGCATTGTAAGCCGCCCTGAGTCTCCGGAGAAGGGCGGCATATAAATCAAATTAAAAAAAAAAACTTGGCTCAGAGAGGACGAAGGGCGCCACCGTCCACATTCCCATAAGCCTCACCCGGGGAAACCTGCTACAAGCCACTGTGCGAGAGTCGTCAATGTGCGAGTTTACTAGGAAACTAAGGAAGGGAAAAAAGGGGCTATTAAACACCACGACAGAGAAGAAATGCCACAGGTTGTTTTTTTTCCCCCCCCAAAGCCAAGGCATGGAGAAAAGAAATCAAATGAACTTGCATTTTTTTTCCCCCTTCAGACTGGTGCTATGAAATGGCTTCGGTTCGCCTAACAGACCGATACTGTGTTTTTGAAAAAAACCCGACACCGTCTTTTGAATAGACTCCTGTCAGCGACTGTCAGTCTAAGTCGCCGAGCTTCAAAAGACGGGACAGTAGCTTTAAAGCTTTAAAGTTTCCGCTCGCATTATATTTTTTGATTTTCACACTCGGCTGAAAGGAGATGAGGATTTTGGCAGGGCTTCAAGCCCCAGCTGATATCCATAGGAGTCAATAAGAGTCCTACTACTGGAAGGGAAAAGGAAAAAAAAAATTAATGAGATTTATTGGCTTCATAAACACTCTGGCAGGAAAGATAGATGTAGATTTCTTTCAACGGGCAGTGTGAGATCTTATTCGATCATCTTCTTTAGCGATACCTCTTCATTTACAGCCTCACAATTTATTCTTCCGCCGTAAATGTCTACAAATACTAATGCTACTACTAATAAAAAGACTTGGAATAATAAAAAATAATATTTGGAACATCGTACATCTTAAGAAGGTACTTGGTTGATACCTAGGATGCTGGAAGCTTAAAGATGGGTGGACTTCAACTCCCAGAATCCCCCAGCCAGCTGGCTGGGGGATTCTGGGAGTTGAAGCCCACCCATCTTCAAGCTTCCAAGGTTGAGAAACACTAGTTTAGATGATTTCAATTTTGACTTGCAGTGATTCAAAATTACAATGGCATGGGAAAACTGACTTAGGACTGTTTTTCATACTTATGACCATGACAGCATACCACCCTCCCCTCCCCCATGATCAAAATTCAGCCGCTTGACAACTGACGCGTATTTTTGACTGTCGCACTACCCCGGTGTGTGTGTGTGTGTGTGTGTGTGTGTGTGTGAGAGAGAGAGAGAGAGAGACGTGATCCCATTTTGCGACCTTCGGACAAGCAAAGTCAAGGGAGCGGGGGGGGGGGGGGAAGGTGAATTCGCTTAACAGCCGGGTGTCTAACTTAACTGCAAGGGATTCGCTTAACAACGGTAGCAAACAAGGTGATGCAACGGGGCAAAACTCGCTTAACGACTGTCTTGCTTGGAAACCGGTGATTTGGGGGAGCGGGTCCGTTGCGGTCATAAGATGAGGACTACTTGCATAGGATTTCAACTACCTCTGGTTACTCCACTGTAATTTCTTTCTTCTTTTAATCCAGACCTCTGAACTCCCTTCCTGCAGGGTTTGCAGGTGTTGGTGGAATTATTATGGCTCTCAGCATCATATCTTGGCTTCTATTCTTAAGAAGATAAGAATGGAATAGAGCTGGAAGGGACCTTGGAGGTCTTCTAGTCCAGCCCCCTGCTTAAGCAGGAGTACCTATACCATTTCAGATAAGTAACTGTCTAGAATCTTCTTAAAAACGTCCAATGATGGAGCACCCACGATTTCTGGTGGCAAGCTGTTCCACTGGTTAATTGCTCTCACTGTTAGGAAGTTTCTCCTCAATTCCAGGTTGCTTCTCTCCTTGATGAGTTTCCATCCATTGTTTCTTTTCCTGCCTTCTGGTGCTTTGAAGAATAATCTGATCCCCTCCTCTTTATGGCGGCCCCTCAAATACTGGACTATTGCTATCATGTCACCCTTAGTCCTTCTTTTCTCTCGACTGGCCAGTCCCAATTCCTGCAGCCGTTCTTCCTATGTTTTAGCCTACAGGCCTTTAATCGTTTTAGTTGCTCTTCTCTGCACTTTTCCCCAAAGTCTCAACATCTTTTTTCTAACGTGGCGAGCAAAACTGGATGCAGCATTCCAGGTGTGGCCTTATTAAGAATTTATAAAGCGGGATTAATACTTCGCGTGATTTTGATTCTATGCCTCTAACAATCCAGGATCGTATTAGCGTTTTTGGCTGCTGTTGCACACATCTGGCTGATATTTAAATGATCGTCTACTAGGACTCCAAGGTCCCTCTCCCAGGTGCAGGAGAACCAACTCTGATAGGATAGCAGTGACGTTTCCTTGAGGATCGTTGTATGAGAAATAGAAGAGGACCTCACAAAAGGTTGGACATCAGAGGGTAGTCCAAGGTCCCTCCCACGCCTAGGGTTCCATTATCAATCATCTGGTTTGTAGTAACTTCTGACAGGCTAGGCAAGATGGTCAAATCTGTCCTTTTACGGGCTGCACGCTTTTCCAACACTTAATTTTTTAAATTTTCCAACGTCGGATTGAAACGCTTGAATAAAATGTGCCAGCTGCCTCCAATATGATCTGCAGCCACATGGATGGACATGCACACAGCCTCACCAACCAAAACAGACGACACATATAAAAAACTAGGCCGAGCTCCAAAACCACCCGAGAATTGCTGAAAGCCTGGCACTCTGACAAGCCAGCCATCAACAGGCACGTAGAGATAAACAATATTTACATACCATTCAAAAGAGACAATCAAAAAGCTAAAAAAAAAAAAGGAAACAAAAAGACCAAAACACCTCCTGCCCAGCAGGCAACATCCAGATAGCAGAGATTAACTACGCTCAATCCACAATGAAAAAAAGTAAACAATATCCAATCAACTCACACAACAAGCTAATGGGAAATTGCAGCCCAATCGAAGAACCACAAAGAACGTTCCTACTCACATTTGCATATCAACAGAGGGCAAACCTCCCTCCCTTCAAGCACAGATAATGTTACCAAGTTGGGTTGTGAAATGTCTGCAAACGAACAACCAAGCTCAGAGACTGAGAACCCCATAGTCCTTCTCTTCCTCCCCATCTTTTCTGCAAACCTCCCTCCCTTCTAGTGCTGATGATATTACCTAGTTGGGTAAAGAAATGTCTGTAAGGAAACCACCAAATTCAGAGAGCACCAAGGACCTCACGGTCTTCCTCCTCCTCCTTGCAAACCTCCCTCCCTTCTAGCACTGATGATATTATGTAGTTGGGTCATGAAGCGCCTACAAGAAAGCCACCAAGCTCAGAGAGGACCTTAGAGGACCTTAGAGTTTTGATTGCACTATCAAGGCTCCCATCCTGACTTTACAGACTCACCTATAAAAGACTGCATTGATTCGAATAAGGAGCAGAAAATGTTCAGCTCATAAGGGTGCTGGGTTCCCCAAGATTGTCTGAATGGGACAGTGTATTACAGAGCCATGAAAGATGGCAAGTGGATGGGTATCCTGTGGAGAAGCAACAAATCCAGGGTTTAAATTCTGCTCTATACTCAGGAGGCCTGGGTTCAAATCCAAGCTCTTCTCTGCAACTGGTTCTTCCTGATCTTTGGCTAAGACCAAGCAGAGGTGAGTCCCAAGCTGTTAGCTACAAGTCAATGATTGCTACCTGCCAGCATCCTCATGGATGGGAACCAATCAGGGAGAGAAGCAACCTGGAATTAAGGAGAAGTGTCCTGAAAGTGAGAACGATTAACCAGTGGAACAGCTTGCCACTAGAAGTTGTGGGTGCTCCATCACTGGAGGCTTCTAAGAAGTGAATGGACTACTACTTGTCTGAAATAGTATAGGGTCTCCTGCTTGAGCAGGGGCTGGTCTAGAAGACCTCCAAAGTCCCTCTCCAACTTGATTATTTTGGATCATTCCTTGCCTTCCAGCAGAGGTGTCAAACTCAATTTCATTGAGGGCTGTATCAGGGCTGTGGTTGACCTGGGGGGGGGAGGGCAATGGCTGACGGAGTGGGCGTGGCCAGATTGTCACCACTCACTGGGTGTGGCTGACTGGCTAGGCGTGGCCAGCTTGACATCACTCACTGGGCATGGCTGAGTAGATGGGCATGGCCAGCTTCACTCCCTGTTGTGGTCCGCCAGCAGCCTGCGGAGCTGGCAACGGAGACAGACAGTGAGGAGGCTGGAGAGGAACAGGGCTAGTCCTGGAGTCTGGGGAAGGCTCGGACAAGGGTTCTGCATCGGAGGCAGAGAGGGGGCCAGGGCCATCTGGGAGGTATGTGCTCCAGAGCCTCCAGAGTCAGACATCGGAGAGGCAGAGGATCAGGAGGATCCTGTTCCTAGTGTGTGCATGCGCAGAGCTGCCAGAAAGCAAGAACAGTTAAAACAAAAGGGATGACTCAGGTGTAAGGCCTGGAGATGATTGGCCCCTCCCATAAGGCTTAAAAGAGGCGCAAAGGCACATGGGCCCTTTGCAGGAAAGCAACGTTGTTAATTCTGTTCCCAGTCAGCATCTCTATTTGATTCTGGACTCCGTGTGGCTTTGCCAAGTAGGTCTTTGGCAGCGTGTCAAGGGAGATAAAGGTTGGTGATTATCCTGAAGGACGTTTTGCAACTAATTGGGACTCAGCTGTGAATGAACGTAATTCACAGCTGTTGCAATAAAAGAGGTTTTTGGGACGACTCGTGGGTTTTAATGACTCAGGAAGCCTAGGTCACAACAATCCCCAAACTGCTGGCATGTTTCCTCTTTGCACTGAGTAGACCGGGCTGAAGCGACGTGGGCCGGCTCCTTACATTTTCCAGGACAGCCCCATGGGCTGGATCTGACATGGCGGGCCAAATCTGGCCCGCAGTCCTTGTGTTTGACACCCCTGCCTTACAGCCTTTCAGCCGACTTGGCTTCAGATTATGTTTTGCGGAGAAATAACAAGGCCTTCCTTGGCGAGATGAATCTCACTTGGCTGTTCTTTTAATTAAACCGGCGCTTTGAAAGTCAAGACGCACTTCGAGAGAACCGTCTGAATCAAAGCCAAAAGCACCCGATGCATTTATTCCTCCCCCACCCCAAACAAGCTTGATTTGTAAATCCTCCGGGACTGAAGTCATGGTAAGCTATCCTTCTGCTTCTTAACATGTACTCTGGAAGTCTTTGGGCCCTGCTGGACGGGCATTTATTCCAGTTTAGCGGGTTGCGTTACGCGGCCCTTGTTTGGCATCCATCATTCAAGGCGCGTTTTGCTTTGGATTTTGGGATGGGAAGAAATGCTCGTGCCACCCCACCCTCCCACCCACCCTTCTGCACTCTTTCTATTTACCAACCTCCTGCTCGTTAATCTTCCGAGCGATCCCTGATAGAAACATACATCAATGAAAGAAAAATCCCTGCGTGTAACTCACACTTTCGGAGCGGGAGGGAAGCCAAGTGGAGATTTAAAAACTATGGGCGAAACGCGGTCGGTTAAGAAAGCTCAGGAACTCCAGAAGCCAAGGGATTGAGGAGGGCTGCCGCAACGGTTGCTGAATAACTGAATTGAATAGAATATTTAGACGTGGGTGGGGCAAGAGGCTGAGAAGACACCCTCTCTAGTTTCCGGGGATGTAAAATAGATTAAGGGTGGGTGGGTGGGTGGGAAAGAGATACTGTACAGATGGCCAGGCTGATCCTGAAAGAGGGGTCAAATGCACCATCAGTCATGAGTTCCTTCACGCCCGCAAGAGATCTACGTCCAGCCCAGTGGTGGGTTGCCTCCGCTTCGGACTGATTTGCAAGAATGGCAGAAGGCCCCGCCCACTGTCCCGGATGTCATCATTGGCGATCTGGGCATGCACAGAAGCAAATGCAAACCCGTTGTGAACCGGTAGTAAGGGTAAGTAGAATCCACCCCTGATCCAGCCCACTTTGAATTCCTGGGACTCTTATCTACTGCCAGTTTGTTGGGCTGTTAGTAGCTCAGATTCTTGTAGAATAGAATAGAATAGAATAGAATAGAATAGAATAGAATAGAATAGAATAGAATAGAATAGAATAGAAAATATGGGAATAGAATAGGATAGGATAGGATAGGATAGAATAGAATAGAATAGAATAGAATAGAATAGAATAGAATAGAATAGAATAGAATAGAATAGAATAGAATAGAATAGAATAGAATAGAAAAGAAAATATAGGATAGGATAGGATAGGATAGGATAGGATAGGATAGGATAGGATAGGATAGGATAGGATAGGGCAGGGCAGGGCAGGGCAGGGCAGGGCAGGGCAGGGCAGGGCAGGGCAGGGCAGGGCAGGACAGGACAGGACAGAACAGAACAGAACAGAAAATATGGAATAGGATAGGATAGGATAGGATAGGATAGGATAGGATAGGATAGGATAGGATAGGATAGGATAGGATAGGATAGGATAGGCTAGGAAAGGATAGGATAGAAATGAAATATAGAATAGAACAGAACAGAACAGAACAGAACAGAAATGAAATATAGAATGGGATAGAATAGAATGGGATAGAATGGGATAGGATAGAATAGGATAGGATAGAGATGGGAGAAATACCTAAATTAAATATTTTTTTTTATAAAAAGTTTTTTAAAAAATTTTTTTACACAAACACACATACAAACATACGATGTATTTTTGCTGAACAGAGTATTTGGCCGGTTAACAAATTTAAACAGTTTTTAGTCCTTTCAACTAAAATTACAATTTCTATACCTCCTTTTTGCCATAGTATTTATTTTCATCTATTTTTTTTATCAATATTACCCTTCATTTTCACCTCTAATTTTAACCAAATTCCATATTTCTATTCTATATTAAACCCCTTCCCATTGTCATCTGTTTTTGTATCCATCATCAAATTAATTAATTTTATGGTGTTACAGTTGTTCAATTCTTATAGGAATAGTAAACCCACTTATTTTATAGCATACATTTCCTTAAATAACACAGTCCAACATTTTAATATAAATCAATTAATTATGCAAATATCTTTTTCATTTATATATTCAAATAGGAAATATTCAGGAAGCAGATTTAAGAATAGCAATTAAAAGCATTAAAATTAAAATTTCAAGGTGGGCAAAAGACTTTGGATAGGTGATATTCTTTTTATTATTATATTGTTGTTTTGATTTACTCTCCTTCTTTCTTTCCTATTTTTCTTGTAAAGTATATTAAGAAAGTATGGAAGCGAGCAAGGGATGATAGATAGATGCTCTTTTTGTTGTTGTTATGAGTGACTTCTTTTTTCCCCCTCTCGCTTTCTGAGCCCTTTTCCTTTTTCCTCTTTTAAGTAGATGACATGATTAGAAGTCAGACAAGAAAGCAAGGAAAAGCTTCTTTTATTAAAGGGCGATATGATCAAAAGCTAGAATAAGTGATAGAAATAAGAGGAGGGGGGAAGATTAGTATAGGCTTTTTATATTACAAAATGAAAGTAGTAACAAGAGAAAATGTGGAATAATTGAATAATGACAGACTACAAATTAATATAAAGGTAAAGGTTTCCCTTGCACATATGTGCTAGTCGTTCCTGACTCTAGGGGGCGGTGCTCATCTCTGTTTCAAAGCCGAAGAGCCAGCGCTGTCCGAAGAGTCTCCGTGGTCATGTGGCCGGCATGACTCAACGCCAAAGGCGCACGGAACGCTGTTACTTTCCCACCTATTTTTCTACTTGCATCTGGTGGTCCCTATTTTTCTACTTGCATCTTCTTACGTGCTTTCGAACTGCTAGGTTGGCAGAAGCTGGGACAAGTAACGGGAGCTCACCCTGTTACGCGGCGTTAGGGACTCGAACCGCTGAACTGCCGACCTTTCAATCGACAAGCTCAGCGTCTTAGCCACTGCGCCACTGCGTCCCTTTAATTATATATAAGTATACTTATACTAATATAAGTATACATTATTATTAGAAATATATAAGCAGACTGAATGTAAGGATTATGATTAACTTGATTGGCTTTATTTGTATTAGAATGTATGACATCCTGTTGCCACACGGTTCATGCATTGATTTGATATTTTGATTAAAAAATAACTTGGGAAAAAAAAGAATAGAATATGAATATGAATTAAGAATAGTTCCGTTCCATTTTCTATTCTATTCTTATTTCAATTCAGTTCTATTCTACTCTACTCTACTGTATTTTTTATTTTATTCTATTCTATAAGAAACTGTGCAGACTTTCTATGTGTAAATTATAATCATAAACTGTTAACTGAGCGCCTTTAACTGTGTGGTTGTTTAACCAGTTAACTATTTTTTTCTTTCACCTATGTAACATGGGACAGGTCAGCTGCAAACAGATGCCCAGATGGTCCTTGACTTACAACAGTTTGTTTAGTGACCGTTCGGAGTTACAGCAGCACTGAAAAAAGTGACACGATCGTTTTTTCATACTTGGAGTTAGACTAGATGACCTACAAGGTCCCTTCCAACTCTTGTTAATGTTAATGTCGGCGTATAAATTGAATGAATGAATAAATGAATGAATGAATGAATAAATAAATAAATAAATGTGTTAAAAACAACTAGGTTCAGAAAGCATCAAGGACCACACAGTCCTTCTTGTTCTCCTCCTCCTCCTCTACACAGACCCCACACCCTTCCAGCACTGATGATGCTACCTAGTGGGGTCATGGAACGTCTGTAAGAAAACAGCTAAGCTCAGAGACAGTCAAAGACCCACAGTCATTCTTATTCTTGTTTTCCTCCTCCTCCTCCTCCTTTCCTTCTTCTACACACACCCTTCACCCTTCTAGCACTGATGATGCCACCCAGTGGGGTCATGAAACCTCTGCAAGAAAACAGCTAAGCTCAGGGTGCACCAAGAACTCCTCTTTCCTATTCTTTCCAGACATTTTATGCCTCTCTCCAAGCCATCCCATTTCCATAAGGAAAGGCCGCAGTTGTGACATGCCCAACCTCCCCCAAGGAATTTCACTTGGGACACAATGAGGGATGGTTTTGAATCTTGGGGGGTGGAGAAAAGAAACGGATTGCAAATAATCTGGGTAAAACATCCATGCCTTTAAAGGAAGGGCCAGACAAGTATACTCCTTCGGTGGAAAGGAATAGCAAACCAGAACAAATAGTGATCAATCACGGAGCTGTTGATTCAATATGGAGGCAGCCGAAGAGCGACTGCTCAATCGCAGTTAATTCCGGAGGCAAGATTCATCCCCGAGAATATAAATTACAAGTGATATATATAAAGGACCCTACAATGGGTCCGTCTTTCCCCAGTGCTTAATTTCTGTAATTCTGAAGACTTGGCTGGCTTGCTCTGGAAGTACATTGGCAATTGCTGAAGTCAGCAAAAAAGAGGAATTGTTGGGAAAGTTCCCGATTAAAAAGCTAAGGGAAGGTGTCATTATTAAGAGACAAACTGGGGTGGGTGTGGGGGTGTGTATTTGATCCTAGACGGATCACAGATAACGACGGAGGTGATCAGGACTAAAAAACTGTTGTACAGGCTGTTTAACAGAGTGCCTTGAACTTTTAACTTTGCGGTTGCTTTAAACTGTTGAACTATTTTTTCTTCTATATGTAATATAAAAGTAAAGGTTCCCCTCACACATATGTGCTAGTCGTTCCTGACTCTAGGGGGCGGTGCTCATCTCTGTTTCAAAGCCGAAGAACCAGCGCTGTCCGAAGACGTCTCCGTGGCCATGTGGCCGGCATGACTCAACACCAAAGGCACATGGAATGCTGTTCCCTTCCCACCAAAGGGGGTCCCTATTTTTCTACTTGCATTTTTTACCTGCTTTCGAACTGCTAGGTTGGCAGAAGCTGGGACAAGTCACGGGAGCTCACCCCATTATGTGAGACTAGGGATTTGAACCACTGAACTGCCGGCCTTTTAATCGACAAGCTCAGCCACTGAGCCACGGCGTCCCTCATATGTAATATATGAGGAGTCAATTGGTTTGCCAATAGATGTAGAGGTTTATAAATTTTGCAGCTGCTTTGCAGTCCTAATTCAGTCCTAGGCTACATTAATAGATGGACAGAATCAAGATCACGTGAAGTGTTAATACCACTTTGTAAGGCCTTGGTTAAGGCCACTTTTGGAATACTGCATTCAGTTTTGGTCACCATGATATGAAAAAGATGTGGAGACTCTAGAAAGAGTGCAGAGAAGAGCAACAAAGATGATGAGGGGACTGGAGGATAAAACATATGAAGAACGGTTGCAGGTACTGGGTATGTCTAGTTTAATGAAAAGAAGGACAAGGGGGAGACATGAGAGCAGTCTTCCAGTATTTGAGGGGTTGCCACAAAGAAGAGGGAGTCAAGCTATTCTACAAAGCACTTAAGCACTTAAAAACAAGACAAGAAACCATGGATGGAAACTAACCAAGGAGAGAAGCAACCTGGAATTAAGGTGAAATTTATTTGTTTATTGGATTTATTTATTGGTTCAATTTATATGCCACCCTTCTCCGGAGACTCAGGGCGACTTACAATGCGTTAAGCAATAGCCTTCATACTTTTTGTATATACCTGCTTAGTAGGGCTTTCGTCTCCCCCCCCCCCCAAAAAAAGCGGTGTTCTGTTTTATACAAAGTCAGTTTATAGCCCCCACAATCCAGGTCCTCATTTTGGCTACCTTGGAAGGATGGAAGGCTGAGTCAATCTTGAGCCTGGTGAGATTCGAACTTGCAGTAATTGCAGGCAGCTGGTGTTACTTAGCAGCACTTTAATCTGCTGCGCCACCAAGGCTCTTAATTAATTAATGTGAGCAATTAACCAATGGAACAGTTTGCCACCATTAGTTGTGGGTGCTTTATCACTGGAGGTTTTTAAGAAGAGTCTGGACAGCCATTTGTCTGAAATGGTGTAGGTTTTTTCTGCCTGAGCAGGGGGATGGACTAGAAGACCTCCAAGTTCCCTTTCCAATTCTGATATTCTGTTAAGCGGAGGAACTACTATTATTGCAATAGATTTGTTGGTGCTGAGCTAGCGGGGATAATATGTCTTTTTATTTAAAAAACAAAACCTATCTGGCATGTAAAAAGAGTGGAAAAAACCCCAAACTGATCAGGAAAAGGGGCCAAAAGGAAGGAACAAGTATTTCTCATAGCTTTAACAGAGGAAAAAGTGACAGTGAAGTCTATGTGGTGTAAAAGCATATTTCTTACAATTTCAGTGAGGAAGTACAACACTATATTTTGGGAGGGACTAGAGAGAAATCGCTACAAAAGCAGGATATTGGTGTAATATAGACGGGAGGAGAAATAGGAAAAGGAGCCACGGTTTAGAGGCAAAGGTGCTGGCTGAGAAACCAGGAGATGAGTTCTAGTTCTGCCCTCGGCATGAAATCTGACTGGGTGACTTTGGGCCAATCATCAGGAGATGGTGAGTTCTAGTTCCACCTTAGGCATGAAACCTGGATGGGTGACTTTGGGCCAATCAACAGGAGATGGTGAGTTCTAGTTCTTCCTTAGGCATGAAACCTGTCTAGGTGACTTTGGCCATTCACCAAGAGAAGGTGAATTCTAGTCCCACTTCGGGCAGGCAACTAAGCTGGGTGTCTTTGGGCCATTCACCAGGAGAAGGTGAATTCTAGTCCCACTTTAGGCGGGCAACCAGGCTGGGTGACTTTGGGTCAATCACCAGGAGATGGTGAGTTCTAGTCCTGCCTTAGGCAAGAAACCCAGATGGGGGGACTGTGGCCCAATCACCAGGGCATACATCCGATATGATGGTTTGCATTTATTTGCAGGGTCTCTGGACTCTGGACCAAGATGCATTTTTTTCCCTTGTAAAAATGCGATGACTGTCCCACATTGCCAGTGGGTGTAATGCAACTGGGGGTGGGGACACAATTCTTTGCTTGAAAAAAAAAAAAAGAGAGATCTTGACAAAGAAAGGAAGTTTATGACAAAACCCAGATACAAAACTCTCAGCAAAGTGAAAAAGATGTAGAATTCATTCTGATGGAAAATTGCCGGAAAGAAAAGTTTGGTGCAAAGGTCACTTCTGACAAACGGTGCTTTTCACACCCTATTGATCCAAGGCAGCATATGGGGTCTGTTTGTGTGTGTGTCACACACACACACACACTCTACAGAAATAGACTCGTGTTCTGTCTGCTGTGCCTTTAATCAAATCTGCAGGGCGCGGAGATTATTATATTCTTCTAAACTTTTTACTCATTTCGTGCCAGTGATTTCATTAAGTGAGATGGCAACATCTTTATTTAAAAAAAATAATAATAATCAAAATTGAAATGTTTCAATAAACCCAATTTTCATTTTAAATAGTTGAAGATGATTTGATGCAGACGAGGCAAAAAAAAAAAAAGATGAAAGTTAAAAAGCACAATAGCATTAGAGCGTTTGAAAAGCCGATCTTTTTCCCCTCTTTTTAATCACTTTTAAAGAAAGCCTCGGAGGGGGAAAATGGGGATTTTTTCCCCTCTTTATTGAGGTTGGTGTTTCAATTTATTGACTTTGAAAAAGAGAAAGAGAGGGAGGGAGGGAGAGGGAGAATTATACATGCATCTAGTAAGAAAGTACTTTTGTTAATTACATCTTAAAAACTTAAGATGCATGGATAGAAAGAGGGAAAGGAAACGTTAAAAAAATATGCATAAAAAGAATTTGGCATCCAGAAGAAATAACCCAAAGACTCAATTTGGAGCGAAGTGCATTATATTTGTAAAAATGTTGAAATAAAATCTGATTCAAAACCACCGGAGCAACCAACTTTCACTTCCTGTCGCTAAGTGAGACAGTTCTTCTGTGAGTTTTGCCTCCTTTTACGACCTTCCATGCCACAGTTGTTCAGTGAATCATTGCAATTGTTAAAGTCGGTCACCCGGTCGTTAAGTGAGTCGGGCTTTCCCCATTCACTTCGCTTGTCAGAAGATCTGAAAAGGGGATCCACATGATCCTGGGACATTGCAACCATCATAAATATGAGTCAGTTGCCAAGAATCAATTTGGATCGTGTGGACATGGAGATGCTAGAAACGGTCGTTAAGTACGAAAAAACAGTCGTAACTCACTTTTTTCAGTGCCTTTGTAACTTTGATCAGTCACTAAACAAACTGTTGTAAGTTGAGGATTATCTGTATTTGGCCAATTATGAACCGGTTCCAGTGGTAGGTTCCTCCCAGTTTGGCCCTGTTCGGCCGAGCCGGTAGCGGTGACGATATGATGTCATCGAACTGGTTCTCTTTGTTCGGGAGCTGGGTCCTCTCACTCACCCCCCACGTTATTCTTACCTTTTATTTGGCCCCACCCCCAATCTATTCGCTGCCTCCCGAGTCCTAGCTGATCGGCTAGAAGGAAAAAAAAACCACAGGGCTTCAAAGGGCCGCCCTACAGCTGATCAGCGTTAAAAGGCAGTGTCGTGGTAGACCAGTGCCTCCCAAAACAAATGGGTAGACTGGTACAGCTCTGCAAGCAGTTAAAAGCCTGGTAGACCAGTACCTCTGCTAAATCCTAAAGAATTGTCACATGACCATCAAGCCACGCCCACAAAATAAGCCACGCCCACAGAACCGGTAGTAAAAAAATTTAGAACCCACCCCTGACAGGTTCCCAAAGACACTAATTTGGATCACGTGACCTTGTGAATGCTGCAACGTTAAGTGTGAAAAACGATCGTAAGTCACGTTTGTTCAGTGCCGTTGTAACCTCCAACGGTTGTTAAAGGAACTGTCGTAAATTGACCCTGCCATAAATCAAAAAACATTCTGGATATAAATACCTGCTTACAGAGGTAGGTTTGAGGAGACTAGCAAACTGGAATACGTGGCTGGATGAAGTGTTCTTGCTACCCTTACCACTGTGTACGTTAGAAGCCGTAGTAAGTCCACATTTGGAATACTGCATCCAGTTTTGGTCGCCACACTATAAAAACAAGATGTTGAGACTCTAGAAAGAGTGCAGAGAAGAGCAACCAGGATGATGAGGGGACTGGAGGCTAAAATATACGATGAACGGTTGCAGGAATTGGTCATCATGGCTAGTCTAGTGAAGAGAGGACCAGGGGAGGCAGGATAGCAGTCTTCCAATATTTGAGGGGCTGCCACAGAGAGGAGGAAGGGGGTCAAGCTATTTTTCAAAGCACCCAAAGGAATAATGGATAGAAACTGATCAAGGAGAGATTCAACCTGGAAATAAAGAGAATTTTTCTGACAGTGAGAACAATCAATCAATGGAACAGAACTTGCCTACAGAAGTTGTGGGAGCTTCATCACTGGAGGCTTTCAAGAAGAAACTGGATGGCCATGTGACAGAAATGGGGTAGGGTCTCCTACTTGGGTGGGGGGTTGGACTAGATGACCTACAAGGTCCCTTCCAACTCTGTTACTCTATATTTCTATATTCTATTCTATTCTAGCACACACTCTGCTAGAGAGAAGTTCCCTGAAATCGGGTTCCAGGACGAGTCCGAAAGCTCGGAACCTTTGGTCCCGGTAACTGACCCAGATTGGATCCTCCAACCTTATCCTGGGACACGTAGATTCGCCTTCCTTCATGAGGACTACCTGCACTGGGAAAGGGGGAAACTAAGCAGAACGCCGTGAGTCACTCAGATTTTCCCAGGAGGAGAAAGCAGCGCATGAATTTTAAACCAGGCAAAAACTTTGCATAATGCGTCTCGGAATCGAAGTTGCGTTTGGAGAGGGGAGCCATGTGTTGTCAACACTTGACGCCTTGGTACAGGACTCCCAACAGAATCGCTGGAGCATTTTCAGTGCTCCGGCTCTTGGTTTAAGCGGAGGGGTGCGGAGACGGAGATGATGACAGCTCAGGATTCGAATGTGCGAGGTGGAGGATGTCTAACAGGACCACTTCTGGGCATGGAAAGAGTGGGGGGAGGCTCACTTAAGTTTTCCATCTCTCCATGGCTTGTGTTCTGTTTTAAGAAGAAGTAATCTAGGAGGTGTGCCAGGAAAAATCAGGGGGAGGGGGGGGAAGGGAGAGAGAGAGAGAGAGAGAGAAATAAAAAGAGAAAGAGGAGAGAGTGAGGAGGGAAAGAAAGAGAAGAATGAAAGAGAAAGAGATGAGAGATGAGGGAAAGGGAAAGAAAGAGGGAAAGAGGAGAGAAAAAGAAAGAGAGGAGGAAAGATAAGAGGAGGGAAAGTAAAAGAGAAAAAGAAGAAAGGTGAGAAAGAGAAAGAAAGAAAGAAAGAAAGAAAGAAAGAAAGAAAGAAAGAGACAAAGAGAGAGAGAGGAGGGAAAGGAAAGAGAAAAAAAAGGGAAAGAAAGAGAAGAATGAAAGAGAAAGGGAAAGAAAGAGAAGAAGGCGAAAGAGAGGGAAAGAAGAGAAAGAGAAAGAGAGAGGAGGGAAAGTAAAAGAGAAAAAGAAGAAAGGTGAGAAAGGGAAAGAAAGAAAGAGACAAAGAGAGAGAAAAGGAAAGAAAGAGAAGAATGAAAGAGAAAGGGAAAGAAATAGAGGAAGGAGAAAGAGAGAGAAAGAGGAGGGAAAGAGAAAGAGAGAGGAGGAAATATAGGAGGGAAAGAGGGAAAGTAAAAGAGAAAAAGAAGAAAGAGGAGTGAAATGGGAAGAAAGTAAGAAGGAGAGAGAGAGAGAGAGAGGAGGGAAAGACAGGGAGAAGGAAAGAGAAGAGGAGAGAAAGAGAGGAGAGAGAGAAAGAAAGAGGAAGGGAAAGGGAAAGAGAAAGAGGGAACAGGGAAGGCATACATACTGGTATATATCCATTGTATTGCATGGCATCACTTCAATCGACAACACAGATACTTGCATTGATTCTTTGAAGTTACCATGATACTGAAAAAAGTGACTTATGACCAGCATCTCCATGGTCATGTGATCAACATTTAGATGCTTGGCAACTGGCATGTACTTATGACAGTTGCAGCATCCCGGGGTCCTGTGATCCCCATTTTGTGACCTTCTGCAAGCCTAGTCAATGGGGAAACAGGTGGCCTGCCAGACTCGGACGATGAGGAGGTTGGGGAGGAACTTGGGCCAGTTCTGGAGCCTGAAAGCTCTGATGGATGCTCAGCGTCGGATGCAGAGACAGAGCCAGGGCCTTCCGGTATTTCCCAGCCACCGGTGAGGCCGCTGCCTTTGGAGTCAGAGATGAGAGAGGAGGAGGAGGGACAGCTGGGGCCTGTGCCAGATGCACCTATGCGCAGAGCAGATAGGAGAGGGGAACAATGGAGGACAATGAGCCGGATCAGGAAGCAAAATCAAATAAATAGAAGGAAAAGGGAGGGGTGGTTGTAGGAGACAACCGTTCGTATTTCTGGCAAGTGTGCTCTTTGTGTGCTTCGTGCGACAAAGACTGCCTCGCCACAACTGAGGTTTGTCTATTTCTCTGACTTAATTAGCAGCCTCCCGGCTGGGAGCTCCCAACCTTGCACTGATCCTAACCAGCTGATAAGGACTATTGCTTCCGTGAACTCCTTGCCTGGACTTTCTGTTGGGGAAGGCAGTTCCTTCCCAAGGTGTAAATAAAGAGGGTTTTTTCCAGTGGTGAAATCCAATTTTTTTTTTTACTACCGGTTCTGGGGGTGTGGCTTGGTAGTTGTGGTGTGGCTTGGTGGGCGTGGCAGGGGAAGGATTCTGCAAAATCTCCATTCCCACCCCACTCTGGGGCATGTCCATGAATGCCATGTCTGTGCATGCGCTTGCTGTGTGCAGGTACTCATATGCCCAGGCACAAATGTGCATGCATGCACAGGAGAGCTCTGAAGACCAACCGGGTCTCTGGAATTGCGCGCATGCACACCAGAGGCCCGAACACCAGCTGGGGCGCATGCACAGGTGAGTTGGACGACAGCTTGAGTGCCCATTAAGTTGGCTCTGCGTGCCATCTCAGATTTTGCCATCACAGGACTAATTTAACAACCGAGTGATTCACGAAGGTCATAAAATGGGGCAAAGCTCACTTTACAAGTGTCTCGCTTAGTGACGGAAATTTTGGGCTCGATTGTGATCTTAAGTTGAGCGTCACTTGCGGATCTCGCTCTCTTTTTAAACCTAGGCTCGTTGTGAAACCAGAATCCATTTGCCGCTCCGGAGTTTAGCAGCTGCAAAATATCCAACCTGCCGATGAGACGCAACACACCTCCCAACGAGACACAACGCAACGCCTCCTCCCCTGGGGGCTCCTCTAAAAGGGGTTAAGCCAGCTTTCCATGCTGTGATTTAGACCACATTTTCCTGGGCTTCTTTCTCAGCTCCTGAGTCGTAATCAACTTATTGTCACACGGCTGAGTGACGGAAACCTTGCCCAACTGACAGGCGTTTGGATGCACTCAACGATCCCAGGAGGCGCCTCATTTTCATATAAAATCCTATCGGGGGTTGCGGAGCTGAATGCGAAATCGCAACAAAAACGTCGAAAAGACAAGGAACTGAAAGGGAAAGTCCCTGTAATAAGTCCCAACATACCCCAGCAAACATTTGGGGGAAGAAGGAGGAGGAGGGGAGGAGAGAGATGATGAGGAAGAGGAAGAAGAGGAGGAGGAGAGGGAGGAATAAGGAGAGGAGGAGGAGGAGAAGGGAAAGGAGGAGGAAAGGAGGAGAGAAGGAGGGGAAGAAGGAATAAGGAGGGAAAGGAGAAGGAGATGGAGAGGAGGAGGAGGAATAAGGAGAAAAGAAGGAGGAAGAGAAGGAGAAGAAGAAGAAATAATAATAATAATAATAAAAAAGATGACGAAGACAAAGATGAAGAAGTAGTAGTAATAATAATAATCAAAAAGACCAAGATCCAATGTCAGATTAATGCAAATATCTGCCTGCCAGCGAGTGTACTATTTGATTAAACTGGCATACATCAAGTACAATTAGAAAGGTTATTTATAACTAAAAAAAAAATACATAATTCTGTATTTTAATGAGGGTGACAATTAGAGCCGATGGTTGCTAATTAACATTAATCTCTTGGCATTGAAAGGCAGGGAGCTTTCGACAGCATTTCGTTCTCTTAGCAATGGACACAATCCTTGCCCCCCCTCCCCCCAAATTGAGCTGGTAATGAGAGCCCTTTGCTCACACAAATTGTCCATCTTACGCCCAAAAAGTTTCTACTCAACAAAAGGACCTTCCTTCCTCGCCCCTCCGCAAAATCCCAGGTATCTAATGGGAGATTCTCAAATCATCTAGGTCATAGTTGTCCCAAAGATGCTTCCCCCCCACACCCCCACCCCAAGAGGCAACTGGAATTTCTGGTTTTACTTTGAAGACGTTTCGCTTCTCATCCAAGAAGCTTCTTCAGTTCTGATCCCGGATAGATGGCCTTTTTTGGTCCCTTTCTTCTCTGCTGACTGAAAGAGAAACTGAATTTTTATGACGGTGGGCCATGGCATCTCCTAGAATTCTGCCTTTCTTTTGTACAGGCTCTTCCATTTTTTCTTCTTTTAAAAAGACAAGCAACTTAGAATTAAGAAGAAACAGAAGGAACAATTAATCAGTGGAATGGCTTGCCACCAGAAGTTGTGGGAGACTGGACAATCTCTTTATCTGAAATGGTATAGGGTCTCCTGCTTGGGGTTGGACTAGAAGACCTCAAGGTCTCTTCCAAAGTTCTTGTTGGTCTTCAGAAACCATCGGTTGACTTGAACCTCTGGTCACTTAGGCCACTAATCAAGGAGAGAAGCAACCTAGAACTGAGGAGAAATTTCTTGACAGTGGGAACAATTAATCAGTGGAACGGCTTCCCTCCAGAAGTTGTGAATGCTCCATCACTGGAGGCTTCCAAGAAGAGACTGGACAGCCATTTCTCTAAAATAGTATAGCTCTCCTACATGGGCAGAGGGTTGGACTAGAGGACCTCCAAGGTCCCTTCCAACTCATGTTATTCTGAGAAAGGGACAAAAGTGATTTCAGAAAGTGATTTCTGAGAATCCCAAAGAAGCAACTATCTCCACCAGCATCAGGTACCACAGCCAGGAGGAATTCTTCAATGTCTTTGAGATCTTTCAGAAGCATCTGCCAAGTTCAACAGCTTCTGACCTCTAGGTTCCTTAGTGTCTTCTTCTGTCAACATTTCTGTTCTACTCACTGGATGAAGGGTTGCAGGAACCAGTATGTCTAGTCTAAAGAGGAGGAGGACTAGGGTTAAATGCTAGCTCTCTTCCAGTATTTGAGGGGCTGCCACAGAGAAGAGGGGGTCAAGCTATTCTCCAAAGCACCAGAAGGCAGGAGAAGAAACAATGGATGGAAACTCATCAAGGAGAGAAGCAATCTGGAACTAAGGAAAAATTTCCTGACAGTTAGAACAATTAACCAGTGGAACAGCTTGCCACCAGAAATTATGGATGCTTTTAAGAAGAGATTTGGACAGCCTTATATCCAGGCTGGTATAGGGTTGGACTAGAGGTTGGATTAGAAGACCTCCAAGGTCCCTTCCAACTCCTTCACGGAACACACTTTGTGAATTAGAACTTCAACAATTTTAAGTGCCTGAGTAGCTTAAATGAGCTCTTTTTTTTTTTTTGCTGATCTCCTCTGGAGAAGTCCTACCCCAAGGTCTCTTGACGAGACTGTGAGTTCAGTTGCCAAGTGTCTGAATTTTGATCACGTGACTATGGGGCTGCTACTATGGTCATAAGTGTGAAAAATGGCCATTAGTCACTTTTTTCAGTGCCATTGTAACTTTGGTTACTCAATGAACTGTTTTAAGTCGGAACTAACCTGTAAATAAATATGATAGATATAGATAGATAGATAGATGATACATAGATAGATAGATAGATAGATAGATAGATAGATAGATAGATAGACGATAGACAGATGAGATAGATAGATGATAGAGACAGATAGATATTGATGACAGATAGATAGACAGATGAGATAGACAGACGATAGATGAGAGATGAGAGATAGAAGATAGAGACAGATAGATATTGATGACACAGATAGATAGATATACAGATGATAGATGAGATACATGATAGATGAGATAGACAGACGATAGCTAGACAGACAATAGATGAGATAGATAGACGATAGAGATAGATAGATATTGATGACAGACAGATAGGTAGATAGGTAGAAGAAAGACAGACAGATTGATACTGATGACAGATAGAAGAAAAAGAAAGAAAGAAAGAAAGAAAGAAAGAAAGAAAGAAAGAAAGAAAGAAAGAAAGAAAGAAAGAAAGAAAGAAAGAAAGAGGAAGGAAGGAAGGAAGGAAGGAAGGAAGGAACCTCAGTGTGTCCTTCTCAGTTTTGGGAGTCCGACACTCTGGGCGAAACTGAGTTAGTGGCAATACCAACTTCTCCGCCATCATCACCTTTAGAATTTGAACATATGGGCCCATCTGACCATCCAATGATGCGTAATAAGAAAGTGTGATACATTCCATATTTATCGGAGAAAGTGTGTGTGTGTGTGTGTGTGTGTGTGTGTGAGAGAGAGAGAGAGAGAGAGAGATGGCTCCTTTCTGCATAACGCAGTTGGCCGGCAAAACTCGGGATAAGCGGTATTAATGTCCCGTGGTCAGTATTATTGAACCTCCAAAGCAATAAACTGCGAGTCGATAAATATTACATTTGCAACGTACTTAACATTCTCTCCACTGTCTCTGGCACTTATTACACATTGTAACCGCAAGTCTACAATACATTATTCATATCTGGGGTGTCAGGGAGTGATGGATTGCTGTAAGAGAGGCTGTCCTTTAAATAAATCAACAAATAAAAATGCAAATGTTAACATTTTACAGCTACAACTTCCCTCCCCCACCCACCCTTTCCCCGTCCTGGATGGAGGGGAGGGGGGGGGGAAGAATGAAAATTTTCACATTCTATCGACAGCTAGCAGAGAGAACAATTAACAAGCTACACAGTGAGTAAGAGAGATTAATTTGCCGTTGTCTGCTTTGATCACTCGCATATGGGACCATATCCAACTTTTCGGGATGTTACCGTATTTTTCGGAGTATAAGATCCACCTTTCCCTCCCCCAAAAAAGAGGGTGAAAATCTGGGTGCGTCTTATACTCCAAATGTAGCCCCAACCAGCCTCACAAATGTAGATTTCAAAGGTTGAAAGAAGCTTCAGAAAAAAAAAAAGCCTCTGAAAGACTCTTATCTAAAATAATACAACAAGCAACAAAAGAAGAATCAATAAAAGTTCTAACCAAACTATGATAACAAATCTGGAGAACAACACAATAACCAACAGATCGGAAGAGGTTAATCTACATACCAATTCCCAAGAAAGGGGATTGAACAAAGTACTGATAGTCCTTCAGAAAAAAAGCCTCTGAAAGAAGCTTCAGAAAAGAAGCCTTTTTTTCTGAAGCTCTGTTTCAGAGGCAGGAAAAAAAAAAGTTTTTTCTGAAACAGAGTTTCAGAAGTTTCAGACACAGAAAAAAAAAAAGCAAGGCACAGAGCTCACAACCAAGGATCCTGTTGCTAAAATTTACCTCTGCAAACAGCTGATTGGGGGTATTCCGGGAGGCCGATCCACCCGCCAATCAGCCGGTTTCTTATTTTCCTCCCCCAAAACTAAAGTGTGTCTTATACTCCGAAAAATATGGTAAATTCTCCTCTGGGGGATAGGGGAAGTGTTGGTACCGCTTTGTAAACGCCTCGGGAAGGCCACACTTGGGATATTGCATCCAGTTTTGGTGGCCACGATATAAACCAGATGTTGAGAGTTTGGAGTGGAGAGAAGAGCAACAATGAGGCACTTCATAATGATGTGATAAGGTCACAATTATAATATGGCACCCAGTTTTGGTCACCACAATATAAAAAAGGATGTTGAGACTCTGGAAAGAGTGCAGAGAAGAGCAACAATGATGATTAGGGGATTGGAGGCTCAAACATAGGAAGAACGGTTGCAGGAAGTGGGTATGTCTAATTTGATGAAAAGAAGGACTAAGGGAGACAGGATAGAAGTCTTCCAATATCTCAGGGGTTGCCACAAAGAAGAGGGAGTCAAGCTATTCTCCAAGGCGCCTTGGTGGCGCAGCAGACTAAAGTGCTGTTAATTAGCACCAGCTGCCTGCAATTACTACGAGTTCGAATCTCACCAGGCTCAAGGTTGACTTAGCCTTCCGAGGTAGGTAAAATGAGGACCCGGATTGTCGGGGCAATAAGCTGACTTTGTATAAAAAAGAACACTGCTTAGGGGGCCCCAAAAAAGCCCTACTAAGCAGGTATATACAAAAGTATGAAGGCTATTGCTTAACGTATAGTAAGTCTCCGGAAAAGGGCGGCATATAAATTGAACCAAATAAATAAATAATAAATAAGGCACTTGAGGGCAGGAGAAGCAGCAATGGGTAGAAACTAATCAAGGAGAAAAGCAACCTAGAACTAAGGAGAAATTTCCTGACAGTGAGAACAATTAAGCAGTGGAACGACTTGCCACCAGAAGTTGTGAATGCTCCATCACTGGAGGCTTCCAAGAAGAGTCTGGACAGCCATTTCTCTAAAATAGTATAGCTCTCCTACATGGGCAGAGGGTTGGACTAGAGGACCTCCAAGGTCCCTTCCTACTCTGTTATTCTGTTAATATTTGCAGCCTCCATTGTCCCCGTCACTGGGGTTTATTTTTTTTTCCTGAAAATATTAAAAAAGTTCCTTTTCAGCATCAAGATGTAACATGGAGAAAAGGTGTTTTGTCGCAGAGATCCATTTGGCTCTGTGGAGACCATTTTTAGCAGGAAAAAGCCCCCTCAAAACCTCATTTAGTTATCCGAGGCATCAACGTCTCCACAGCCGCGGCTCTAAATGGCGCGCAGCTAATTCGCGTTTTTATTTACTGCAAAGTGTTGAGTTGAAAGGATCTGGAGGGGTAATGCTGCACTGTGGACTACGTTCAATATGCAGCTCGGAGCCCGGCGTATTACATCAAATATTAATTGGTTTAAAAGTCCCCTAACGGCCATCTACCTGATCAGAGATACGCTGGGAAACCCTTGCAATTCTTCCTAACAGCCCCAAAACACAAATTTGCACGAGGTAATTTGAGGGGTTTGTTTCCCTGCCTCCCCCCCGCCTAAACCTCTAAAAGGATACCGCTGTTGAGACACTCTCAAAGTGTGTGTGTGTGTGTGTGTGTGTGTGTGTGTGTGTGTGTTATTGCTTAATG
Organism: Masticophis lateralis; assembly: GCA_030761175.1. Classification (NCBI taxonomy): domain Eukaryota; kingdom Metazoa; phylum Chordata; class Lepidosauria; order Squamata; family Colubridae; genus Masticophis; species Masticophis lateralis. The sequence continues at coordinate 281,253,267 of JAUDYJ010000002.1, forward strand.
TGAGCGTTACAGGAAATTGCAGGACACAGAAGCCATGTCAGATCTGCAGATGGTGGAAAAACTGGACAATTTAGAGAAGGATTTCTCAACCTGGCGACTCTAAAATGTCTGGATTTCAACTCCTAGAATTCAGATTCTGACCGGCTCAAGATTAACTTAGCTTTCTACAACCTAAACATTGTAGGTAGGTAGATACATTGATGGATGAATGGATGGATGTAGATATAGATGGATGGATATAGACAGACAGACAGACAGACAGATAGATGGATGATAGATAGATGGATGGACAGACAAACATAGGTAGGTAGGTAGATACATCGATGGATGGATGGATGTAGATACAGATGGAGATAGATAGATGATAGATAGATAGATAGATAGATAGATAGATAGATAGATAGATAGATAGATAGATAGATAGATAGAGATGGATGGATGGATGGATGGATGGATGGATGGATGGATGGATGGATGGATGGATGATGATGGATGGACAGCAGACAAACATTGTAGGTAGGTAGATACATTGATGGATGAATGGATGGATGTAGATACAGATGGATGGATATAGACAGACAGACAGACAGACAGGCAGGCAGGCAGGCAGATGGATGATAGATGGATGGACAGACAAACATAGGTAAGTAGGTAGATACATCGATGGATGGATGGATGTAGATACAGATGGTGATAGATAGATAGATAGATAGATAGATAGATAGATAGATAGATAGATGGATGGATGGATGGATGGATGGATGGATGGATGGATGGATGGATGGATGGATGGATGGATGATGGAAGGATAGAGAAACATGGTAGGTAGGTAGGTAGATACATCAATGGATATAGATACAGATGGATGTAGATGGATGGATGGATGGATGGATGGACGGACAAACATGGTAGGTGGGTAGGTAGATACATCGATGGATGGATGTAGATACAGATGGATGGTACATACAGACCTCCTTCTGAGGTTGATAAAATGAGGACCCAGATTGTTGGGGGCAAGAGGCTGACTCTGTGAACCGCTTAGAGAGGGCTATAAAACACTGAGAAGTGGTATATACAGTAAGTCTTATTCCTATTGCTATTTGTAGGTCAGGATCATCTAAGTTATTTCTATAAAAGTTCCTATGTTACATTGTGTGAAGTTGGAGACAGATGTGTCAGTTAGACACAATTTCCTTTCTGGAAAACACCTAGAAAACCTAATTAGCTTCTTTAAATGAAGTTGCTTCCATTTACTAATAGGAGGACATGATACGGATATTTTTGGTTAATTGCTTTGTTTCACAACCTAAATCTCTTCCCTTTGCAATTAGCTTGTATTTCCTCACCTGAGTGTAACTAATAAAGTATAAATGGCTGAATGGCTGTACCAATGAACAAGCCTAATGGGAGAACCTATCTTTGTCCAATCGAATAAACGTGTCACTCAGAGAGAATTGGGATTTGTCTCTTTGTCCACCCCCGGCCCGACCTACAAACCTGTGGTGAGATGTAAAATTTGTTACTACTGGTTCTGTGGGCATGGCTTGGGGGAGGTAATGTGACTGGGTAGGCATGGGCAACTTTTTAAAAAACTTTTAAAACCATTTTTTTCTACAACCTCTTCCGCCAAAGAGAGTGTAAAAAAAAAATGCTTTTAAAAGCCTCTGACGATCCCAGCTGAGCCACGCGATAATCAGAGGCTTTTTTTAAACTTTTAAAAGCATTTTTTTCAGCCAAAGAGGGAAGGAAGAAGAAAGGCGAATGAAGAGGGAAGGAAAAAGAAGGAAAGGAAGGAAAAGAAAGAAGGAAGGAAGGAGATGGCAATGAGAAGGAAGGAAGGAAGGAAGGAAGGAAGGAAGGAAGGAAGGAAGGAAGGAAGGAAGGAAGATTATAATGAGTGAGGGAGGGTCTCAGGGAAGTCATGTCTTAGCATTTGGCCACCACAGGTGCCCCAACACCAGTGACGTTGAACTGGCCATATCCACCATGGCCACGACCCCCAGCCCTCCGAGGTCAAACACAACCCAGATGCGTCCCTCAATGAAACTGAGTTTGACACCCCTGCATTAGGGTTTGCAATAGGGGTGAATACCTGTAACTGGGGTGTAGAATTGGTTACAATGGTTACAGTGGATGTGGTAGATTATACAGGCAGTCCACAATTTACGAACACAATTGAGCTGAAATTTTATGTTGCTAAGTGAGATGTTTGTTAAAAGTTTTACACCACTTTTCTTGCCACAGTTGTTTTATTTATTGGTTCGATTTATATGCCACCCTTCTCCGGAGATTCAATGCGTTAAGCAATAGCCTTCATACTTTTGTATATACCTGCTTGGTAGGGTTTTTGCCCCCCCCCCCCCCAAGTGGTGTTCTTTTTTATACAAAGTCAGTTTATTGCCCCCACAATCCGGGTCCTCATTTTACCTACCTCGGAAGGATGGAAGGCTGAGTCACCCTTGAGCCTGGTGAGATTCGAACTCACAGTAATTGCAGGCCGCTGGTGCTATTTAACAACACTTTAGTCTGCTGCGCCACCAAGGCTCTTTGTAAAAGCAAATCTGGCTTCCCCATTGACTTGGCTTGTCAGAAGGTGGCCGAGGCTGATCCCATGAACCCCGGGGCACTGCGACTGTCATAAATGTGAGTCAGTTGTTAAGCGGTCAAATGTAAATCACATGACCGTGGGGATAGGGAAACATTCGTAACTGGGAAAAACGGTTGCAAGGTCACTTTTTTCAGTGCTGGTGTAACTTTGAATGTTCACTAAGTGATTTTTTGTTAAGTGGAGGACTAACTGTATTGTTTCTTTCAACTTTCTGGATCTTGTCTTTGGCTCCGGATAGTTCCCTGGCGGAGTGTGACTGTGGGTTTGTGAGCTACTGCTACCTCCCTATCACAAGACTCTCACCGAGGGCTCACACCTGACCCATCATTCCCTTGACACAGCCACACCCGAAGCCCTTACAAACAGAAGAACACTGACATCCCCTAAGCTCTGCTGAAGACGTGACCTAGCCTGGTTAACGAAACGTCCGGAAACCAACCCACAAGCTCCGAGAACCCACAAGCCACCTCACACATTAGGCCCTTCAGAGCCTGTGAATTTTCTAAACTCTCTTTTCTAAGCCTCTGCTGTTGGTGTGGGTTAGTGCTCCTTAACATGATCTGCTAGAACCGTGATGGCGAACTGGTGGCCCGCTAGCTCAGCTCCAGTGCGCATGTGCGCGCCGGCCAGCTGATTTTCAGCTGGCCCCTCCCATGCCGCCCCTCCCCTCCCAGGAGTCTCCACAAGGCCCGTTCTGGATGCCAGGTAAGTACAGGGCTCATGCGGAGGTTCTGGGAGGGCGTTTTTGGCCTCTGGAGGGCCTCGGGGGGGGGGGGGGGGAGCAAGGGAGACTGTTTTCGTCCTCCCCAGGCTCCAAGAAAGCCTCTGGACCCTGGGGAGGGTCCACCGGAAGTCAGGAAATGGACCGTTTCCGGCCTCCAGGGGGGCGGGAGAGGCCGCTTCCATCCTCCCTAGGCTCCAAGAAAGCCTCAAGTGGGGCAGCGCGGGGTGTGTGTGTGTGTGTGTGACGCGTGCCTGCGCAAGGGTGCATGAGGGGGAGCATTGAATTATGGGTGTGGGCATGTGCACGCTTTTGGCACCCGAGGGAAAAATAGCTTCACCATCGTTCACCAACTTTAAATTAAGCAAAATTAAATGACATGTCCTGAAAACTCATCCCATCCCTCTCTCTGTCTTTTTCTCCCTTTCTTCCCCTCTCTTTTTCTCTCTCCCTCTTTCTCCCTCTCTTTTTCTCTCTCTCTCCCTCCCTCTCTCTCTCTCCTTCCTCTTCTCTCGAATATGGTTCAGCAAAGATTCGGTTCCTTCGCAAAGCAAAGTGTGAGGGTTTAACCGTTCAGCGTGGCTTATAGCTGCTGACAGATCTTTAACTTTTCTGGCACCCCGGCGGGCTATAATTCTCCATATTGATTCCTTTAGTTAGTTAAACCTGCAATCTAAGCTTATCACCCACTCGGTGATAAATGGAGACCGACCTGCTTGCCCAAGCAGCTTTGGCTGATGAAGGATAGGATGGGTTGAGGGTCTCGGGTAGAAATATACTTGCCCGTTTAACCATTTTCAATTAGAGAAGCCCCTGAGTAAGGGGAAAGAACGAGCCCGACTTTTTAACCTGGTCGGTTATATGCAACCAACATTTTGGAAGTCTGGCTTATCAATTGCTTTGATCTATCCCAACTCAAGGCCCACAATGTGGTTGGAACTGGCCAGTAGTGAAATCCAAATTTTTTTTACCACCAGTTCTGCGGGCGTGGCTTGGTGGGTGTGGTGTGGCTTGGTGGGCGTGGCTTGGTGGGCGTGGCAGGGGAAGGAAACTGCAAAATCTCCATTCCCTCCCCACTCTGGGGCCAGCCAGAGGTGGTATTTGCCGGTTCTCCGAACTGCTCAAAATTTTCGCTACCGGTTCTCCAGAACCTACTGGATTTCACCCCTGGATCTGGCCCAAGGGGTCATCCTGGAAAATGTAAGGGGCCAGCCCGGATCACTTCGGCCCGGTATACCCAACACAAAGAAGAAATATGCCAGCAGTTTGGGGAGTGGCATCAAGCTGGCCACGCCCACCCAGTTGGCCACACCCACCCAGTCGGCCATGCCAGGCCGCCCCCCCCCCCCAAGGTCTACCACAGCCCTGATGCGGCCCTCAATGAAATTGAGTTTGACATTCCTGGCACAAGGTCTCCTATCTTGAGCAGGGGGTTGGACTAGAAGACCTCCGTGGTCTCTTCTAACTTCTGATATTCTTTGTCTTCTATGACCCGCTGCGGTCCCTTCCAGCCCTCTGGTTTACGTTCTTATGATTTCATCAACCGAATTAGAGAAGTCTTCTACATTCGGAAGAAAAAATGAATTATCTTAGTCAAGAGGCTAAAAATTGGGCAGCATGAAAATCAGCGGTGAAATTCATTTTTTTTTTACTACCGGTTCTGTGGGCGTGGCTTGGTGGGCGTGGTGTGGCTTGGTGGGCATGGCAGGGGAAGGATATTGCAAAATCTCCATTCCCACCACATTCCAGGGGAAGGATACTGCAAAATCCCCATTCCCTCTCCACTCCAGGGGAAGGATACTGCAAAATCCCCATTCCCTCCCCACTCTGGGGCCAGACGGAGGTGGTATTTGCCGGTTCTCCTAACTACTCAAAATATCCGCTACTGGTTCTCCAGAACTTGTCAGAACCTGCTGGATTTCACCCCTGATGGAAAGTGTTATCATGTAATTGCCTAACAAGTCACACAACTCTCCTCAGCAGAAGGAGGATTCCTTGTGTTTAATGTCCACTTATAGCTGAAGGTAGTCCATTTTACAACAGGTCCTTTTTTACGACCATTTGGAGTTATGACGGCCCCTAAATGGGTACTGTGTGGCCCCGTAAAGCATTTCTAGCCATTGTAAAATGTTGCTTCCATCCTGTGGTCACAGAACCAGGATTTACAATATTTTTTGTTGGTTTCTGGCATCAAAACCATATTTGGAAGAACGGATTTGTTTAATGACCAGGCTGTTGGCTTAACGACAGTGTGATTCGTTTAATGACTGCCGTGAGAAATGTCAAAAAAATCCAACCACGTCCAGTCACGTGGCTGCCTCAACTGATAACCACAATGACTTACGACCAGATTTCCGGACTCCCATTGTAGTCGTACACCGAGGACTATCTATACAACCAAAACTGGTGGTTGTAGCTAGGTAGGAGGATAACTCAAACCAAGGCCCAGAGTTCAAATTCTCTCCTGAACATTCATATATATACGGATAGTCCTCAACTTATGATCTAATGGAGTCTGTCATATCACTGTCATAACTCATGAGGATTGCCAAAATTCTGTCACCGTCCAAGCCTTGACTTTTTTTTGGAAGTTATTAAGTGAAAAATCACCACAGTCATTAAGTGAATCCACAGTCACTAAGCCGGTACAATCATGTGACTACGAGGGGGGAAGGGCAAACTGCGTCAAAAGTAACTCGCAGATATGTCCATCAGAATTTCAAATCGTTCCTAAGTGAGAGGTCATAAAAAAAAGGATTGCCTGTATCAACTCCCAAATTCCCAAATGTTCCTAAAAAAGACAAAAGGGGAGGAAAAAAGTGCTAATTCTTAAGGGTCGTTCGGATACCCTTTTACCAACGTAGCAGAGAGCGGAAAGAAATCTCTTGAAGCACAACTACTTTGCTATCTGGGAAATTAATTTCTGTTAAGTACATTTTTCATTATTCATTTATTGCAAATCCAATGAAATTAATATTGTCCCCAGGCAGTTTAAGGCTCTGGAAAAAGAAAAAAAAAGGGAGAGGTTCAGTTTGAGTTCAGAGGCAACCACACGTCAGAAGAAGTGGAGGGAGGTGGAGTCAAGAGAGCAATCAGCCCGGAACCTTTACGCTCCCACAAACAGCGCTAAGTCCGATCAGTCTTCAATTCCAATGACTCTTAACTAGCACCAATTTAGTGCTGACCGTTAGCTGACTCGATTATTCTGTTTACGCATGAGCAATGAAGACGCTTAACTGGAGCTTAACATGTGGTCCTGATTCTTTGCGTGGCAGGGAGGAAGAGAGGGAGGAGATGGGAATGAGAAGAAGGAAGGAAGGAAAGAAGGAAGGGGATGGAAATGAGAAGAAGGAAAGAAAGAAGGGAGGGAGGGAGGGAGGAAGGAGATGGGAAGGAGAAGGAGAGAGAGAGGAAGGAAGGAAGGAAGGAAGGAAGGAAGGAAGGAAGGAAGGAAGGAAGGAAGGAAGGAAGGAAGGGGATGGGAATGAGAATAAGGAAAGAAAGAAGGGAGGGAGGGAGGAAGGGGATGGGAATGAGAAGAAGAAAGGAGATGAGAAGGAGAAGGAGGAATGAGGGAGGAAATGGGAATGAAAAGAAGGAAAGAAAGATGAGAGAGGAAGGAGATGGGAAGGAGAAGAAGGAGGGAGGGAGGAAGAGAAGGAAGGGGATGGAAATGAGCAGAAGGAAAGAAAGAAGGGAGGGAGGAAGGGAGGAAAGAGATGGGAAGGAGAAGGAGAGAGAGAGGAAGGAAGGAAGGAAGGGGATGAGAATGAGAATAAGGAAAGAAAGAAGGGAGGGAGGGAGGAAGGAGATGGGAAGGAGAAGGAGAGAGAGAGGAAGGAAGGAAGGAAGAAGGAAGGAAGGAAGGGGATGGGAATGAGAATGAGAATGAGAATGAGAATGAGAATGAGAATAAGGAAAGAAAGAAGGGAGGGAGGGAGGGAGGGAGGGAGGGGATGGGAATGAGAAGAAGAAAGGAGATGAGAAGGAGAAGGAGGAATGAGGGAGGAAATGGGAATGAAAAGAAGGAAAGAAAGATGAGGGACGGAGGGAGGAAGGAGATGGGAATGAGAAGGAGGAGGGAGGGAGGAAGAGAAGGAAGGGGATGGAAATGAGAAGGAGAGAGAGGGAGGAAGGAAGGAAGGAAGGAAGGAAAGAAGGAAGGGGATGGGAATGAGAAGAAGGAAAGAAAGGAGGGAGGAAGGGGATGGTAATGAGAAGGAGGGAGGGAGGAAGAAAGGAAAACAGGAAGGATGGGAGCAATAACAGAAGGAAGGAAGGAAGGAGTAGGTGAGGCAAAGTCTGGGGGCAGAGTCAAAAGAGGAATTAATCTGGAGTCATTACATTCCCACAAGCGGTCTGTCCAGCCCCTCTTGAATCACCTTATCTAGTGCTAATTTAGTGCTAACTGTTAGTTGACTGATTATTGATTTAGGCATGAGCAATAAATCAGATGAACTGGAGTAAACATGTATTCCTGATGCTTGGCGCCTGACACATCAAGCACATGTGACCAACAGAGGGCCACCTGGGATTAATCCAGGTTTATGTCCAAAAATTGCTCCCAGTGGCTGCTAAAAACCTTCAGATGCCATCGTTCTACATTCATCACTACTTTGTTCCCGGGGTCCTTAAAATCACATATGCTATTTAATTTAATCTAATCCCACTGGCTAAACAATGGACCAATCAGCAGGAGGCAGTGAGTTCTAGTCCTGCCTTAAGAATTGAAAGCCAGCTAGTTGACTTTGGGCCAATCAGCTGGAGACAGTGAGTTCTAGTCCTGCCTTAAGAATTGAAAGCCAGCTAGGTGACTTTGGGCCAATCGGCAGGAGACAGTGAGTTCTAGTCCCACCTTAAGCATGAAAGTCAGCTGAATCAATCACTGGGGGAAGTGAGTTCTAGTCCCTGGTTCTTACAGACAAGAACCACCTGGATTACTTAGGACCAGTCTCTCTCTCTCTCTCTCTCTCTCAGCTCAACCCACCTCACAGGGTTGTTGTTGTTATTGCTGTGAAAATAGGAGGAGGAAGGTGTGTTGGATATGTTCGCTACCTTGAGCTATTTGTAAAAATAATAAAAGCAGGATACAAAGTAAGTAACTAAAATAAAATAAAAATGACGGCAGTAGTGCCTAAACCAGCCCTCTTACCGCCAAGCTCCTTGCTGCATTGGGGAGGTGGCTGCAGTCACAAGCTCCTTCTTGACGGCTGTCACTCCGGGAGATGTGGCGGAATCCTTCCCAGATGTCCCTATGGAAAGAGGGGAAACATTTTCTTGCTTTGTCTGGTTTTTAACAGTGGGCCCACGCAGCATGCTGTTCTCCGGAGAGCTTTAGATATGGTGAATCAGCAGGCTAAGTTCTTCCCAGTGACAGGGAAGGAATGAAATGTATAGTATAGTAGAATAGAAGTAGGACTAGAAGAAGAATAGAAGTAGAATAGATTAAAAGTAGGAATAGACTAGAAGTAGAAGTTCAATAGAAGTAGAAAGTAGAAGTAACTAGAAGTAGCAGAAGAATAGAGTAGCAGTAGAATAGAAGTAGAAAGTAGAATAGAAGTAGAAGTAACTAGAAGTAGCAGAAGAACAGAGTAGCAGTAGAAATAAACTAGAGTAAGGTAGTAGAATAGAAGTAGAATAGACTAAAAGTAGAAGTGAAGTTCAATAGACATAGGAGTAGAAAGCTGTAGATTAGAAGTAGAATAGACTAGAAGTAGAAGTAGAATACAAGTAGAAAGTAGAAGTAACTAGAAATAGCAGAAGAATAGAGTAGAAGTAGAATAGAATTTAGAAGTAGAAATAGACTAGACTACAGTAATAGAACAGAATAGAAGTAGAATAGAGTAGAAGTAGAAGTAGAAGTTGAAGTAGAATAGGAGTAGAAAACAGTAGACTAGAAGTAGAATAGAAGTAGATAGACTAGAAGTTCAATAGAAGTAGAAGCAGTAGAAAGCAGTAGACTAGAAATAGAAGTAGACTAGAAGTAGAACTAACTAGAAGTAGAAGAGTAGAGTAGAAGTAGAATAGAATAGAAGTAGAAGTAGAAGTAACTAGTAATAGCAGAAGAATAGAGTAGAAGTAGAAGTAGAATAGAAGTTTTATTTGTCCATTTTACAACCTTTCTTGCCAGCGTCGTTAAGTGAATCACTGGAGTTATCAAGTCAGTCATACAGATGTTAAGGGAATCTGGCTTCCCCATTGACTTTGCTGGTCAGAAAGTCACAAAAGGGGATCACATGACCCAGGGACACTGCAACAGTCGTAAGTACGAGTCAGTTGCCAAGTGTCTGAATTTTGATATATGCAACCCATATTAAAGAGATATGGTTTGTGGTTGCCATCTTCACATGTTTTTAACCTGTCTGGCAGACCCCTCTGGTAAACATAGCAAGTTTTGATTTGGTACTCAGATTTAGCATTTATTCATTCATTCATTCATTCATTCATTCATTTTTATTTATCAAATTTTCAAACCTTCGTCATGCTATCAACAAATCACAATGTTATACAGGGTAGCCCTCCGCTTACCTATAATTTTCTGACAATTTTCCTAGCAAACGGCTCTGAAAGAGGCAGTGGACAATAAAAGGGGAAGAGGAGAACTGGGCAGGGAGGTCAGACTACTTTTCAGATATTTAATTCACAAGGAAGAACTCATGAAACAATGGAGGGTGGCAAGCCTCATCCATGGTACTTGCAGGAGAGAGAGAAGGAGGGAGGGAGGGAGAAGAGGAGGAGGAGGGAAAGGGGAAGAGGAAGGGGAAGGAAGAGCGGAAGGTGGGGGAGAAGGGAGGGTGAAGGAGAAGAAAGAGAAAAAGGAGGAGGAGAAGGAATGAAGGAAGGAAGGGGAGGAGGAGGAGTCCTTGATGCTCTCTGAGCTGTTTTCTTACAGACATTTCACCACCCAACTAGGTAACTTCATCAGTCTTACAAAGACGTGTGGTTTGCAGAGAGGAGGAGGAGGGGAAGGAGGAGGAGAGAAGGACAGGAGAAGGAGGAATAGGAAGAAGGAGAAGGAGGGGAAAAGGAGAGAAGGAATGAAGGACAGGAGGAGGAGGAGGAGGAGGAGGAGGAGGAAGAGGAAGAAGGAGGAGGAGGAGGAGGAGGAGGAGGAGGAGGAGGAGGAGGAGGAGGAGGAGGAGGAGGAGGAGGAGGAGGAGGAGGAGGAGGAGGCAGCTTTAGACAAGAAAGATAAAGGGAAAAAAAGAAACAAAAAAACTACCGACAGTGAAAATTGCCCCCTGAAAACTTCACGGATTGCACTGGCTTTCTTTCTCCGGCTTGAATTGATTGCGTGGAGCGACGTTATGAGACGACTATTAGAATTCACGGCGCACTCCAGAAAAGAGCCGAAATGTCAGCCGAGAAGAGAGCACAAGTAATGGATCCTGAACTCCTGTTAGTCAAAAATGATTTTGTTTCAAATTAGAAATTGATTTCTTTTGGACACCAGGCCTTTTGCCGGCTTTCCAACTTTCGTAGCCGAGCTTTGCAAGAGATTAACCTTCCCCGTTCGGTTCGGGGAGCCCTCCGATGACCCATTTCCAAAGTTTCTTTGCAGCAAAAGCATCTCTCTCTCTCTCCCTCTTTTTTTTCAAAATAAAATAAAATAAAATAAAATATGTTCCTTATCCAATATGGCAATGGGTTTGTTCCTTTTCTTGGTAGGCTTAACTGAAGCCTACCCATTGCAAATTGGTTGACAAGTTTAAGAGGAGAGAAAAAGGAAAGGGCAGAGTGCGAAAATATCAAAGAAAGAAAGAAAGAAAGAAAAAGAAAGAAAGAAAGAAGGAAGGAAGGAAGGAAGGAAGGAAGGAAGGAAGGAAGGAAGGAAAGGAAAGGAAAGGAAAGGAAAGGAAAGGAAAGGAAAGGAAAGGAAAGGAAAGGAAAGGAAAGGAAAGGAAAGGAAAGGAAGAAGCAGTTTCTGAGTGACCCAAAGATTAGGCGAGGATTTTCAGCAAAGCCCAAAACTTCTTGTGTATTTTCACTTGCAGGAGAAAAAAGTACTTTTGCTTTGTTCCTGGAACTGCTGAGCCAAAAAGCAGGAAAAAAACATTTGCCGTTAAGATATCGGTGGCTTAGAAGATGCTGTTTTCCCCGAGATTAGGATTTGGGGGAACTTGGGTGAGGTTTACAAAAAAATTGCAGTGTAAAAATTCAATTCTGGAACAGGTTTTTTCCGCTAGAAAATTATGTTACATTCTCCTTGTTTTTCTTCTGCTTTCTAAGTACACGGTAGTCCTTGATTTATAACCACTTCTTTCGTGACTCCATCCTAAGGGTGCTATTTCAAGAGGCAACTGAAGATGTTTCACTTCTCGTCCAAGAAGCTTCTTCAGTTCTGCCTGGATGTGGGTGTGGGGGGGAAATGGAAGGATGTTATATTCCTTGCAGACAGCTGGTCATTTGCGTGTTTTTTAGAGAGTCATTGAGGCCACTTAGAGGTCTGTTAAACCCTTCCATCCTCCGCCATCCAGTCAGAGCTGAAGAAGCTTCGTGGATGAGAAGTAAAAAGTCTTCAAAGAAAAATCAGAAAGTCCAGTTGCCCCTTGAAAAAGCTCCTTTGGAACAACGGAGGACACAGACAAATCTCCAAGGGGCCTCAACGACTTTCTAAAAAGAATGCAAAGGACCAGCAGTCTGCAAGGAATATAAGCCCTTCTGTCCTCCACCATTCAGTCAGAGCTGAAGAAGCTTCTTGGATGAGAAGTGAAATGTCTTCAAAGAAAAACATGAAACTCCAGTTGCCTCTTGGGGAAAAAACAACAACAACTTTGAGACAACCATGACTTGGATGGTTGAGACTCTCCATGGATCTTTAGTGTCTATTTTTTCTCCTCCTGGGAAAATCTGCATTGCTCTGCGTGACTTGTAGTTAGAAGAATAGAAGGCACTTGGGAGGACATCTAGTCCAACCTCCTGCTCAAGCAGGAAACCTTATACTATTTCGGTCAAATGGTTATCCAATCTCTTCCTGAAAGACTGTCGCGTTTAATACTGTGGGAAACTGGGAGGGAGGAATTGTGTGGAGCCAGGGTGATATATATAGTCATAACAACATTCCTTTCTCAGAGAGTCAAGGACATCTTGCCCTGCAGCTGGATGAATGGAACTGGGAGGCATCTCCAGTTGGGACGGTGCATTGATTCATGTTTTCCCAGATGTGCCAATATGACATCTCTAATAAAATGGAACTTTGAGGAACTTCAAGCCTTGGAATCTTCTTTCATTGGGGGTATTAATTGACACGGGTAAAGTGAGGAATTAGATTCATCTTGTTCCTTTGAAGAAGGAATAAGGCTGGACCCGTGGAGAAAGCAACCTACCCAATTCCTGCAGCATCCTGCCTCAATTTTCACTACCGTCTCTGGTTAAAAAATTAAATAAATATTACACCAGGAGTGCTGTCAGATGGTTTTTCCAAGGGGACACGGCCACTGTGGTTTGTTCTGCCTTCCCTTTCGGCGGAGAAGGCACCCAAGCAAGCTAAACCAAGTGATTTGAATAAAATGACAATTCGCCGTGTCCTTTTTCGTGACGGTGTGGACATGGAAATCAAGGCCCCAAGGATGCTGGATGGAGGATGGTCCAGGGTGTTCTTTGAAGCATCTTCTGAATGCAGAAGCTAGTTAAGACTTCTGGTCTAGCCCAGCACGGCTATTCTTACTGAATGTGGATGCAATGATTCATTTAGTGACCATTCATAGTTAAAACGGCGCTGAAAAAAGTGACTTATGACCATTTTTCGTACTGATGATTGTCGCAGTATCCCCTGTGATGACCAGGGGCATGGCACAAGCAGCTGGCAGTTCAAACCGCCCCTTTATTGCTCCAAATTTCCCCCTCTGGCAAGTCCCAGAGCAAAGTGATGACACACCCATACCCACCTCAAGCAGCCTCTAGCTGCAAATACTCCAGCCCAGCATGGTGCATTGCTGCACAGCAATAAATCCAGCAGGGCAAATCAAGGAGTTCAGGAAGCAAAGGATCCAGATAATTAGTCCAGAAAGCCAGGAAGAATGCAAGGAATTCAAGAAAGTTCAAACATAGGCACCCAACACTTCAGGAACTCTGCGTTTGTTCCCGACAAATGCTCCTCCCCACAGCGTCTCCTTAAGCCTCATTCCCCAGATGTGCCTTTGAAGAGGGGTGGGGGCGTTCTCCTCCCGACAGCCTGCTCATTCTGCATTGATCTCGCCTACTGTTCTGCCCCAGCTACGGACCCAAAGAACGCAGCACATACAAAATCTAGACAAAGCTTATTTTACTCAAATCACTCAGTCTTTTTCAACCCAAGGCTGTTAATAAACTGTCTTAGCAGCCTAGAAGAATTCTGAGATAAGGTAATCACAGTCTTACTAGAGTTGGCAGAAAGACCAGAAACAATTTTGCAGAGAATCCAGATGTGAAGGAGATTGAACTAAAGTTGTTCCCTACAGCTTGCTGCAAGTGGCGTTCCTCCTTAAATAGGCTAAGGGAGTGGCCAATTAGCCCCAAGCCTTACTCTCGAGGAGACCTCCTCCTGAGGAGCCACTCCTGCCTTTTGGCAGCTCTGCGTGCCCATGCATTGAGAAGAGGCTCCTCCTCTTCGTCCTCTTCACTTATGGGAGCTTCTGGAGGTTCTGAAGGCCCTGGCTGAATCCCCACCTCTGGCACCACATTTTCTCCAGCCTCCTCATTGTCTGACTCGAACACCAGCTGCACAGGCTGCTGGCGCAGCACCACACCAGCCTCCTCACTCTCAGAATCAGCTATGATCTTCACAGGCTGCTGACAGGCCACAACACCTGCTCTCCACTCTCCATGCTCTCGGATCAGGAGTGAGTGTTCCTTGCTCATCGCCTGAGCTCTGTCTCTCATGTTCCTCTTGCCTCTGTTCCTCCCTGTCTATAAGCCATCCCAATCCTTAAATGCCTTGGCCTGATTGGCCCTGCCCTTCCCCATTTTCCTCCGAAGCCAATGAAGCCGCCCCCTCAATCTCTGTTGGCTCAGATTCCAGCTCATTTTCCCCTGCAGATTCAGGGGCATGACAATCACCGTGGTCACATGATCAGACCCTTGGCAACTGACTCCTATTTATGACGGTTGCAATGACCTGGGGTCACGTGATCCCCTTTTGCGACCTTCTGAGAAGCAAAATCAGTGAGGAAGTCAGAGTCACTTAACAGGCCTGTCACCAACTTAACCACTGCAGTGATTCAATTAAAAACAGTGGCAAGGTAGGTCATAAATCGGGGCAACTCTCACTTAACATAGGTCTCAATTAGCAACAGACACTTTGGGCTCAATCGCGGATGTAACTCGAGGACTACATGCGTGGGCGCAGAATGAAACAAAATAAAAGAGCCACTTCCACAAAAGATTTAAATTGCAATTAGGTAGGTCTGAACCGAAGGCAATTAGACCGAGATTAAAGGGGAAACAGACTGGAAAATGGAGTTTGCAAAGGGAAGAATGAATTGCTCACAAAGGCCGTGATTTTAATAGCCCAGATTATTGATCTGATAGAAATACCTGCTGGATCTCCGAGGCGTGCACGCATGTGCGGGCGCCCACGGACATACAGAGAAAGTACTAAATAAGTAATAAATTGAAAACGTTGGAAGGGTGTAATGAATTATAAATAACGGCAAAACCAGCAAGAGTTGTACCGCTACATAAAAGTGTTTAATGCATTTAAGACAGTAGGGAATGCAGAAAAATACGTCAACATATCCTGCTGGCTGATGCTCTCATCCAGGGCGAGCCGTTTTGTATTTGTATTTGCTTTAAAGAACGCAAAAAAAAAAAAAATAATGACTTGGACACAAGGGATGGACACATTGGTGCTTTTTGTTGAGATGTTCTCTCTCGCCCTCTTCCTCTCTCCTTCCTCTTCATCATCATCATCATCTTCCATTCTCTCTCTCTCATCTCTACCTCTCTGCCTCTCTGCCTGCCTGCCTGCCTGCCTGCCTATCTCTCTCTCTCTCTCTCTCTCTCTCATCTCTCTCATCTCTCTCTTTAGCTCTCTATTTCTTTATCTATCTGTCATTTTGGTCTATCATCTATCTATTTATCTATCATCTCTGTCTCTATCATCTCTATCATCTATCTATCTACATATCTATCATCTCTATCATCTATCATCTATCTCTCTATCTATTTAGTTATCATCTCGCTCTATCATCTATCTATCTATCTATCTATCTATCTATCTATCTAATCTCTGTCTCTCTCATCTAAAATCTATCATCTCTATCATTATTTTATCTATCTATCTATCTATCTATCTATCTATCTATCTATCTATCTATCATCTCTCTCTCATCTATCTCTTTAGCTATCTCTTTATCTGTCATTTCGGTCTATCATCTCTCTCTGTCTCTATCATCTCTATCATCTATCTATCTATCATCTCTCTCTGTCTCTCTCATCTCTCTCATCTAAAATCTATTTATCTATCATCTCTCTATCTCTCTATCATCTCTCTATCTATCTATCCATCCATCTATCTAATCTATCTATCATTCTATCATCTATATCTCTCTATCATCTCACTGCTCTCTATCATCTGTTTATCATCTGTCTCTATCATCTCTCTCTCTATCATCTCTCTATCACATATTTAAACTCTCCATTGACCTCAACTATTAAAATTAAAAAACCAATAGATACCAACTTTGTCATTACTCATCCTGCCTCCCAGAACCAATTAATGATGAGTACCGAGGTACCACTGTATCTTGTATTAGCGTGTTTGCCTCACTTCCTTTGGCCCCATCACATGGAGGAATTCACTGGAGAAAGCGATTATGCTTGGAAGAGTTAGCGCTAAAAGGAAACCAGGCCGCCAAAGGATACGGTGGCTGGACAGCATCAAAGCTGACACCAGCCAGAGGATAGAACAACTCGAAGAAGCAGTGCAAGATCGGAATCCTCCTGAACAAAACCCCTTTGGGCACCTCAGTCTGTCTGTCAAATAATATGTAAAAGTAAAAGATGTCTCACCTCGTTTGGACCTGACGGGCTCCTTCTTCGTGCTGTCCCAAAGAGTGGGGCCGTCTGCGTCACTACTGAAGCCCATGCTCCTCATCCCCGAATCAACCCTTTCGATGCCTTCTGGTGCTCTGAAGCTTCTCCTGGAGGGTGTCCTTAAAAGGCAGCCTTCGCAGTTCATCTTGGGGGAACTGGGAGAGAAAGAAAAAGGAAGAAGGGGGAGCGGGTTAGAAGTGCCTATTTCTTTTTTTTCAAAAGGTGCTCGTCTTCAACCTTCAACTTGGGTTAATATAAAAGTAGAACACAGAATCCTGGGGCTGGAAGGGACCTCGGAGGTCATCTAGTCCAACCCGCTGCTCAAGCAGGAGAGCCTGTGCCATTTGAGACAAAGGACTGTCCTGTCTCTTCTTAAAAGCCTCCAGTGTTGGAGCAGTCACAACTTCTGGAGGCAAGCTGTTCCAACGGTCGATACCATTTTCAGACAAATGGTTGCCCCGTTTATTCCATTCCATTCCATTCCATTCCATTCCATTCCATTCCATTCCATTTTCTATTCTATTCTATTCTATTCTATTCTATTCTATTCTATTCTATTCTATTCTATTCTATTCTACTCTACTCCACTCCACTCCACTCCACTCCACTCCACTCCACTCCACTCCATTCCATAGTCTTCTATTCTATTCTATTCTATTCTATTCTATTCTATTCTATTCTACTCTACTCTACTCTACTCTACTCCACTCCACTCCACTCCACTCCACTCCACTCCATTCCATTCCATAGTCTTCTATTCTATTCTATTCTATTCTATTCTATTCTATTCTATTCTATTCTATTCTATTCTATTCTATTCTATTCTATTCTATTCTATTCTATTCTATTCCATTCCATTCCATTCCATTCCATTCCATT
The DNA here is from genome assembly GCA_030761175.1 of Masticophis lateralis. Classification (NCBI taxonomy): domain Eukaryota; kingdom Metazoa; phylum Chordata; class Lepidosauria; order Squamata; family Colubridae; genus Masticophis; species Masticophis lateralis. The sequence goes on from JAUDYJ010000002.1 coordinate 281,270,489, forward strand.
CCACTTCTACTTCTATTCCAATTCCTATTTTATTTACTTCTAGGTTGCTTCTCTCCTTGATGAGTTTCCATCCGTTGCTTCTTGCCCTGCTCTCTGGTGCTTTTGAGAATCGGTTGACCCCCTCTTCCCTGTGACAGCCCCTCAAATATTGGAAGATGCTATCATATCACCCCAAGTCCTTCTCTTCACTAGGCTAGACCAGTGGTGGTTAACCTTTTTGGTGCCGAGTGCCCAAAGCACTTCTGTGCAAATGCACGCACCTGTGCCAGAACCTCCAAAATGCAATGCAAGTGCCCCCCCTGCGCATGCGCCCTGCCACCACACGCCCTGTTTTGGGCCTGGAAAGTCTCCTGCACCAACCTGGAAGCCAAAATGGAAGCGGGGACACAGTGTGAGCTCCCCCTCCGCGCATGTGTGGCAGAGACCCGAAGACCAGCTGGCCGGTGGGAGGTGCGCGCGCATGCGTGGTGGAGCTGAACTGGAGGGTGGCTGGTGTGCCTTCAGAGAAGGCTCTGCTTGCTTCCTGTGGCACGTCTGCCATAGGTTCGCCATCACGGGGGCTAGACATTCCTAGTTCCCTCAACTGCTCATCATAAAATTTTGCCTCTTGACCCCTTTATTATCTTTGTCCCACCATTTTTTATTTTTTGCTATCGTGGTGACCAAAACTGGACACGGTATTCCAGGTGCAGCCTCTCTAGTGCAGTATAAAGTGGATTGAGCATTGGATGTACATTAAAATAGCTAGCTGGGTAAACACAGTGAACCAGTCCATAGCGATGCTCGACAATAATGTAGCAATTCGCAATGATTTGATATTTATTTATTTATTTTATTTATTAATGAAGCTTGTATGCCGCCCTTTCTCCGACAAGGACTCAGGAATAAAACAAGCAATAAATCAATATTTAAGTGTTAAAAGCTATTAATATTCCCCTTAAAAAACCCCTTCAGTCCCATCTGGCCTGGCGGAATAACCATGTCTTAAGGTCACGGAGGAAGGAGTGCAGGTCAGGGGGCCACCCGGAGCTCCAGGGGGAGTTGATTCCATAAAGTGGGTGCGCCCACAGAGAAAGCCTGTTCTCTAGGAGTCACCAGTTGGCATTGCCTGGCTGACGGCACTCCAAGAAGGCCCTCCACCAGGCAATGGGGAGCTGTCGCTGGCCACAGATCGTCGGTCAGGTACCCCGGGCCTAAGCCATGTAGGGTTTTATAGGTGATAACCAGCACCTTGAATCTCACCCGGAGGGCAACCGGTAGCCAATGCAGGTCGTGCAGGAGGGATGTAACATGAGAGTGTCGGGACACTCCCATCAACTACCCGCGCCACCGCATTCTGCACCAGCTGAAGCCTCCGGGTGGTCTTCAAGGGCAGCCCCATGTAGAGAGCATTGCAGTAGTCGATCCGGGAGGTCATGAGCGCATGAGTGACTGTACGGAGGTCATCACAGCACAGGTAGGGGTGCGATTGGCGCACCAGACAAATCTGTGCAAATGTCCCCCTGGTCACGGTTGCAACATGATCTTCCAAAGTCAACCGTGAATCCAGGAGGACGCCTAAATTGCGCTCCCTTTCAACAGGGGGCGACACTTTACCCCCTGTGACAAATAAAAGTAACGGGGTGGAAGCTTGCTAGGTCAGAAATAAGGAGGGATTTCCTGACAGTGAGAACAATTAACCAACGGAAGAGGTTGTGGGTACTCCATCGCCAGAGAAGAAGTGGACAACCATTTGACTGGGATAGTATAGACTAGAGTCCCCTGAGCAACTTGTAACTAGAGCAGGAGAAATTTCCTAACAGGGAGAACAATTAACCAATGGAACAACTTGCCACCAGAAGTTGTGGGTGCTCCATCACAGGCGGTTTTTAAGTAGAGACTGGACAGCCATTCGTCTGAAATAATATAGAGCAGTGATGGCGAATCATTTCGGCACCAAGTGGAGCTGCCCAGGCCACTCCGAAAATGAACTTTCGGTTTCAACCGGCTACTCTTCCGGGTTTCTGCCGCGTATGCGCACGCAATGATCAGCTCACCGGCGTGCATGCTCGTGCAGGAAAACGGAATACCGGCTCTTGTAGTTTCCAGCACTGCTGCATGCAAAAAGGCCAACTGACCGTCACGCCGCATGCGTGCCAGAAACCTGGAAGAAGAACGGGCGAAGCCACGGTTGCCAGGCGACTTGGCTCCGTGTACAACTTCCGGCACGCGTTCGCCATCACGGGTATAGAGTTTCCTGCCTTGGTCAGATGATTGAACTAGAAGCACCGGAGGGTAGGACAAGAAACAATGGTTGGAAACTATTCAAAGAGAGAAGCAATCTGGAATTAAGGAGAAACTTCCCGACAGTGAGGACAGTTAACCATTGGAACAGCTGGCCACCAGAAGTTGTCGGTGTTTCAACACTGGAGGCTTTTAAGAAGAGACCTGGACAGCCACTTGTCTGGAATGGTGTACAGTCTCATGCTTGAGGAGGGGGTTGGACTACAAGACCTTGCAGGATTGATTCTGATTGATTGATTGATTGATTAATTGAGGTTTGGACACCAAGATCCCTCAGAGGTCCTTTCCAGCCCTATGATTTGAGATTCTAGTCTTGTATTAATTTTTGCTCCAAAAGATGCATTATGGTTTATCTGTGTCCTCAGGGTCACCTGAGTGGTGCTAATGGTTTCTGTACTCTGCAGTTTTTCTGGAAATTCGTTCTAGAAATGACCACGGGAACCATTTGCACCACTCAGGTGACCCTGAGGACACGGATCAACCTCCAAGTGGCCTCAACGTCTTTCTAAAAGGATGCAAAGGACCAGCTGTCTGCAAGGCGTATAAATCCTTCCATTCCCCACCATCCAGTCAGAGCTGAAGAAGCTCCTTGGGTGAGAAGAGAAACATCTTCAAAGAAAAACCAGAAAGCCCAATTGCCTCTTGAAAAAAAGCACCTTCGGGATAGAGAAAAAAAGAGAACTTCATTGTCAGTTACCCCACACGCTTTATCTAAAATTTTGCCCAAATGAACCACTCAATGTTATGATTTCCTTTGATGCTTTTATAAACCAGGCCTGGCTGCGGAGACAGAATGGCAAATTATTATTTTTTTTTATAAAAAATGTCATTCAGGACCCTCTCTTGCTAAGATTGTTCCTTAGAACAAAATGAGGAGGTGGGATGGGGTGGGGTGGGGGGCGAAGATAAGAAAGGATAGGAGAGAAAAGAGAAGAGACAAAGAGACAGAGAGAGAGAGAGAGAGAAAAAAAAAGTTAACCTTTTGTTTTATTGAATTAAAATGCCACGGCAATGCCGATGTAGCCTTCAGAGACTAAAATACTTCCTTTTCTTTTTTCTTTCTTTTTTTTTAACTGAGAAGAATAGCTGTCATTTATTAGACACAAAGAACAATTATTTGATGGGAAGCCTTCTCTGACAAAAGGCAGATTGGTATTCCTGTCATAGAAAAAATAAATAAATGCATTATATGGGGAGTGGGTGTGTGGTGGCAGGGAGGGAGGGAGGGAGGGGGGTTTGAGGAAGAAAAAAAAAAAAACACCCAGCAGAGACCTCGGAGACTTGAATAATTTAAAACTGCATTTGGCGCAATTTGAATTTTTCTTCAGGGAGGCGAAGTTAAATACCTTTAATTTGTTCTAATTATTTCAAATTTGCAAGTTAATTACGGCTGATGGTTAAATAACAAAAAGGACGAAAGGATCCTCTCCGCCGAGTTTTTACCTCCTACCCTTCGCATTATTTAAGCCTGATTTTGAGCATGCATGAATTAACTTTCTAAATAATCGCACAGTTTGACTTAATGGCTCAGGAAAATGAGCATTCTGATCCTCCGAATAACCATTAACGGACATTAGAGAGGCTACTGGGACCCGTGCTGCTTGCCTGCGAAGTATTTTTTAATGGGGGTCTTATTTACCAATCTTTATCTACTGCTCAAGTTAGGGCACTAATACGGCTTCATTAGGTCTGCTTGTGGAGAAGGGGAGAAATGTCACTTTTTTCCCCCCCTTCGAAAAATAAAAAAAAACAAAAATAAACCGACGTCCGCTCGGAGGTGGCGAAATTCGTGTTTAAATTAAAAACCAGCCAAGGACGGTGGAATTTTACTCATTTGCAAAGGCGGGGTGAGTCCATCCAGCAAGAAGGTTGGCATAGAATCACCAAAGGCGTTTTATGGGGCTAGCCAATTGATCAGAATAGAGCTGGAAGGGACCTTGGAGGTTTACAGACTGCAGATTATACAAAGTTGGAAGGGACCTTGTAGGTCATCTAGACTGACCCCCAGCCCAAACAGGAGACCCTACGCCATTTCTGACAAATGGCAGTTCAATCTCTTCTTGAAAGTCTCCAGTGATGAAGCTCCCACAACATCCGAAGGCAACTTCTCTTCCATGGGTTGGTTGTTCTCACTGTCAGAAAATTCCTCATTTCCAGGTTGAATCTCTCCTTAGTCAGTTTCTATCCATTGTTCCTTGTCTGGCCTTCGGCTGCTTTGGAAAATAGCTCGACACCCTCCTCTCTGTGGCAGGCCCTCTGTGGCAGCCCCCTGGACAAGATCTTCTAGTCTTCCAATCCAACCCCCTATTCAAGTGGGAGACCCTATATCCGTGATGACGACCCTATTGGTGGGCACGCAAGCTCAGCTCCACCAGAAGTAGGGAAACAGGCTGCTTCCAGCCTCCAGAGGGCCTCAGAGGGTGGGGAAGGCTGTTTTCGCCCTCCCCAGGCTCCTAGAAAGGCTCTGGAGCCTGGGGAAAGCAAAAAAACAGGCCTTCCGGTCCCACCAGAAGTCGGTAAATGGGTCACTTCCGGCCTCCGGCGGGCCTCTTGGGGGTGACAAAGGCTGTTTTCACCCTCCCCAAGCTCCTAGAAAGGCTCTAAAGCCTGGTGAGAGCAAAAACTGGGCCTACCGGGCCCACTGTGCCAAAAGCCAAGGTGGCGCAGTGGTTAGAGTGCAGTACTGCAGCTACTTCAGCTGACTGCTAGTTCAGCAGATCAGCGGATCAAATCTCACCGTCTCAAGGTTGACTCAGCCTTCCATCCTTCTGAGGTGGGTAAAATGAGGACCCAGATTGTTGGGGGCAATATGCTATTTAGCCTGGTTTAGCTCTGCAGACTAAGCACCGTAATTAACATCCAGCTGTCTGCAATTATACCAATTCAAATCTCCCCAGGCTCAAGGTTGCTCAGCCTTCTATCCTTTCTAAGGTGGGTAAATTGAGGACCCAGTTGTGGGGGCAATAAGCTGACTTTGTATAAATATACAAAAGTATGAAGGCTATTGCTTAACGCATTGTAAGCCGCCCTGAGTCTCCGGAGAAGGACGGCATATAAATCAAATAAAAAAAAAAAGTATACTGACAATTGTTGTAAACCGCCCAGAGTCCTCAGAGAGTGGGCGGCATAGAAATATGATTAATAAAATAAATAAAATAAAATAAAAGTGTGGGGGAGCGTGGGGCAGGGTGCCTCGTGCGCATGCGTGGGGCACATAGAATTATGGGTGTGGGCACATGTTGTTGTGGCCCCGTCCTCTGAGCCTATCCCATTGGAGGAAGGAAGCTCTGAGCAGGAGGAAGAGGAGCCAGCCAGATCTCCCAGCCACCCCCCTCTGGCACCGTCTCAGGTGCCAGCTGAAAGAGAGCCAAGTAGTGGGGAAACAGGTGTCTCAGATGAGAGTGAGGAAGAGACGTCATTCCTGGACGCACGCCAAAGAAGGTGAGAGAAAAGATTACTGCAGCTGCGGCGTATGAGGAAATAGATCTGAGTCACTGATTGGAGTCATAGGATCAGTGAGTCATTGGACCACACCCAGAAGCCTATCTATATAAGACAGGCCAGTGGGTCAAGAAGTTGTGACGAACAAAGCTAAACAAACATAGCAACCTCGTAGTCTTGGAAGCTAGATGAACGGCAAAGCTACGTAGGTGATTTTCTTGTTTGTGTAACCTAATAAAGTCCTTGGCAGACGGTGTGCATATCGCTGCCAAGGTTGAGATAAGAACTGTGGAGTGTGCCAAGTGATTCTTAACCCTCGGCTGGCTGTGTTTTTGTGGGTCTTTGAAGGGGGAGGACAGATCACATGTGTGATTCCCCCCCCACTCCCCCCGCTTTTGGCACATGATGGCAAAAAGGTTCGCCATCACTGTCCTAGATCAAACCAACTCCCAAATGCTACAGAATTCCTGGAAGCCCGGAACTCAAACAAATCAGCCATCAACGGCACATAGAGTTCAACATCGTTTACACGCCATTCAAGAGAGACAATCCAAAAACTAAATAGGAAGCAAAAAACCCAAAACAGCTCTTCGCCAGCAGTCAACTCCCAGATGAGCAGAGATTAACATCAAGATTGACACTAGACCAATGATCAAGCTGTAAACACTCCAATGAAGGAACAACCAATTTAGACAAACAATAAACAGGAAACGTTCAGCCTACTCAAGGAATCACCAAGAATACTCTCATCAACACTGACAGGGCCAGCCACTACTATATAAACAGACAGACAGACAGAAAGAAGAGAGAAGAGAAGAGAAGAGAAGAGAAGAGAAGAGAAGAGAAAGATAGAAGGGAAGGGAAGGGACGGGAGAGAAAAGAAGAGAAGGGAAGGGAAGGGAAGGGAAGGGAAGGGAAGGGAAGGGAAGGGAAGAGAAGAAAGATAGAAGGGAAGGGACGGGACGGGAGAGAAAAGAGAAGGGAAGGGAAGGGAAGGGAAGGGAAGGGAAGGGAAGGGAAGGGAAGGGAAGGGAAGGGAAGGGAAGGGAGGAGAGGAGAGGAGAGGAGAGGAGAGGAGAGGAGAGGAGAGGAGAGGAGAGGAGAGGAGAAGAGGAGAAAGAAGAGAGGAGAGGAGAGGAGAGGAGAGAAGAAGAGAAGAGAAGAGAAGAGAGGAGAGGAGAGGAGAGGAGAGGAGAAGAGGAGAAAGAAGAGAGGAGAGGAGAGGAGAGGAGAGGAGAGGAGAGGAGAGGAGAGGAGAGGAGAGGAGAGGAGAAGAGAAGAGAAGAGAAGAGAAGAGAAGAGAAGAGAAGAGAAGAGAAGAGAAGAGAAGAGAAGAGAAGAGAAAGGGAAGAGGTTGGCTGGAAAGACACAGCCAGAAATACAGGTGATTTATGTCTCTGTCGCCCCATCCGTTCTTGCAAAAAAACCAGAGTTTCCAGTAACTCTTAGTGATGCTATTTTCTCTTGTCAGATTATTTCTGGAATTAATTATTTTTCAGATGTTTGTTTTCCAAAAGGAAAAAAAAGGCAATGTGTAAATTTAATCATCTATCAAGTGTTCACGATCACCTAATTCTCATTAAAGAGGTTCCTGTTATAAAAAGTAGGTTAAACAGTGCAGGAAAATAATAATAATAAACCTTTGGAACAGTATGACAATAGCTAGACCAGAGTGCAGGTAGTCCTCGAGTTACGACCCTAACCGAGCCCAACATTTCTGTTGCTAAGCGAGACAGTTGTTGAGTGAGTTTTGCTCCATTTTACAGCCTTCCTTGCCACTGTTGTTAAGCGAATCACTGCAGTTGATGAGTTAGCAACCTCGTTAAGTGAATCTGCCTTCTCCATTGGCTTCTGCTTGTCAGGAGGTCACGAAAGGGGATCACGTAACCTCCGGGGACACTGCATACATCATAAATGCGAGTCAGTTGCCAAGCGTCTGAATTTTGATCACGTGACGGAGGGGGGAGGGAGAGAATGACGCTGCAGCGGTCGTAACTGTGAAAAGCAGTCATAAGTCACTTTTTTCTAATGATGTTGTAACTTTGAACAGTCACTAAGCAAACTGTTGTTAAGTTGAGGACTATGTTCTGACAGAGTTCCTGAGTCAGTAAAACACACGAGTAGTCCCAAAAACCACTTTTATTGCAACAGTTGTGAATTACGTTCATTCACAGATGAGTCCCAAATAGTTGTAAAGAATCCTTCGGGATAAGGCTGATAATCACCCACCTTTATCTCCCTTGACATGCTGCCAAAGGCCTACTTGGCAAAGCCACAGGGAGTCCAGAATCAAACAGAGATGCCGACTGGGAACAGACATAACAATGTTGCTTTCCTGCAAAGGGCCCATGTGCCTTTGCCCCCCTTTAAGGTTTACGGGAGGGGCCAATCATCTCCAAGCCTTACTCCTGAGTCGCCCCTTTTTTTCTTAACTGTTCTTGCCTTCTGGCAGCTCTGCGCATGCGCGCACTGGGAACAGGCTGCCCCTGTTCTTCTGCCTTGCTGAGGTCCGACTCTGGAGGCTCCGGAGGCATCACGTACCTCCCAGATGGCCCTTTCTCTGCCTCCAACGCAGAGCCCCCGCCCGAGCTTTCCCCAGACTCCAGAACTGGCCCATGGTCCTACCCAGCCTCCTCACTGTCCGACTCTGCTGCCAACTCCGCAGGCTGCCGGTGGGCCACAACAGACTACTTGTACACTGTAGGTCTCCAACAGCCTAGTTTTCTCTACATGCTGATTATTTTTTTGGTTAAAAAAAACAAACAAGGAAACTTCTTCCTAAATCCAAGACTCCATCTAATGTGAGCATAAATCCAGCTGCCACTTGACTCAGGTTTGCTAACTGTCAACTCCAAATCCTGGGTGCAAATTGGGAAGCAGAGATATCGGTTGTCCTCGACTTACAACAGTTCATTTAGTGACCGTTCAAAGTTACAACAGCACTGAAGAGACCTAGGACTGTTTTTCACATCTATGACCGTTGCAGTCATGTGATCAAAATTCGGACTGGCTTGTATTTATGACAGTTGCAGTGTCCCGGGGTCACGTCATCCCCTTTTGCGACCTTCTGACCAGACGGATGGACTAACCTACCTTTCACCAACTGCGGCGATTCACTTAACAACCGTGGCAAGAAAGGTCGTAAGATCGGGCAAAACGAACTTAGCCACTGTCTTGCTTAGGCTTTGGAAATTTTGAGCTTGGTTTTGGTCGCAGGTCAAGGACTCCAGAAATCTTTCTAGCTAGAGAGCGTCGTGCGCAGCAGCACCTGCTGACAAGTTCACGGTCTTCTCCATAAAAACCATAAAAAGATCAGACACTGGAGCTTCTAAAATTAGGACCTCTGGTAAACGAAAGTTAACCAGCACGATAACCGTAGCCGGATTCTGGGCCATAAGGACTGAATGTAATGAGATCGAGACTATGAAAAGGCCATTCATAATGAACTTCGTTGCATTACGAAGGCCACGCGTGCCAGTTTTATCACGTCTCATTAATGGTCCTATAAAAATTGAGCGCTCCAGATCGTTCTTCCCTGGATCTGTTCGTGAAGTTGGGTGTGGAGAAGGAACGTGTTTTCACCCAGCTCCCCAAAATGACAAACCCTGTGTAGTTTATTTATTTATTTATTTATTACATGTATTTATATGCCGCCCTTCTCCCGAAGGACTCAGGGCGGCGAACACAAGTTAAGAAACATGTACAATAAAATCGCACTTTAAATCAAATAACTAATTAATGATAAATAATAAACCCAGAATCAGAGTCAGCCTATTTGCTTGAACAGCCAAGTCTTCAGCTCCCGACGAAAGGAGCGGAGATCAAGAGCCGTCCGGAGCTCGGTAGGTAATTCATTCCAGAGGGTGGGAGCACCCACAGAGAATGCCCTACCCCTGGGCACCGCTAGATGACATTGGCTCGCCGTCAGGACCCTGAGGAGAGCGGCCCTATGTGAGCGAACAGGACGATGGGAAGCAGGCAGGAGAAGGTCTTGTAAATATCCTGGACCTAAATCATGTAGGGCCTTATAGGTGAGAACTAGTACCTTGAAGCAGAAGTTGAAGCAATGATTCTTTTATTAGGAGCGCCAGCAGCCTCGGCAAAAAGTTTCTCTCTCAACACAGGCTAACAAGTCCGTCCACAATAACAATGATTCATCTCTGCCTCCTGCCTTTTATCCCCAGAAATAGGGTGGGGATTTGCAGTGGTCGCTCTTCTGTCCCAAGGACCGGCCCATAGATTTCCACTGCTCTCCTCTCCTCTGCTGTCTGCACATCTGCGTGTCAGGCACTGGACCCAGCTGTTCCTCCTCTTCCTCATCAACCACCTCCAGACCTGAAGGCTGTTGACTCTCCATCTGAGGACTGATGGACAGTCCAGGCTCCGCCTCCGTCTCTCTTTCTGCCAGCCCCATTCCCTCTCCCCCCTCGGAGCTCTCAGGTTGCCTTGATGCTGATCCTGACTCCCAAGCCTCCTTCTCCTCTAATTCGGCTGCTGGAGGGGCCGGAGGGTGACAGGCCACAACAGAACAGCTCCGATTGCAAATGTTACCCTTTGAGAAACTTTAATGTCTACCGGCAGTCCTCGACGTACGACCACAATGAACAAGGACAAATTATGCATTGCATAGATGGCTTGGAGGTGGGAGATATTTCCAATGTAATCTACTTGATCCCCTGCATGGATTGCCCCTGTGACTATGTAGTACAAACATGGAGGAAGCTAACTGCCGGACTGCAAGAACACAAGCGAGCAGTCAGATGAGGAGACCTGAACTGATCGGTAGCCTCACACTACAGTGAACAAGGACACATATTCAATTTTGCAGCTACTAAGATTGTCGGACGAGGAGGAACAAAAACAGCTGGGAAAGTGATTGAAGCCTGGGAAACGGACCCCTCGTCGGTCAACAGGAGTGCTGATTCACCACCAGCCTATCAAATACTTAGAAGGCAAGGGCTTGGCAGCATAAGGAAACAACAGCCAATCGCCAGCCGTCAACACATCAATCAGCCAATAGAAGGGCACCACGACTAACACAACAGCACAAAGCATGTATTCCAGTAGAGAAATTCCCCGAAGATGGGCTCCAGCACGAGTCCAAAAGCTTGGAAGAGTAAATCTCTGGTCCCAGTGACTGACCCAAATTCAATTTCGCACCATTCTCCTGGGATACGTATATCGATCTTCGTTCATGACCATAATGAAGCCCAAAATTTCTGTGGCTAAGCTAGAGAGTTCTTCAGCCAGCTTTGCTCCTCCAGTGATGGAGAACCCACAATTCTGGAGAAGAATAAACAGTTCATCCTAAGATCCATGAAGCATATCATGGTGACATTTTACAGAGAAGCCATGGCTAAATCAACATGAATTTTATTTTTTCCGCCAAAAATAAAGGATTTGATAAGCTTTTTTTTTTAGTGAGCTTTTCCCTTCCTGCTTCTAAGAGAAAAAATAATCACAAAAGCTAGTTCATTTCCTGAGGGTTCCTGAAGGCAGAGGAATAAGAAAGAAAGAGCTGATTTATGGGATGCCCAACAAGTAGCTATCTTTATTTTAGAGCAAGGAAACAGTCCAAGGAGAAAATGAAATAATTGCACGAGGGGTGAAATTAAAGTTTGTTACTACAAGTTCTGTGGGCGTGGTTTAGTGGTGGGGGGTAATGTGACTGGGTGGGCGTGGCCAACTTTTTTTTTTTTTTTAACTTTTCAAAGCATTTTTTCTAATGCTTTGAAAAGCCCCTCTGCCGATCAGGCAACTCAGCTGGGATCGTCAGGGAGGCTTCTTAAAAAATGCCTTTCTGCTGATCAGGCAACTCAGCTGGGATCGTCAGAGACTTTTCAAAGCATTTTTTTAACCACCTCTTCGGCCAAGAGGTTGCAGAAAAAAATGCTTTGAAAAGCCTCTGATGATCCCAGCTGAGCCGCAGGATCATCAGAGGCTTTTTTTTTTTTAACTTTTAAAAGCATTTTTTGGCCGAAGAGGTTGTAGAAAAAATGCTTTTAAAAGTTAAAAAAAAAAGCCTCTAATGATCCTGCGGCTCAGCTGAGCATAGGGGGAGGGGCAGGGATTTTTGCTACCGGTTCTCCGAACCACCCGCTGCCATCGCTACCGGATCTGGTGATCCGGTCCGAACCGGGAGTATTTCACCCCTGAATTGCACTGAGTGAGATAATTGAGAAAAAATTGGCACTAGCTATGTTTGTGATGAGACATTTTACATTTTAGCCTCCTAAACAAATTGAACAAATAAAATAAAATGCAATACAGGTAGTTTTTGACTTGCAACCATTTGTTGACTGACCATTCAAAGTTACAACGGCACTGAAAAAAGTGCCTTATGAATGGTTTTCACACTTACGACCGTTGCAGCATCCCCAGGGTCACCTGATCAAACCTGGCAATTGATTCATGTTTATGACAGTCGTAATGCTGGTTTTCGGGTCATGTGATCCCCTTTGGCAACATTCTGACGAGCAAGTTTCACTTAATAACTGTGTTGCTAACATAACAATTGCAGTGATGTCACTTAACGACTGTGGCAAGAAAGGCCGTAAAGCGGGGTGAAACTCACTTAATAACTGTCTTACTTAGTGATAGAAATTTTGGGGTCAGTTGGGAAAGGAAGGCGAGATGGGAGGGAGGGAGGGAAAGAGGAAGGAGAGATGCGAGGGAGGGTGGAGAGAAGGAGGAAGGAAGGGATAGAAAGAGGAAGGAAGAAGAGAGGGAGGGAGGAAAGTGAAATGGGTGGAGGGAAATAGGAAGGAAGAAGAGATGTGAGATGCTAGGAAGGGAAGGAAGGGAGAAAAGAAGGGAGAGAGGGAGGAAAGTGAGATAGGAAGGAGGGAAAGAGAAAGGAAAGAAATGCCAGGAAGGAAGGAAGGAAGGAAGGAAGGAAGGAAGGAAGGAAGGAAGGAAGGAAGGAAGGAAGGAAGGAAGACAGACAATCTGATTCCTTCAGCAGACAGCTGGTGATTTCCAATATCCCTTCTTCCCTTCCACTCTTCCATTCTGAGACGCCATGAAATACATTTTCCGCGCCTGCATTTCATCAGGCATCACCACCTCCAGTTGAGGGAACGGAATTTAAAAGGAACTTGCTCCTTCGTCATGCAGAGGCGATGCTTAAATTCAAGGTGGAATGATTACAGACCAAAGAGTAGCATTTGGGGTGTGGGGGCGGGGGAGAAGCAAGCCAAAGACAGAAAGAGGAGGAAAACAAAAACCCTCCCAAGAAAAATCAATCTTTCTCACCACAGGAGAAATGTGAAGAACAGATTTTACCAAGTCAAATCTAACATTTTCTCCCTGTGACCCTTAGAGAATATTCTCCAAGGGTCACACAGAGAAAATGTTAGATTTATATATATATATATATATATATAAATCTAAGACACATATACATATACACACACACACACACACACACACACACACACACACACACACACACACACACACACACATATATATATATATATATATCTTTAGCCAGGTTCTTCCTACGTAAACCAAGATTTTTATGCAGCCCTAGTTCAGTGAAATCACAATCCACTAGTTTCTAGGCTTTTTTTTTCTTGGAGCCAGTAGACCCTCTGCTGCCCATTGGGAGACTAAGGTAGATCTATTTCAGCCTTATAAGCTCTCATCAGTTAGCCACACCCTCATCCATGTATCCTCCCTGTAAAGGTACGGTATTTGTTTCCTTTCCTTTTTGTGGATTTTATGTGTATTTCTTTTTAGCTAGGTTCTTCCTATGTAACCGAAGATTTTTATGCAGCCGTAGTTCAGTGAAATCACAATCCATTAGTTTCTAGGCTTTTTCTTCCCTGGCAGCCAGTAGACCCTCTGCTGCCCAGTTAGCCACACCCTGACATGAGGGTGTGGCTAACTGATGAGGGCTTATATACACATAAAGCCTACGAAAAGGAAAGAAAACAAATATATGTGTGTGTGTGTTTCTGTGTGTGTCATTTGAGTCCTCAACGTACGACCACAATTGAGCCCAAAATATATGTTGTGAAGTGAAAAATTTGTTAAGCTCATTTGTCCCATTTTATGACTGTTCTTGCCACCTTGGTGAAGGAAATTGCTGCGGTTGTTCCAATTAGTAACACGGTTGTTAAGTGAATCTGGGTTCTCCATTGACTTGGCTGGTCAGAAAGTCGCAAAAAATGACCCCTGAACATCTCAACCATCATAAATGTGAATTGGTGGTCAAGCGTCTGAATGTAAATAATGTGACCGTGGGGGTACTGCAATGGTTGTTAAGTGTGAAAAACGGTCCTGGGTCACTATTTGAAAGATAGACAGACAAATAGACAGGGTAGAGAGACGGAGGTGATAGAGATGGGGAGGGAAATGATAGAGAGATGGTTAGAGAGAGAGACACAGATATGGGAGAGTGACTAAAGATGGAAATGATAGACAGAGAAGGCAGAGATAGAGAGACTGAAATAAGAGATGGAGATGGATATAATACAGTCTATAGCTATCTATCTATTCTTCTATCTATCTATCCATCTATCTTTCCATCTCTCATCCATCCATCTAATGATGTGACTGTGGACTCTGTAAGATTTTGACAATTTGGAGAGGAAAGGAAAGAGGAAAAAGTAAACTAAGAACTGGTCTGTTTGTCAATCTGTCTGTCTCTGTATATATGCCTGCCTACCTACCAATCTAATCTATCCATCTGCCTCTATCCATTTAATTATCTACCTACCTACCTACCTATCTATCCATTCACCCATTGCCTCTGTCTGTCTGTCTGTCTGTCTGTCTGTCTGTCTGTCTGTCTGTCTATCTATCTATCTATCTATCTATCTATCTATCTATCTATCTATCTATTATCTATCTATCTATCTATCTATCTATCTATCTATCTATCTATCTATCTATCTATCTGTAACTGCTTACAATTTATGTGTATGTATATCCTTACAATTTATACTGATATTGTTTCCTGATTGCTTATTTGTACCCTATGACTATCATTAAGTGTTATACCTTGATTCTTGATGAATGTATTTTTTCTTTTTATGTATACCGAGAGTATATGCACCAAGACAAATTCCTTGTCTGTCCGAGCACACTTGGTCAAATAAAGAATTCTGTTCTGTTCTGTTCCGTTCCGTTCCGTTCCATTCCATTCCATTTTTCTATTCTATTCTATTCTATTCTATTCTATTCTATTCTATTCTATTCTATTCTATTCTATTCTATTCTATTCTATTCTATTCCATTCCATTCCATTCCATTCCATTCCATTCCATTCCATTCCATTCCATTCCATTCCATTTTTTCTTTGTTCTGTTCTGTTCTGTTCTGTTCTCTTCTACTCTACTCTACTCCACTCCTATTCTATTCTATTCATCTCTATCTACAGAGATGATTGGTAACTGAAGGGTCAGTAATGAATCCTGGGCAAAAACGAAAAAACCTCCCCCAAAACCACCCAAGGCCTGCCACTCTGCCCATTTTGTCAGATAACGGAAGAGCCATACCAGCCTCTGAAGGACAGCGGTGTCCTTCATCGGAGGCTTCTGCTTCTGAGCTTCTCCGAGGCTGTGTATGCAGACATCTGCTATGCAGCAACTGGCAACGGCCTCCATCTGTTGCAGAGATACGGCCCTGATTGACAGGTCCGATTTCTCTCTCCCAGCAAGTCCAGCCTTTCCGTTTTTCTCTAGATCCGTCCAGGGACGTTTCATTGTCCGAGTAAAGTGGCTGGGCTGCCGTTATTCTTATTTTTTCTCCCCCCTCTTCAAAAAGCTACAACAAGCATCAACACGAACCCATCCCACGCTGGCAGGTAAGCCTGGCTGTTTGACGAGAGAGTGACAAGTGGGTTAAGCAGAGATTCCTGTTAGCTCAAGGAGACGGGAGAGAGGAGAGGAGGAGGGGGAGGAGGGAGGAGGAGAAGGGGGGAAAATAAAAATCAAACCCTCCCCAGCCATTTGCAAACCGAGTTCGTCCGAAACTGTCAAAATGTCAGTTTAAAAGCAGCTAGGAAGGAAGAGATGGGCGAAGACGGGACAAGCAAGTCGCAGGTGAGGTGACTATCCGAGAAGCTGACGGGGAGCCTCGGGGTGTTATTAAATGCGCCTCGAGAGGCCGAGAGTAAATTCACAAAGAGTGTCGCGTTTTGCAGAAGCCCTGGATGAACGCAACCCCAGTTGGCACCTACTTCTCCTGAAGCTTCAACAGCCGTGCATAATGTAGGGGTCGGATTGCCAAAGAATTGAGACTCCCCCCTCCCCACTCCTGAGAGGTTAGAGGCAAAAACATACAAAGAACGGTGGCAGGAACTGGGTACGCCTAGTCTGATGGAAAAAGGGGAGACGCGATAGCAGTGTTCCAATATTTGAGGGGCTGCCACAAGAAAAAAGAGGGGTGAACCTATCTTCCAAAGCCCATGAAGGCAGGACAAGAAACAATGGATGGAAACTAATCAAGGAGAGATGCAACCTGGAATTAAGGAAAAATTTCCTGTCAGTGAGAACAATTAGCCAGTGGAACAGCTGGCCACCAGAAGTTGTGGGTGTTGCTCCATCGTTGGAGGTTTTTAAAAAGAAATTGGACAACCGTTTGTCTGAAACTGTATAGGATTTTCAGCTTGACCAGTGGGTTGGACTAGAATATTATTTATTTATTTATTATTTCAATTTTTATACCGCCCATCTCCCGAGGGACTCAGGGCGATGTACAGCCATAGTAAAAACAACATATAATACAAACTTTAAAAACAATTTAAAATGTATTAAATAGTTTGGCCAAATTTAAGACTTGGAGAAGACCTCCAAGGTCCCTTCCAACTCTGTCATCCTGTTAAGAGTAAAACAGTGGCATTTCAAGGCAGAACCAGAAAGGGGAAATCTACAGGAAAGTGCTGCTGCAGCTCCGGGAAAGACTACAATCCAAATTGATACTCTTTAACGTCTCTTTGGCGATACGAAAGTAAGAGAGAAGGAAAGCCACCGGGTGGCTGACACGGGCGCTTGTGCGAGTTCAGCAGCGTGGCGAGCGAAGGGACTGCCAATAATGTGCTTCTTAACAAGGAGAGAAAAAAAATAAAAATAGAAACTCCTTGTCGACAGCCTGTGCCCCCCTTCTCTCTCCTGACGATCAGAAGAAGTGGCGGCATGAAGAAATATTCTGAAAAAAGCCGACATTTCCCGCCCCGCAAAGATCACCCTAACAACCCGCATTCCGAAGGCAAGAAAATTGCGGTGAAATTTTTTCCGTTTGACATTTCCCGCTAACTAAAAATATCAGCGAGGGGAAGGGAGGGGAACTGACACTTCAGCAAGATGGCATCTCCTCCAGATACCCCATGTCAGAATAGCTGCCAAAGAAATAACGACAGCAGAAGTGTTCCCAAGAGCCACAGTAACCAACGAAGATAGATGAATTGTAGGTGTACAAAAAAAATGTTTGCCGCTTGAGAGTGAAGGATCTGGGTAGCATCTTGGTCCCCCTGATTTGGGGGGGGGGGTCAGGAGATGGGTGCTGTTGTCCAAAATGCTTAAAGGAAAGGCAGTTGGGGGAAGGCCAGCTCTCCTAGATAACGGAATAGCAGAGTTGGAAGGGATCTTGGAGATCTAGTCCAACCCCATGCTCAGGGTGAAAACCCAGTATAGGTAGTCCTCAAAATATGACCGCAATGGAGCCCAAAAATTTTTGTGGCGAAGGGAGCGTCAGAGTTTCTTGCAGCACACACAATCAGACAATTCAGCAGGATTCAAAACTTCTTTATATATACATATATATATATATATATAAATGCACCAGCGTGCCTACCATCCCTGTCCTAATATTCTTTTTTACTTACTCTTTTCATGTATTCAAATTATGTTTATACTTTTATCTGTTATCTTATATATGCTTGACAAATAAAGTAAAATAAAATATACATATACATATACATATACATATACATATACATATACATATACATACATACATGCAAGTTTTGGTATATTCGGGTCTTTCCTCGCACAAGCACGAAGCCGAAGACACCAGCCTGAAGATGATGAGTGGGATCTCATCAAAACGTCACCAAGATACGCTCAATCTTACACAGGAAAAGACCCGAATACACCAAAACTTGCATACCTCTACCCGTGAAAATCTACGAAAACAAATATATATATATATATGTTTTTGTATGCATTTTTCTTCAACCAGGTATTTTCCAACATAAACCAAGTTTCTCAATTTGCAGCCATAGCTCCGTGAAATCAGAACCACTATCCTAGGCCTTCAGACAGCAAGCAAGCATTTTGCTGCCTATTGGGAGACTAATATAGATCTATTTCGGACTGATGGTCCTCATCAGTTAGCCACACCCTTACCATATGTTCCCTCCCCGTAGAGGCTAAGTATTTTTTTTTTTGTGTGTGTGTGTGTACACACACACACACACAAATACTTAGTATATATACATATACATATACATATACATATACATATACATATACATATACATATACATATATATATATATATATATATATATATATAGCATATAGTGTATAGTGTATAGCATATATATAGTGTATATGTGTATATATATATATATATATATATATATATATATATATATATACATATATATATATACATACATATACATACATACATATAGCAAGTACAAACAAAGCACAAAATGGAAGCCAGCAAATGGAAGCGGCAAAATGGAAGCAGGAGAAGCTAGTGCCCTCAAGCTTATTTATAGAACAGTTAAGCCACGCCCAGGCTCCAAACTGTCTCTTATGGCCCCATACAACAAGTACAGGGTGGTATTCAACTGGTTCAGACAGGTTCAGGCGAATAGGTAGTGGCGACCTGCGGGTGGGCCCGGTGGCATTATGCTGTCCTATTTAGCCACGTTTTCTAAGCCATGCACGCGAGCAAAGCGCCTGCGCGAAGCAAAGTGAGCTCACGCGTGCTCACATTTTTTGTGTGCAGTGAAGCGGTGGTACAATTGTGCGAAACCTGCCTCTGAACAAATGCTATGTCTCAGTTACCAAACAGTCCCCTATTGGCTGACCTGTTGCTATGCCTATTCCAGTTCATGAATTATACTGACAGGGAGGAATTTTTTAAGTGAATTATGCCCCCTTTTTTATGACCTTCCTTGCCGTTGTTAAGTGATTCAATACCATTAAGTTTAGTAACACGGTTGTTAAGTGAATCTGGCTACCCCAGGTCACAAAAGGGGATCACATGACTCCCCCAGACACTGCAGCTGTCAGAAATATGAATCAGATGCCAACTGTCCAAGTTTTGATCACATGACTATGGGGATGGTGCAACGGTAATAAGTATGAAAAACGGTCGTAAATCACTTTTTTTCAGTGCCAGGTAACTTCAAACAAGTTAACCTATAATTCCTGCAGAATAGAAACAACTCTACCGATAGCCGAGAATATTTATAGGGTTGAACTTCGGGGCCAGTGGGGTTCTCCGAGCTTGGTTGTTTTCCTGCAGACATTTCATTGCCCAACTAGGTAACCTCACCAGTGCTCAAAGGGAGGAGGAGGAGGAGGAGGAGAGGGGAAAACTGTGCAATCCTCGGCGCTCTCTGAGCTTGATCACTTTCTTGCAGACATTTCATTACCCAACTAGGTAACATTAGTGCTAGTAGTGAGCGGGGTCTGCTTGACTTCCTTTGGCACTGAAACTTCTACCAGAAAACAGCCAGAGAGCACCAAGGACCTCTCCGAAGGGTGTCGGCTTGTTCCGTTCAGTAGGGCTTGTGTAGGGTGAACTCCCAAGATACTCAGCTCCTTGAAAGCCAGGACAGAGTCAGGACCATGAGCATTTCAAGCCATATCGGTCAGCTCCTAGGAAAAGCAGATTTATCCCAAGCTAGCGACTCAGCCAAGATCTTCAGAGTATAAATGAGGAGCTGCTTCACGATCAGCTTGGCATCTGCCTGGGTGATAATCCGTTCTTTGGCTCGTCTTCAAATAAGCCCCCTCCCCACCTCACCCCTCCCACGTTTCCTGGCTCAAGATACGCATATGCAAAAATGCAGCTGAAATGCAAGGGCAGAAGAGGGGTGGAGGAGGGAGAAAGAGAGAGAAGTTCAACTACCCCAGATGTCGGGAGCACGCGCAGGTGCCGAGCATATTGCTCTCGCAAACAAATGTCTGCGGTGTGGGATATTCCGGCACATAGCCGACCATCTGCGTTAGAGCTATGAAGTAGCTTTTTGAGATCTACAACTGGTAGATTGGTTTAGTTTTGAAGGGTACCTTGAAATGCCTTTCACGTTACGGGCAAGCTGCATTGAATAATTGGGCGAGGATAAACCGATCCAGGGCGTTCAACCAAGAGGTGAAATATTTTACAGGATTTACATGTAAAATAATAACGTTTTACATGTACATTGTGAACATGTAAAATATTTTACCTATTTGACATGTTCATCCAAGGCTTTACATGGGTGCCACATTACAAAAAAGATGTTTTGTCCCAAAGGTGCTTTTTTCAAGAGGCAACTGGATTTTCTGTTTTTTCTTTGAAGAGGTTTCACTTCTCATCCAAGAAGCTTCTTCACCTCTGACTAGAGGGTGGGGAAATGAAAGGATTTATACATTCCCCACCATCCAGTCTGAAGCCGAAGAAGCTTCTTGGATTTGTTGCCTCCTGAAAAAGCACCATTGGGACAGCCATGACCAGGATGACGGAGAATCTCAGTAGACATGTTGAAACTTTGGAAAAAGTTCCGAGAAGAGCAACAAAGATGATTAAAGGCCTGGAGACTAAAACACATGAAGAACGGTTGCAGGATTGGGGTTTGGCTAGTCTACAGAAAAGAAAGACCAGGGAGCACAGGATAGCAGTATTCGAGTACAGGTAGTCCTCGACTTACAACAGTTCCCTTAGTGACCATTCAAAGTTATAACAGTACTGAAAAAAGTAACCTATGACCGTTTTTCACACTTATGTCCGTTGTAGGATCCCCATGGCCACATGATTTACATACGAATATCTGACAGTTGACTCACATTTGTGATTTTGGTACTGTTCTGGGGTCATGTGACCCCCTTCCCACAATCAAAATCAAGTGGAAAGCCAGATTCACTTAACAACTGTGTTACTAATTTAACAACGGCAGTGATTCACTTAACAAATGTGGCAAGAAAAGTTGTAAAACGGGGCCAAACTCACTAACAAATTTCTCACTTTGCAGATGTTGGGCTCAATTGTGGTCGTATGTTGAGGACTACCTGCATTTGAGAGGTTACCAGAAAGAAGAGGGGGCCAAGCCATTCTCCAAAGTACGTGAGGGCAGGACAAGAAGCAACAGATGGAAACTCATCAAGGAGAGAAGCAGCCTAGAACTGAGGAGAAATTTCCTGACAGGGAGGACAATTAAACAGTGGAACAGAAGTTGCCACCAGAAGTCGTGTGTGCTCCATCGCTGGAGGATTTAAAGAAGAGATTGGACAGATGTTTGTCTGGAAGGGTATCGGTGTTCTGCTTGAGCAGAGGGTTGGACTAGAAGACCTCCGAGGGCCCTTCCACCTCTGTTATTCTGGTAATCAGTGGAACAGCTTGCTACCAGAAGTTGTGGGTCGTCCATCACTGGAGGTTCTCAACAAGAGACTGGATAGCCATTTGTGTGGGATAGTATAGTGTTTCCTGCCTGAGCAGGGGGTTGGACTAGAAGGCCTCCAAGGTCTCTTCCAACTCTGTTATTCTGTTACTTGAGATGCTATCACAGAGAAGAGGGGGTCAACCTATCCTCACTTTAGGACGTTTCTTGCCTCAGTCGATAGATGAATCCCTGCAGTAGCACAGTTGTTAAGCAAATGCGGCTTCCCTGTTGACTTTGCTGGTCACGAAAATGGATCAAGTGATGCCCGGATACTCTAACCGTCATAAATACAAGCCAGTTGCCAAGCCTCTGAATTTTGATCATGTGACCGAAGGGATGCTGCAATGGTCGTTAAGTGTGCAAAATGGTCACCGTAACTTTTTCAGTGAAGTAACTTCGAATGGTCCTTAAACGAATGGTTGTAAGTGTAAGGTGTAAGTAACTTGCAAAGGTTTGAGTCACTTTTTTCAGTGCTGATTGAATCATTACTGAATGAAGTCTGTTGTAAGTTGAGTCCTACCTGCAGAAGCAGGTATGAATTTGCAACCCAAAGGGGAAAGTTAGCCTTCACCAAGAGAAGTGGTTGAGATGCCTCCTAAACCCTCCTAACCCCAAGTCTGGTCCTTCTGAATAGCTGGGTGCTTCAGTCCCATGCTTCCCAGCCGACATGGGAAAAAGACGTGGATGGGGGAATGAGGTTGTAGTCCAACACACCTGGAAGGCTCAAGTTTGAAGAAGATTCATCTTTGTTAGGAAATGAGTATTGCCTACTTTGTTGGGTTGACAATATATAAACCATCAATATAGCTTTAAGACAGCTATAGTGCATCATACTGTGTCCTGATTGGTTAGCTCTGTAGCCAATCTTCTTAAGAGGGAGCTAGAAACATGGTTTGTTTCTCTTTGTTGTTCTTGCTCTCTGATATCTCTGTATGCTACTTTTGCAAATCCGGAAGAACTGTTTATTGTGAATGACTACGACGACTGGTAAGAAGACTTTGTTATAGGATTATCCCTGGACTGTCGTTTTGTTATCTCCTGCTTTATATGTGTATGACCTGGACTGTTTATTGGACTGTGCCTTACTATTTCCTGAAAATAAACACAACTCAGTGTATCTGTGTGTTGACTGTGTTTATTCGTATCTACTCTCAATTGCTTTCATGTGTACACCCTTGCTATTCAAGGGTTACTCTGCGAATTCCTTAACAATCATCAGAGACTGTTTGAAAGACTGAAATGCATAACCTGTTTCTCCGAAAATAAGACTCAACTGGAAAATAAGCCCTAGCACAATTTCTCAGAATGCTCGTAATATAAGCCCTACTCCAAAAATAAGCTCGTTAAGATTGTCAGCATATGGAGGTATTTAGTACTGTATTTCCCCCAAAAGAAAGACTTAACCAGAAAATTAATATTAATATAAGACCCAGATTTATTTGGGGGAAACACAGTAGAATATCAAATCATAGGGCTGGAAGGGACCTCTGAGGGATCCTGTGTCCAAACCTCAATCAATCAATCAATCACTTTTTTCAGTGCCGTTGTAAGTTCAGTCTCTAAATGAATGGTCATAAGTCAAGGACCATCCCAACGATGCCCTTGAAGTGATGTCCCGGTGCCTGGAGGCCGTGCGGATCTGGAAGGAACAGGCTCAGGCTCAACCCATCCAAGACCGAGTGGCTGTGGTTTCCGACGTCCTGATATAGTCAGTTGGCGTCATCACTGACTATTGGGGACAAATCACTGGCCCCCACAGAGAGGGTATGCAACTTGAGCGTCCTCCTGGATTCAGGGCTGTCTTTAGAAGGGCATTTGACGGCCGGGAGGATTTTCCATTAGGTTCACCTGATTCGCCAATTGCGTCCCTTTCTGGATCTGGACTCCTTACTCACGGTCACTCATGCCCTCGTCACTTCCCGTCTGGACTATTGTAACACTCTCTACATGAGGCTCCCCTTGAGGAGCACCCGGAGGCTCCAACTGGCGCAGAGTGCTGCTGCGCAGGTGGTGATGGGAGCAACATGGTGTTCCCATGTAACATCTCTCCTGCGTGAGCTGCACTGGCTCCTGGTGGTCTTCCAGGTGCGCTTCAAGGTCTTGGTTACCACCTTTAAAGTGCTCCATGGCTTAGGACCTGGGTACCTGCAGGACCACCTACTACCACCAATAGCCTCCCACCGGCCGGTACGCTCTCATAGAGGGGGGCTCCTCCGGGTGCCATCGGCCAAACCATGTTGACAGGCGGCCTCCAGGGGGAGAGATTTCTCTGTGGGGGCACCTACTATCTGGAATGAGCTCCCCCCGGAGATATGGAGGATCCCGGATCTGTGCACCTTCTGCCGCGCTCTTAAGACCTTTTTATTTCACCAGGTGGGCCTGGCCTAACCTCTCTTCCTCTTTTAACGTTTAAATTTTAATCTGTTTTAAATTGTTCGGGGTGTTTTAATCTGTCTGGGCCAAATCTATTTAATTTGATTTTATCTGGGTTTTTAAATTTTGTATACATGTATTTTTATTGTTGGCTGTTCACTGCCCTGAGTCCTTCGGGAGTAGGGCGGTATATAAGTCAAATAAACTAAACTAAACTAAACTAAGGACCATCTGTAAAATTCTCACTCCTTGTAAGGGGAACTTACTTCACCAGATGCCGGCAAATCCCACCCATTCCCTCCTCTGCTATTCTTCCCATAGATAATAGAGAATAAATGGCAATTAGATTATCTAATTGTACATAATTAACTCAAAATGAGAACTTAATTATAAAAAATATGTTTTTCAAATGGGGGAGGCTGGCCTTTCTTTGCTTTCAACCTGCCACGTCTCAGGTGAACAAGTTTAATTTTGTAAATACTTTTCACCTGCTTCTTTCTTTTTGTCTATCCTTTTTTTTTTATAAAAAAAGAAAAGAAACAAAAAAATAAGCTAGGTGATTTAGGAAAAAATGTGAAAGAATCAAAACAAAGATGCTGCGTTCTTATGATTAGCAAAGGAGAAGAAAAATTCATCCTGGTTTATCATAAAATATCATAATTGTGTTTCTTAACTACTAAACAAGGGATTTTAAAAACAACAACAACAACGAACTCCAAAAGCCTCACCTAGTCATTTTGGCTAATGAGTAAGCTAGTTTGCAAATCGTAAGAATGCAGCATCTTTTTTCTATTATAGGTGGTCCTTGAATTACGGCCATAATTAAGCCCAAAGTTTCTGTTGCTAAATGGAATGGAATAGAATATAGAATAATGGGATGGGATGGCATGGAATAGAAATAGATGATGGATGGGATGGGATAGGATAGGAAAGGACGGAATGGAATGGAATGGAATGGGATGGGATGGGATGGGATGGGATGGGATGGGATGGGATGGGATAGGATAGGATAGGATAGGATAGGATAGGATAGGACAGGACAGGGTGGAATGGAAGGGAAGGGAAGGGAAGGGAAGGGAAGGGAAGGGAAGGGAAGGGAAGGGAAGAGTAGAGTAGAGTAGAGTAGAGTAGAGTAGAGTAGAGTAGAGTAGAGTAGAGTAGAGTAGAGTAGAATAGAATAGAATAGAATAGAATAGAATAGAATAGAATAGAATAGAATAGAATAGAATAGAACAGGAGAAAATATGGAGTGGAGTGGAGTGGAGTGGAGTGGAGTGGAGTGGAGTAGAACAGAACAGAACAGAACAGAACAGAACAGAACAAAGAAAATATGGAATGGAATGGAATGGAATGGAATGGAATGGAATGGAATGGAATAGAATAGAATAGAATAGAATAGAATAGAATAGAATAGAATAGAATAGAATAGAATAGAATAGAATAGAATAGAATAGAATAGGAGAAAATATGGAGTGGAGTGGAGTAGAGTAGAACAGAACAGAACAGAACAAAGAAAATATGGAATGGAATGGAATGGAATGGAATGGAATGGAATGGAATGGAATGGAATGGAATGGAATGGAATGGAATGGAATAGAATAGAATAGAATAGAATAGAATAGAATAGAATAGAATAGAACAGGAGAAAATATGGAGTGGAGTGGAGTGGAGTGGAGTGGAGTGGAGTAGAACAGAACAGAACAGAACAGAACAGAACAGAACAGAACAAAGAAAATATGGAGTGGAGTGGAGTGGAGTGGAGTGGAGTGGAGTGGAGTGGAGTGGAGTGGAGTGGAGTGGAGTGGAGTGGAGTGGAGTAGAGTAGAGTAGAGTAGAGTAGAGTAGAATAGAATAGAATAGAATAGAACAGAATAATAACTTTATTGTCACTTTGAACATACACTAATCAGCCTACATTAAAATGAAATTTAATTGCATACAGCTCTCAAAGGGCCACCACCACCACCACCAATGTACGCAAAAAGTACGCAATTTGTTAAGTGAGGTTTGCCCCATTTTACCACCTTTCTTGCTATAGTTGTTAAGTGAATCACTGCTGTTGCTAAATTAGTCACATGGTCGGTAAGTGAATCTGGCTTTCCCCATTGACTGGGCTTGTCAGACGGTCGCAAAAGGGAATCACGTGACCCCGGGACTGGGCAACCGTCATAAATACGAGTCGATTGCCAAGCGTCCTAATTTTGATCACGTGACCCCGGCGAGGCCTCAACGGTTGTTAAGTGTGGAAAAAGGATCCTAGGTCCCTTTTTATGGCGCCATTGTAATTTCGAACAGTCACTAAGTGAATTCCTATCAGCCGAGGACCGCCTGTATTTCTTTCCTACACAACAGAACCACAAGAAAAAACAGATTTTTGACTTTTAACAACACCGTCTATTCTACTTGCAAAGAAAGCATCAAGTTTCAGCTTCGGTACCCAGGTAAACATCCCTTCCATATTCAAACGCACGAAAGAGACAAATGGATTTGTCTTCTTCGCCTGCTTTGGTTTTACATTAGATTAAATAATTTAGGGCGCGTTCATCGGGTAACCTTTTGCAAAGCCGATGAATGAATGCAGGGAACAAACTTTCTGACATCCGTCACAACTGGCTGGCCCAGAGACGAGACGGGATGCGTCAAGGGATGCTGAAAAATTGCTCCAGGGTCTATCCGGGGGGGGGGGGGGGGAGTGGGGGACGAGAAAGAATTGAAAGGACCCCTCATCAGAGGCTCTGAATAACTTAGTTCAGGGTTCTGCAACCTTAAACACTTAAAGAGCCATCTTTCCCACAGAAAAGAAAACACCGGGAGCCACAAAACCTTTCCCGTGCCTGACTATTTCTTGAGCGGCCACAAAACTAGCAGATGGAGTTGAATTAAACGTTCTGTTTTCTTCTGAAAATTTTCTTTTCTTGGATTTATCCATGGCTGGCCTACCGGGGGTTGAAAAGCTCAATAAATCGTGTGTTGGTGGGTGTCGCACATTGGCGGTTGTGACACATATTTTGAGTGACAGGGAGCCGCAGCAGAGGGGTGAAAGAACCACGTGCAGCTCCAGAGCTGCAGGTTGCTGACCCCTGACTTCGGTCCTTGGATTATGGTAGCCAAAAACCAGGAGGTGTCTGGTAAACAGACTTTCAAATGTGATGATATGACATTGATGTGTTCGTGAATCACGGTTTCATTGTAGCCGAGATCCTAGAAACTGTGGAGTACAGGCAGTCCTCGACTTACGACCACCACGGAGCCCAAAGTCCTTGTTGCTAAGCAAAAAATTAAGTGAGTTAACTTAACAATTTTACGATCCTTCCTGCTGGTGTTGCTAAGTGAATTACCAGAGTTAAATTAGTCAAACTTTTGTTAAGTGAATCTGGCTCCCCCCGCCCCCAGTGGACTTTGTGTGTCAGAAGATCACAAAAGGGGTTCATGTGACGCCGGGACACTGCCACCGTCGTAAATACGAGTCAGTCCTAAAGTTGCCAAGATTGGATATCCCTGGATGCCACACTACTGGATGAAGCTCAGGAGTGGTACCAGAGGTGGCATTCAACCGGTTCGAACCAGTTCAGGCGAACTGGTAGTGGCGACCTGGGGGTGGAGCCCATCTACCTGCCTGGGCGCAATCCCAAGGGTGAAATGCTCCCAGTTTGGACCGGATTGCCCGATCCAGTAGCGATCGTGGTGGGTGGTTCGGAGAACCGGTAGCGACCCTGGCGCGAGACTCCACCCACCCACCTGGTTGTCGTTACTTCTTGGTTTTAACCAGGAAGTAATGTGTTTTGTACCCTCTGCGCATGCAGGGGCACATGCCAGAACCGGTAGTTAAAAATGCTTTAAAAAGTTAAAAAAAAAAAAAAGTTCTGACGATTGTGCATTGCTCAGCTGATCGTCGGAACTGTTTTTAAAAACTTTTAAGGCATTTTTTATACTACTGGCTCCGGAGAATAGGTAGTAAAAAACACTTTTAAAAGGTTAAAAAAAGGCTCCAAGGATCACAGCTGTGGCGAATGATCGTTGGGATCTTTTTTTAAAGGGGGTGAGGTGTGTAGGGGGGTTCGTTTTTACTCAAACAGACCCCCCTTTTTTTGCTTTGTAGGCAAAAAATGGGGGTTGGGGGTGCATTTTTGAAAGAAAAAGAAAGAAAGAAAGAAAGAAAGAAAGAAAGAGGTGGGAGGGAAGGAAGGAAGGAAAGAAAAAGGAGAGGAAGGAACTTCCTCGTTAACTTGTCTGCTTCTGCATACTCCAGCACCTTTATTATAATCATTGTGTTTGTTGGAGCATATTGTTGTTTCCCGTTTTGGGCAAATGAAATTCTAGAGGCTGTACTTATGTGGAGTATAAGGTATTGAATTTCTTTAGTCATTTTTTGTTTTATAATCCCTAACAAAAATAATTTAGGATTCATATCAATTTTTTTTCCAGTGATTTCCTCCAACCATTTTTTAATTTTAAGCCAATATTCTTTTTGCTTTGGGACATGTCCACCACATGTGATAGTATGTCCCTTGTGATTAATTACATTTCCAACAGTGGAAATGTATTATTATTATTATACATTTTCCTTTTTTATACATCACGTTTCCATTTCTGCAACAACAGTAATCTGTCCATATCAAATCTCTTTTGAAGACACATAATATTATACACCATAATTATAGCTATTGTTCTCATGATATATGCAATATAATCTTTAATTCTTGTCGTTCTATACAATTTAATCTATAATCAAATGTAATCCAATAATAATATCACTTATAGTGTTATGCTTATATATATATACACACACACACATACACACACACACATATATATATATACATTAACCACTATTTTATTGATCATCCTTAATTATAAATTTACTAACTTCTGCTTCTGTTTTCTAACTGTTCGTAAAATAAGTCCCATGTTAAATAGTACTGTTTCCTCTTTATCCTTAATTTTCATCATTAACCTGTCCATTTCGGCGCAGTCTAGTATTTTCTTTATTACATTTTCATCTATAGGTATACTTTCATTTTTGAAAATGAAAATAAATAAAATAAATAAAATGAAATAAAAATAAAAGGCCATTTTGACTACGCGCATTTTATTGGGCTGGCTGGAACTCAGCGTCTCCCCACATCTGCCACTCCAGATCTGGCACCGTGACTGGAAGCTTTTGACGAAGCTTAAGAGAGGCAAGGCGCTCACGGCATGTTAATTGCCCGAGGACTAAATGAGTTGAGAAGCACTTGAGGAGCAGTTTTGCATAAACGGTCCAAAAATGACTTTCCTAATCTGGGCCTCAGCCCCGACCCATCTGGGCTGGACTCCCACCAGGCTTCTCCAACGCCAAGCCCGCTAGAGGCCGTCTTCCTTTTTTTTGCCCCCTGCTTACATGATGCCCGCTGGAAATCCCAAAGAAGGAATGGCATTTCCTTCTGCTTGTGACTGTAGTGAAAGCTAGGGGTATGGATTTTGGATACAGCGCTCCAGTGTTATATAGAGGGGAGAGGAGGGGAGAAAAGGAGGGAAAGGGGAGGGCGAAGAGAGGACAGGGAAGTAGAAGAGAGGGAGAGGAGAGGGGAGGAGAAGAGAGGAGAGGGAGACGAGGGGGAAAAGGGAGAAAGGAGAAAGGGGAGGGGAGAAGGGAGAGGGGAGGGAAGTAGAGGGGTGGGGAGAGGAGAAGAGAAGAGAAGAGAAGAGAGGAGAGGGAAGAGGAAAGGAGAGGTGAAGGAAGAGGAGAGGAGAGGAGAGGAGAGGAGAGGAGAGGAGAGAAGGGAGAGGAAAAGGGAGAGGAGAAAGGAGAAGATGAGATAGGGGAGGTGAGAAGAGAAGAGAAGGGAGAGGGGAGGGGAGGGGAGAGAGTTATGGTAGGGAAGGAAAGGAAGGGAAGGAGGAAGAAGGAGAGGAGAAAAGAGAGGAGAGGAGAGAGTTATGGAAGAAGGGAAGGAGGAAGGAGGAGAGGAGAGGAGAGGAGAGGAGAGGAGAGGAGAGGGGAGAGGAGAGGAGAGGAGAGGAGAGAAGAGAAGAGAAGAGAAGAGAAGAGAAGAGAAGAGAAGAGAAGAGAAGAGAAGAGAAGAGAAGAGAAGAACAAAAATGTGGATCATACCAAGTCAAGCTCCTGGCACATCATACAATATTGCGGCACACAAAAAGCAGTAACAGGTGAGCCAAGTCAGGACCTTACCTGAGGCCATCACAAATCCCGTTCATGGCTGGAGCCGAGGAGCCTGGTCCCATCAGGGCTTCCCCCATCAGCCCGTCTTCCGGATTGCCAGAGCGGGTTTTAAACCTGCAAGGAAAACAGAGCCACTCCTCACCATGTGCAGGCTCAAATATCTAAGAAACTATATGTGCTTTTATAGCATCTTTTTTACCATCCTATTTTATAAGGTAAGCATATTGAGAATGTTTTGAAATGAACATTCTGAAATGACATGTCTCCGAGAGGAAACTCCACCAAACTCCACCTTCAAAGGAGACACTTCAGGATAAGCACCAGAGGGCAGGGCAAGGAACAGTGGATGGAAACGAACCAAGGAGAGAAGTAATTTGGAACTAAGGTGACATTTCCTAACGGTGAGGACAATTAAACAGTGGAACTGCTTGCCACCAGAAGTTGTGGGTGCTTTTCATCACTGGAAGGTTTTAAGAGACTGGACTGGAATGGTAGAGGGTCTCCTACTTGAGCAAGAGGTTGGACTAGAGGACCCCCAAGGTCCCTTCCGACTCTATTCCGATTGATAAAACTCTTCTAAATGTATATTTCCCTGCGGCTGGAGAATGCTGGGGGGTTGACGTCCACGTGGAAGTTAAAGTTAATGGAGAAGGTGCAACTGAAAATGTTCAAGAATTGATAGAAGCCTGGCGCTCAGCCAAATCAGCCATCAGCAGGCAATTAGAGATAAACAATAGCTACATACCCTTTGAAAGATAAATAAAACAAAATGAAAAAAAGAGAACAAAAGACACTAGTATATAAACATAGAGAAAACCTTACTTCCTTCTAGCCCTGGTGATGTTCCCTAGTTGGGTCATGAAACGTTTGTAAGAAAACCACCAAACTCAGAGAGCACCAAGGACCTCAAAGTTGCTCATGTCGAGAAATACCCTTCTAGCAGATGGGCTCTTGTCCATGTTGTTGTTGTTCCCGTTATCACTATCACAGTTGCCATTGGGGGTCCAATTAGATGCCAACACATAACACTGCCTCTAAACTGCCCACAGAGAGGGCCTCCTCAGGGTGCCGTCAACCAGACAATGTCGGCTGGCAACCCCCAGGGGAAGAGCCTTCTCTGTGGTAGCTCCCACCCTCTGGAACGATCTTCCTCCAGAGTTGCGAAGGATCTCTGACCTCCGGACTTTTCGTCGGGCCTTAAAAACGTACTTTTTCCAGCTAGCCGGCCTGGCCTGATCCCATGGGAAAATCTTTTTAGAGTTTTGACATTAATTTTAATTGAATTGTTTTTTAACTAATGGGCCAAATTTATATTAGTAACTTTTAATAATTTTTAACTTTTGTAAGATTTGTTTTTTATTTTGGGCTGTTCACCGCCCTGAGTCCGCAAAGAGAAGGGCGGTATATAAATTTAATAAAATAAATAAACTAAATGTGAGTGTCCTTGTGAGTGAGTGTGTGCATGCACGCACGCACACACACAGAATATTGATCCAAACTTTGAAACCGGTCAAGGGATTTGTGTAAAACAAGCAAAACGCACGGTACAGGGTAGCTAGATTTTTTGCATCTACCTACCTATCTCCCAGCAGTGAGAAGCCTTCCCACCAAGAGAGTTTAAAAAAAAAAACAAAGAGAGAGAGAGAAAGAGAGAGGCAAAGAGGGAGGGAGAAAGGGAGATGGGGAAGAGAGAGAGAGAGAGACAGAGGAAGAGGGACATGGATATATATAGCGAAGGAGGGAGAGAGAGACTAAGAGGGAGAGATGGAGATAAAGAGAGAGAAAGAGGGAGAGACACAGAGGAAGAGTGAGGGAGAAACAGAGGGAAAGGGAGAGACAGAGGAAGAGGGAGAGAGTGAGGGAGAAGGATATATAGAGGGAGAGACAGACGGAGAGGGAGAGAGAGGGGTGGAGAGAGAGAGAGAGACAGAGGAAGAGGAAGAGAGAAAGAGACAGGGATATATATAAGAGGGAGAGACTAAGAGAGAGAGAGAGAGATGGAGAGAAAGAGAGAGAGAGAGAGCTGGAGAGAAAGAGAGAAAGGGCGAGAGACAGAGGAAGAGGGAGGGTGAAAGACAGGGAAAGACAGATAGAAAGGGAGAGAGAAACAAAGAGGGAGAGAGGTGGAAAGGGAGGAGAAGGAGGGAGGGGAAGAGAGAAAGAGAGTGGGCTGGAAAAGGAGGGAGGAAAAAGAGTGGAAAGAGAGAAAAGTCGAGGGAGATAGATGTAGGGAGGGAGGGAGGGAGAGAAAGAGAGAATGAGGGACAGAGATAGGGAGGGAAAGTGGCAGAGGGAAGGAGTGGGAGAGGGGCGGGGGAGAGAGAGAGAGAGAGACTCCACGTATCCTAAAGCAAAGCTAGAATCTAGCTATCAGTCCTATCGGTGTGGAGAGAGACCCATCTATCCTCTGTGAACTTAACTCCACCAAACTGCGGGAAGGCGCTGAGCAGACACAATAAAGGCCACCTCAAGTCCCCCTTGGACTCCAGCAGCGTCTCCATCCACTCGTTCTTCGACTTCCGATGGAGCATCCGGAAAGAGGAGGAGGAGAAGGGAAACAAATTCGCCGAGACCCGGCAGAGAGTCCTGCGGCTGGACAGCAGGGTCCCCGCTGTACGCTCTGAGCCCGCTTGAAAAACAAACCCCCTCCCGTCCCCAACCCTTCGGCCTCCTTCTCCTCTCCCGCCTCCCTTTCACCAAAAGAAAGTCCCGTGTAGGGATGATTAAAGGTGGTTTTGATCGTTAAAAATCCATCTGCTCCTGCTTTGCTCTTGACCTTGGCGGGTGAAACCCCCCCCCCCCAGCCAACTTCTCAAAACACTGCAGCTCTGATAGTCTCTAATCAAACAATGGTTGGAAATAAACCAGATTTAAGAGAGTTCGGGGCTGCAGGGCATTGGGGAGGGGGATTTTCAGCTCTGGGTGTATTCTGGCCCGTCAGCAGCCTGTGTGGATTGTAGCTGATTCTGACAGCAAGGAGGCTGGTGTGGTGCTGCGCCAGCAGCCTGTGCAGCTGGCGCTCGAGTTGGACAGTGAGGAGGCTGGAGAAGAGGTGGTGCCAGAGGTGGGGATTCAGCCAGGGCCTTCAGAACCTCCAGAAGCTCCCATAAGTGAAGAGGAAGAAGAGGAGGAGCCTCTTCTCCAATGCACAGGCGTGCAGAGCTGCCAAAAGGCAGGAGTAGCTCCTCAGGAGGTCTCCTCAAGAGTAAGGCTTGGGGCTAATTGGCCACTCCCTTAGCCTATTTAAGGAAGAACGCCACTTGCAGCAAGCTGTAGGGAACAACTTTAGTTCGCTCTCCTTCACGTCTGGATTCTCTGCAAAATTGCTTCTGAGCTTTCTGCCAACTCTAGTAAGACTGTGATTACCTTATCTCAGAATTCTTGTCGGCTGTTAAGACAGTTTCTTAACAGCCTTCGGTTGATAAAGACTAAGTTATTTGAGTAAAATAAGCTTTGTATAGAGTTTGTGTGTGCTGCGTTCTTTGGGGTCTGTAGCTGGGGCAGAACAGGGTGGTGGCAACGATGATGTGCGGATTGTGGCTTAAAGCCAGTAAGACGGTTCAACCAGATGAACGACTGAGGGAATGTACTGCTATGCACATACATACATACACACACGTGTACATGGCAAGGGTTCTGCAGGGGTTTATTTAAACCCTCCACACAGGTCACCACACTGCAAAAAAATGTTAAAACTTTGGGAAAAAGTTCAGAGAAGAGCAATTAAGGTGATCATAGGCCTGGAGACTAAAACCTAAGAAGAACGGTTGCAGGATTTGGGTTTGGATAGTCTGGAGAAAAGAAGGGGGACATGAGAGCAGCGTTTCAGTATCTGAGATGTTGCCACAAAGAAGAGGGGGTCAATTTATTTTCCAAAGCCCCAGAAGGCAAGAGAAGAAACAATGGATGGAAACTAATCAAGGAGAGAAGCAACCTGGAATTAAGGAGAAACTTCCTAACGCTGAGGACAATTAACCAGTGGAACAGCTTGCCACCAGAAGTTGTAGGTGCTTCATCACTGGAGGCTTTTCAGGAGAGACTGGACTGTCTCTGTCTGAAATGGTACAGGAAGTCCTCGACATACAACAGTTCATTTGGTGACCCTTCAAAGTTACGACGGCATTGATAAATGTGACTTACAACCATTTTTTCACAGTTACAACTTTTGCAGCCTCCCCGAGGTCACGTGATCAGAATTCAGATGCTCGGCAACTGGTGCGTACTTATGACGGTTGCAGTGTCCAGGGGGGTCACATGATCCCCTTTGGCGACTTTCTGACGAGCGGAGTCCACAGGGAAGCCAGATTCACTTAACAACCGGCTGCTAATTTATCAACCGTGGTGATTCACAGAACTTCGTTTTTAATGTGTGTCTGTGTGCTCAGAGTAAACAAAATAAAGGTAATCCTATCTTATCTTATCATCCTCTCCTCTCCATCCCCTCCACTCTGCTATCCCTCTTCTAACACTCCCACTCCCAGCCCACCTCACTCCCCTCCCCACCCCTCTCAAGCTATCCTACCAGGGGTGAGATGCTCCCAGTTCGGACCAGATCGCCAGATCCAGTAGCGATGGTGGAGGGTGGTTCGGAGAACCGGTAGCAAAAATCCCTGCCCCCCGCCCCCCCATGCCCAGCTGAGCCGCATGATCATCAGAGGCTTTTTTAAAAAACTTTTAAAAGCATTTTCTCTACAACCTCTTCGGCCGAAAAAATGCTTTTAAAAGTTAAAAAAAAAAAAGCCTCTGATGATCCCACGGCTCAGCTGGGATCGCCAGAGGCTTCTAAAAGCATTTTTTTTTTGCAACCTCTTTGGCCGAAGAGGTTGTAGGAAAAAAAAATGCCTTTAAAAGCCTCTGGCGATCCCAGCTAAGTGGCCTGATCGTCAGAGGCTTTTAAAAGCATTTGTTTTCTGCAACCTCTTAAGGTTGTAGAAAAAAATGCTTTTAAAAGTATATTAAAAAAAAAGTTGGCCACGCCCACCCAGTCACATTACCCCCACCACCAAGCCACGCCCACAAAATAAACCACGCCCACAGAACCGGTAGTAACAAATTTTACATTTCACCACTCTATCCTACCCTACCTTGACTTATCTGAAGTGTACCTCTCTCTTCCCTCAATTCTACCACGCTCCTGTTCCTCCTCTTCTATTTCCTTTTAATTCCCCAAACCAACGCAATCCACCTTCCCACTCACACCCACTCCAACACACCCTCACACCTCCCTGCCTCTGCTCAGTTTTCTTTAGCCACCAGATGCTGTGCTGGCTAGGGAGAGGCCCTAAAGGGACGGGGTCACCAGCAGCCCAGGTGTTGACCAGGTGAGCAGCCTGTCCTCTCCCAGTTTGTAATAACGTGAGTTTCCATCATGGGTTCGTGGCAATGTGTGTGTCAGACCTGGAAGGCATCTTTTAGTGGAAGTTGGGCCTTCAGGCTTGCCACATTTTCTACTGTGGGGAAATGGGAGGGGGGATTGATAGAGTATGGGTGATATGTAGTCAAAATAACATTCTTTTCTCAGAGAGTCAAGGCCAAGGTGCCCTGAAGCTGCGATGAGGTGACTGGGAGGCATCTCCAGTTGGGACAGTGCCTGATTGGGCCATGTGATGGACAAGTGGGTGCTGGGGCAGGGACTTGAACTTTCCTTTGGGTGGGGAAAACCTGGAAGCTTTCAGATTCGGGTTTTCCCAGATGTGCCAATATGACATCTCTAATAAAATGGATCTTTGAGGAACTCCTAGCCTCGGAGTCTTCTTTCGTTGGGGGTCTTACTTGGAACCCTGACAGTGTGCTTTTCAAAAACTGTATTAAAAAGGCTCCATTCTATGTAAGGGCTGTGCTTAGGGGGAACCTATTTTCATATAATCCTTTTATTTGCAAAAAAAAAAAAGAATTTTTTTTCCTTTTCACCTACAGGTAATTTTCGACTTACAGTAGTCTGTTTAATGACCGTTCGCAAGTTTACAATGGCACTGAAAGAAAGGGTCTTAGGACCATTTTTCACACTTATGACCGTCGCAAGCACCCCCAAGGACACGCAATTTACTTTCAGGCGCTTCAACGGACTCGTATTTATGACGACTGGGTGCAGTTTCCCGGCGGTCAAGTGATCCCCTTTTGTGACCTTCTGACGAGCCAAATCAATGGGGAAGCCGGATTTGCTTAGGGACCACGTGACTCCCTTAACAGCCACGGTGATTCACTTAACAACGGTATGACCGAATTAACCACGGCACTGATTCACTTAGGAAAACGTGGCAAGGAAAGTCGCAAAGAGGGGTCAAATTTCTCACTTAGAATGCAGGGTGGATAAAAATTGATGTTTTTTTAAAAAAAATTAAAAGACATTTCTTTTTTTAAATTGGATTTTTTTAAAATTTAAATTGGATTTTTTAAAATTTAAATCTGATATTTTTTTTTATTTTTATCAAATTTATTTGAATAAAATCATTTTGGGGTATAAATCTATCTAAAGATAGTTTTCTATTTAAGATACATTAATAATTTAGTTTATTCAGAATGAAATGGAGCTTAGTTATGTAGCAGAAGGATGTATATTCTGTAATATTGGTACTGTCGGTGAGTCAACAGCCGGTCAGAGAAGGAGCTGGTGTGGGACAGAGGTGACAGCTGCTCTTCAAAAATGATGATTTGAATCGAGTTGATGTAAATCAAGCCTTTTTACTAGTGATTTAAATCGTGGTTTAAATCGACTCTGATTTACATCACATCCACCCTGTAGCAATGTCAGGTTTTTTTTAAAAAAAATTGATTTATATGCCACCCTTCTCCGGAGACTCAGGGCGGCTTACAATGCGTTAAGCAATAGCCTTCATACTTTTGTATATTTATACAAAATCAGCTTATTGCCCCCACAAACTGGGTCCTCAATTTACCTACCTTAGAAAGGATGGAAGGCTGAGTCAACCTTGAGCCTGGCGAGATTTGAATTTACAGTAATTGCAGACAGCTGGTGTTTAATTACAATGCTTAGTCTGCAGAGCTATCCAGGCTCAGGGTTCAGGGCTCAATTGGGGCCGTAAGTTGAGGACTACCTCTTTTCCGGTGTAGTTTGTTGGGCCTGCAGGTCAGGCAAAAGGAATCCGAGATTTCTGGGACAGCAACTGTGCTTTACCACAGGGGTCTCGAAACCTGGGGACTTTTAAAGACCTGTGGACTTCAACTCCCAGAATTCCCCAGCCAGCACGTGCTGGCTGGGGAATTCTGGGAGTTGAAGTCCACCTATCTTAAAGTTACCGAGTTTGCAGATCTCTGGTCTAGCAAAAACCGGTTTCTTATTCCCCTTTCCCAAACTCACCGATGATACTCCCGCCTGGATTGCTGGAGCTGCTCTTGCTGCTGGAGAAGTTTGGCCTCTTGCTCCGCTAACAAATTCTGCAGACGCTCCTTTTCGATTTCCAGCTCAATTTTCTGGAGCAGGAGCTCTTTCCTTTTCTCTTCAGAGAAGTTCTGGCCGCGCTGATCAGCTTCTTTCGGTCTCGTGACATTGGCGGCCTTCGGCCTCCGAAGGTGCGGCGAGCCAAAATATTCCGAGGAAGATTCGCACGGGGCCTCCGGATATCGATCTCGAACGCGGCAAGCGTCTTGGAAAGACTCGTGAGCCGAGTTTCCTAATTTTTGATGGAAGGGACACCCCGGAAGAGGACAGCCGTTCCTCCTCTTCTCCCCATCGGGAGTTCTCCGAAGATGGGGAGCCAACGGCTGCGTGGCTGGAGATGCCCTGTGGTTGCATTTATGGGGCAATCCGTTTTGCAAAAGACCACCGTTCCTGGCCTCCGTCTGACCTCCGGGGGTGCCGGCCTCAAGGACACCCCTATTCCTACCAGGTCGAGTTGAAGGTTGAAGACTAGGGCTTCTACGAGTTAAGTTGTGGTCCTTATGCAAAGTTTGTAGTCTAGCTACACCAAGGTAGGAGCCATCCAAGTCTGAAGGTGGCACCAGCTGTCCGTGACCTCTCTGGCTAGACATCTGTAGGTAAAGAGGAAACAAAAATCACATTCAGCTTTGACAATTCCAAAATAGCACTGTTCCAATAGTTTTTAAAAAATATATATAAATTGTATTAATTTTCTATTAATTACATTTCTTAGTACTTAATAAACATCATGTTGTCTGGGTATTTAATTTGCTTAGCAATACAGATTCTTAATCTCCACCCCTTTCTCTTCCAACTACTGGTAAAATAAATTCCATGTTTGATAATATTCTATGTCTTTTTTCTGTTCGATTTTCAACGCAAGTCTAATCCATTTCTGGACAATCTAGTATCTTCTGAATTATCTCCTCGTCTTGCGGTGTTTCTTCATTTTTCCAATATTGTGTGAAGATAATCCTCGCTGCTGTTAAGACGTGTAATATTAAATATATACTTCTTCTATCAATTTTTTCCCTGATATCATCCCTAATAAAAACAGTTCAGGTTTAAAGTCTACATGTTTCCCTATTATCTTTTCTAGCCATCTGCCACCACATATGATAACATGTGCCGGGTTTTTTTTATTGCATTTCCAACATTTGCTAGACATATTTTTAAACATTTTAGCTAACCTGGCAGGTGGTAATTGCCACCTGTGTTCCAATATTTGAGGGGCTGCCCCAGAGAAAGGGGGGGGGGGTGTCAAGCTATTTTCCAAAGCACCTGAGGGTAGGACAAGAAGCAATGGATAGAAACTAATCAAGGAGAAAAGCAACCTGGAACTAAGGAGAAACTTCCTGACAGTGAGAACAATTAACCCGCGGGACAACTGGCCTCCAGAAGTTGTGAATGCTCCAACACTGGAAGTTTTTAAGAGATTAGACAAGACGTTGTCTAAAATGGAATAAGGTCTCATGCTTGAGGAGGAGGATTAGTCTCAGACATCCAAGACCTCTTGAGGGAAACCAATCAAGGAAAGATCCAACCTCTGTTAGGATGCATTAACAGAGAGATAGGATCAAAATCACACAAAGTATTGATACCAGATTATCAATGATAAGTGATAAGGCCACACTTGGAATACTGCATCCAGTTTTGGTTCCCAAGATATAAAAACAGGCTGATATTCTAGAAAGAGTGGAGAAAAGAGCAACAAAGATGATTAAAGGGCTGGAGATTAGAACATATGAAGAACAGTTGCAGGATTTGGGTTTGGCTAGGTTAGAGGAAATAAGGACTGGGGGGTGGGGAGACATGATAGCAGTAGTCCAGTATTTGAGGGAGAAAGAAACAATGGGTGGAAACTAATCAAGGAGAGAAGTAACCTGGAATTAAGGAGAAACTTCCTAACATTGAAGACAATTAACCAGTGGAACAGCTTGCCACCAGAAGTTGTAGATGTTTCAGCACTGGAGGCTTTCCAGAAGAGACAGGACAGCCACCTGTCTGAAATGGTTCAGGTAGTCCTTGGCTTACAACAGTTCATTTGGTGAGCGTTCAAAGTTGCAATGGTATTGAAAAATGTGACTTACAAACCATGTT
Source organism: Masticophis lateralis (assembly GCA_030761175.1). NCBI lineage: Eukaryota > Metazoa > Chordata > Lepidosauria > Squamata > Colubridae > Masticophis > Masticophis lateralis. The sequence goes on from JAUDYJ010000002.1 coordinate 281,309,840, forward strand.
TCACAGTTATTACTTTTGCAGCCTCCCCGTGGTCACATGATCAGAATTCAGATCAGCGGTGAAATGTAAAATGTGTTACTACCGGTTCTGTGGGCGTGGCTTGGTGGGTGGGGGTTAATATGACTGAGTGGGCGTGGCCAACTTTTTTTTTTTTTACTTTTAAAACCATTTTTTCTACAACCTCTTCGGCTGAAGAGGATGTAAAAAAAATGCTTTTAAAGCCTCTGACGATCCCAGCTGACTTGCCTGATCGGCAGAGGCTTTCTTTTCTTTTTTTAAAAGCTTCTGATGATCCCAGCTGAGTCATGTGATCATCAGAGGCTTTTTTTTTCCTTTTAAAAGCATTTTTTCAGCCAAAGAGGTTGTAGAAAAAATGCTTTTAAAAATAAAAAAAAAAGCCTCTGATGATTGCGCGGCTTAGCTGGGCATGGGATGGGGGGAGGGATTATTGCTACCGGTTCTTCGAACCACCCGCCTCCATCGCTACCGGATCGGGCAATCCGGTCCGAACCAGGAGCATTTCACCCCTGATTCAGATGCTTGGCAACCAGTTCGTATTTATGACGGTTGCAGTGTCCAGGGGTCACGTGATCCCCTTTTTGCAACCTTCGGACCAGCAAAGTCCACAAGAAAGCCAGATTCATTTAACAACCAGGTTGCTAAATTATCGACTGCGGTGATTCACTTAACAGTGACCAGGAAAGTCATAAAACGGGGCGAAACGCACTTAACGGACGTCTCACTTAACAGCAGAAATTCTGGGCTCGTAATTGCGATCGTAGGTCGAGGACAGTATAGGGTTTTCTGCTTAAGCAACGGGCCCGACTAGAAGACCTCCAAGGTCCCTTCCAACTCCATTATTCTGTTAAAATCTTGTCTATGGTTCCTTGGCTAGTTCACATCCGTGGTTTATAAGGCAATGTTTTTTTTTAAAAAAACCAAAGATACAGAAATGAAGTGGTTTGATTATCAAGAGCCAGCGCACCTCCCCAGTCCATCATTTCCAAGCGAAAGAGAGGAACGTGCTATCAAATCTGCAATTTAATTCCGTCTACACAGGTACAAATAAATATAAAAGCATTGCCTGCAGGATCTGGGATATAAACAAGGCACTTCAGCCTATCCAGGGGTTAGGGTTATATAAAATCAACCTGAAGTGTTGCGGGGGAAAAAAAGGAAAGAAAAGACAAGCCATTAAATGTTAATGTCTGAAAAATGTTTAATTTTGAATAACGGAGCCAGGAAATCCATTCTACCCCTTATAAATACCGTCTGATTGGCCATTACACAGCGGGAAATTCGAGGTAAAAACGTTTCACCTTGTACTGAATGGGATATTACTTAACTGTTGGAAATTTGATGATATATATCATCAAATTTCCAACAGTTAAATATCCCATTCAGTACAAGGTGAAATGTTTTTAAATCCATATAGATATACAGATACAGATACAGATAGTTATATAGAGATAGATAGATAGATATAGATGAGATGATAGATAGACAGATAGATAGATCGAGGCAGACAGACAGACGAGAGAGATAGATACATACACACCTAACATCAAAATCGTCATCAAAAAAATACAACAAAGAATGTTCTTTCTGTGCCAACTCAGAAAGCTCAAACTGCCCACGGATCCAGTTCTACAGAGGAATTATTGAGCCTGTCATCTGCATAACTGTCTGGTTTGGCTCTGCAACCCTACAAGACAGACACGGACTTCAGGGGATCATTAGAACTGCAGAAAAAACAATGGCTACCAACCTGCCTTCCATTGAGGACCTGTATACTGCACGAGTCAAAAAGAGGGCTGGGAAAATATCTACAGACCCCTCGCATCCTGGACATAAACTGCTTCAACTCCTACCCTCAAAACGATGCTAAAGAGCACTGCACACCAGAACAACTAGACACAAGGACGGTTTTTTCCCAAATGCCATCACTCTGCTTAACAACTAATTCCCTCAACACTGTCAAACTATTGACTAAGTCTGCACTACTATTAATCTTCTCATCCTTCCTATCAACCATCTCCTCCCACTTATGACTGTAACCTTGTTGCTTGTATCTTTACGATTTATACTGACTGTTTCCTAATATGATTTGATTGCTTCATACTGTATGATAGCCTTCATTCTTTTGTATATTTTATACAAAGTCAGCTTATTGCCCCCACAAACTGGGTCCTCAATTGACCTATCTTAGAAAGGATGGAAGGCTGAGTCAACCTTGAGCCTGGTGAGACCCAAACTGGTGCAACTGCAGACAGCTGGATGTCAATAACAGGTCTTAGTCTTCTTACTAGCCTGTTGGGCTATCCAAGGCTCTTTCTTTTATGTACACTGAGAGTATATGCACCAAGACATGTGTGGTTGTGTGTCCAATCACACATGGTCAATAAAGAATTCTGTTCTATTCTATTCTATTCTATTCTATTCTATTCTATTCTATTCTATTCTATTCTATTCTATTCTATTCTATTCTATTCTATTCTATTCTATTCTATTCTTCCTCCCTCTCATCTTCCTCCCTCCCTCTCTCCATCTCTTCTTTCCTTCTGCTTTCCTTCCTTCCTTCCTTCCCTTCATTCCTCCTTTCTTTCTCCCTCCCTTTTTCTCCCTTCTTTCCTTCCTCCTTTCCTTTCTCCCTCTCTCCATCCCTTTCCTTCTGCTTTCTTTCCTTCCTTCCTCCTTTCCTTTCTTCTTTCTCCCTCCCTTTTTCTTTCCTTCCTCCTTTCCTCTCTCTCTCCTTCTTTCCTTCTGCTTTCTTTCTTTCCTTTTTTCTTTCCTTCCTTCCTCCTTTCCTCTTTTTCTTTCTTTCTTTCTTTTCTTTCTTCCTTCCTTCTTTCCTTCCTTCCTCTCTCTCTCTCTCTCTCTTTCTTCCTTTCTTTCTTTCCTCCCTTTTGTCCCACAGAGTCCAATCCCTGTCGCTTACAGGCAAGGAAACCGACGAGGGAAAAATATAACTCACCCCCAAAACCCTCTAGGGCCCATTAGAACTTGTTTACGACATCGATACCGGTATGTTAAACGACCATGAGAGTTCAGATTATTGAATAATTTAAAATAATAATAATAATAATAAAAATCCCAGCTCTTAATTGGTGTCGTCCAACCTGGAAAAGGCCAAGGATGACGCCGGGAGCGTGGCGGGCAAACGGCTCTCATGCATAATGCATGGCCGAGATGCTCCCTTTGGCAGGGAAGGCCTCGTTAAAAAGCAGGGAGGTTTTTGGAAACCACGGGTGCGGGTTGGAGGGGGGAAAGGGGGGGGGCCGATGGAACACCTGCAAGTCTTTAGTTCATCTGCTGGAAAGTCATCTACCTCGATGATCTCCCCGGCTGAAAAGCTGCCAGAGTGGGATTTCTAATTGCACCAGGGAGAAGGCGCCCCATTTAAGCCGAGAACGGGGCCTTTGGCAGAGATCTCCCCCGGCAGCTGTTCGGATTTGCATTTCCCAGTTCGCCTGCCGACGGACGGAAGCATCACGCGGAAAATCTGGGCCAGGTGGACCCAGAAAACTGGACTGATTGGACTGGCTAATCTTTTTGCCGTCGCGTGCCAAAAGCGAGGGCAGCACGGGGGGTCGCCCGTGCGTATGCCCACACTCATAATTCAATGCGCCCCACCCTCCCACATGCACGCTGATCCCCCCCGCCCGCTTTTGGAACGCAATGGCACAGTGGGCCAGGTAGGCCCATTTTTTGCCCTCTCCAGGCTCCAGAGGCTTTCTTGGAGCCTGGGGAGGGCAAAAATGGCCTTCCCCACCCCCCTGGAGGCCGGAAAAGGCCCATTTCCTGACTTTCGGTAGGACCGAAAGGCCTGTTTTTCACTCTCCCCAGGCTCCAGAGGCTTTCTAGGAGCCTGGGGAGGGTGAAAATGGCCTTCCCAACCCTCCAGAGGCCCTCCGGAGGCCAGAAACAGCCCATTTCTCAACTTCCAGTGGGCCCGGGAGGCCCGAAAATCAGTTGACTGGCATGCGAATGCCTGCTGGAGTTGAGTTAGGGCAACACTCGTGTGCCCATAGATATGGCTCCACGTGCCACCTGTGACACACGTGCCATAGGTTCACCATCACGGATATAGGGTCTCCTGCTTGAGTGGGGGGGTTGGACTAGAGGACCTAAAAGGTTCCTTCCAACTCTTAATCTGATCCCTATCTGATCCCCCTGATTACTGGCTTAAAGCAAATGTGGGTAAGTATGGCCCTTTTACGATCTGGGAACTTCAGCTCCCAGAATTCCTGCTCAAGCAGGAAACCCTACATCATTTCAGACAAATGGGTCATCCAACATCTTCTTAAAAACCTCCAGCGATCGAGCACCCACAACTTCTGGTGGCCAGCTGTTCCACTGGTTGATTGTTCTAACTGTCAGGAAACTTCTCCTTAATTTCTAGCTTGCTTCTCTGCTGGATTAGTTTCCACCCTTTGCTTCTTGTCCTGCCTTCAGGTGCTTTGGAGAATAGCTTGTCTCCCTCTTCTTTGGGACATCCACTTGAAATTTTGGAAGGCTGCTATCATGTCCCCCCCAGGCCTTCTCTTCCTTAAGCCAAACATACCCAATTCCTACAACCGTTTGCATCTGGCCTGCAGTATTTGGAATAAAACTGAAGGGACATAATAATAATAGAATAGGTAGAATTAGCGGGACATAGTCGATAGGACTGGTTTGACTTGCTGTTTTTTGCTTCTGTAAAAATGGCTTTGCTAAAAATTGGAATTGCCTCTGGCATTTTTTTTAAAGATTAGATTTATATGCCGCCCTTCTCCGAAGACTCAGGGCGGCTTACCATGTGTTAAGCAATAGCCTTCATACTTTTGTATATTTTATACAAAGTCAGCTTATTGCCCCCACAAACTGGGTCCTCAATTTACCTACCTTAGAAAGGATGGAAGGTTGAGTCAACCTTGAGATTTGAACTGATGTAATTGCAGACAGCTGGATGTTAATAACAGGCTTTAGTCTGCTTTTAGCCTGTTGAGCTATCCAGGCTCTATTTGCTTCTACCAGTGATCTCACTTCTGGTATCTTGCTTTTGCGTACAACTCAAGAGCCTGGTGCGGGTTATGTCATGGCTTGGAAGGGTTACATCGGGCTAATACCTGTGTTGCTAAGCTCTCAGCATCCCCTATTCCTTCCTGTACAGCCAATGCAGGGCTACAAAGAAGGCATGGGCCAGGGGGCCAGAATTGGGTACTAAGCTGATGCCTCTGAAGGTACTGTTGGAAGAAACATCCTTCTGGGTTCTGCTCCAAGTGGGGAAAAAGACACTGGAGACATGGAGACTGCTTGGAAAGATAGTTTAATGGTGGGACAGGATCACATGGCTTGAGTTCCTGAACAGAAAAGGAAGGGGCGATACAGGGAGTTTTCGGGTTTTATGCGTTCTCTGGCTTTGCATTTCCTGGGGCCCTGAAAGAATATTCTGATTGGTTGTCAGACTCCCAGGGGGTGGGGGTCTTAGCTAGCCTTGCTGGCTGATGTAATCTTCCCAGGTCACATGCTTCCCATCCCCAGGTCACATGTGCTGAGTTTCTGCTGCTATTGTGTGGAGGGCTAATCCTATCTTTGTTGGATCTTTGGCAATTCCTACTTTGGCTCTGCCTGAAGGAGGCAGATCTTTGTTATGTAGAATAGACTGGCCCAGGCCTTTCATTTCATTTGATTTGATTTATATACCGCCCTACTCCCGAAGGACTCAGGGCGGTGAACAGCCAAACAATAAAAATACATAAATACAAAATAGCATAAAAACGAATTAAACACTTTGGCCCAAACAAATTAAAACACCCCAATAATTTAAAACCAATTTAAAATTGTACATATTAAAAGAGGGAAAAAGATTAGGCCAGGCCCTAATCTGCGCGGCGGAAGGTGCGCAGATCCAGGATCCTCGGTATCTCCGAGGGGAGCTCATTTGAGATAGTAGGTGCCCCCACAGAGAAGACTTTCCCCCTGGGGGCCGCCAGTCAGCATTGTTTGGCCAACGGTACCCAGAGGAGCCCCTCTCTATGAGAGTGTACCGGCCGGTGGGAGGCTATTGGTGGTAGTAGGCGGTCCTATAGATAACCAGGTCCTAAGCCATGGAGCACTTTAAAGGTGGTAACTAAAACCTTGAAGCGCACCCGGAAGACCACCGGGAGCCAGTGCAGCTCACGCAGGAGAGGTGTTACATGGGAACGCCATGTTGCTCCCATTACCCCTTGCACGGCCTCACTCTGCGCCAGTTGGAGCCTCCGGGTGCTCCTCAAGGGGAGCCCCATGTAGAGCCTTAATGCCACATTGACAAAGGATGGGGGCAGGAAGATGGGAGCTGCTTCAAAACATGCTTATCCATTTCTCATCCAGGGAAATATAATATTCTGCCTTTTTTTAATATTTCCTAAAAATATTTCATTCTTCTAGGAAAGGAGTGTGTGTGCTAACCTCCTACAGTATAAAAGGATGCCATACCTTCCCCAAGGTGTGGCCTTCCTTACGTGCACCTTGTCTGTATGTTCATGGAATAGTCTACCCAGCCTTTTGCTTTGATCAAAATAAATGCTGATTCTTTCTCAAGTTCTTCTTTTGGCTCATTGTTGACTTAAGCGTATCGCCAAATCTTACAAAACCTTTGCTCAAAGGACCAGCCCTATTTACCTGGAATGGTTCCTCTTACATACCTGCCCATGTACATAAAACGCAACAGCTGGAAGTGGCCGTTTAGAGGAGAGGAAGCATCCTGCCCCTAAACCCAAGTCCACTTCCCAGCTCCGATCCCAATGGCAGATGGGCTATGCCGAAAGAAGCCTGCCGACAGAGAGCAGCCCCTGAAGACCCTTTTGGCTCCCAGATCTAACATCGGCTTCTGCCGATGAGAAGCAGAGTCAGAAGCTGTGGCCAAAGAAAGACCAAAGGCTTTTGAAAGAGCATCGCAGCCATGCGCAAAAGAGGTGCAGCTGGGAAAGGAGGAGAAGTGATTTCCACAACAGAGAAAAAAGGGGATAAAAGGGAGAACGGAAGGGAAAGGGAAGGGGGAAGAGGAAGGAAAAGGAAAGGAGAAGAGGAATGAAAGGGAAAGGGAAGGAAGAGTCAGGAGAGAGGGAATAAAAGAGGGGAAAAGTGGAATGAGGGCAGGGCAGGGCAGGGCAGGGCAAGGCGGGGCAATAGGAATACGAATTAAATAAAATTTACAGCAAGGCTTACCAGACAGCATTGATAAACACTCTCTCTCTCTCACACACACACACACACCTCATCAATAGGCTAAAGTTGCAGGCTTATCATGCAAAAATCACAGCTCAAAAACAGGAGCCTGCACACCTACAATGAAAAGCATACAAGTCCTTTGTGCTTAAACAGTTATCTCCACATAAAATGTCGTCAGAAATTACAGGAATTTGTAGGAATTCATTACAGGAACTGGGGACGTCTATAATGAAAAGAATGACTGGGGGGTGACATGATCATGTTACTTTCTGTGAGCTTCCAGTCAGGTTTCAAGCAAGCACATGTCCCAAAATTTTTCACAGCCATAGTTTTCCTTTAAATTACAGGCTGCCCATTTCATGGGTTGGTTACTGAACCTGCCCTAGCTCTTACTTTAGTGCATCCAGGATTTGTGAGTCCAAATTGAGGTTAGCCAGTGTACAATAACATTGTTCCAATATTTGAGGGGCTTCTACAAAGAAGATGGGGGTCAAGCGATTCTCCAAAGCACCTGAGGGCAGGACAAGCAGCAACGGGTGGAAACTCACGAAGGAGAGAAACAACCTAGAACTCAGGATAAATTTCCTGACAGTGAGAACAATTAATCAGTGGAACAGCTTGCCACCAGAAGTTGTGGGTGCTCCAACACTGGAAGTTTTCAAAAAGGAACTACACAACCATTTGTCTGGAACGGTACAGGGTCTCCTGCTCGAGCAGGGGGTTGGACTAGATGACCTTAAATTCTTACCATCCTACGTTCTAGAAAAGAGAGAGTATGTCTCAAACACTTTCCAGTGTAATGAAGGAATGGTCGTGTCACTTCCCACATTTCCATCTTCGTAACTTTCATTGCCTATCTTGGAAAAAAAAATTCCAGGGAAAGAATGGAAAAATCATTCCAATGGGGGGGGGGGGGGATCCACATGTCCCCATTAGGGCCTGCACCCCGATACTTGAGAAGATTAAGTGATTACTGCTATGGAGGGACCTCTCTCGCGAGTCTGCCGTGAAATTGTTAATTTCCAAGGAAGCCGAATAGAACATTATTTTATGGAGAAAGCCGAACGACGCCCTCTTAAGAAAATTCTTTGACACCCTCCATGAAAGCTGCCGGTGATTTGGCTTAGCCGCTGTCAAAGTATCTTATTTTGGTGGTGTTTACGTCATTATTTGATAACCGCACGCTAATCCTGGGGGTGTCAAAGTGCGTGGAATAAAAGCAGAAGGCAGAGAACGGCGTAATCTGTAAAAATTGGGATTTGAAAGTTCTGTGGAGGCGGCGGTGGGGGGAGAGAAACGAGAAATAATAGGATTTTATATTTTCTAAACAAAGGGATTTCTCTGGGCTTCGGGGCAGGGTGACTCACAAGAGGTTTAGCATCTCCAAAGGAAGTTTTTGTGATGTCGGGAGAACTGAAATTCAGTCAATTTTGTTGGATCTGTCCCCAAATTCAAGGTTTTGGCAAAAAAAAATAATTGAACCTTGGGAAATAAAATTAACAGCCATGCTCAGGACTGAGGGAGAATAGCACAGATGGTCCTGGGCTTATAACAGTTTATTTGGTGATCGTTCAAAGTTACACCAGCGCTGGAAAAATCGACCTCCAACCGTTTGTCGCACTTATGACTGTCGTAGCGTTTACAGGATCGCGTGATCACAATTCAGGCACTTGGAAACTGGCGTGTACATATGACGGCTGCACTGTCCCTCCTCCTCCTCCTCCTCCCCACAAGCCCCACCCTCTCCTAGCGCTGATGATGTTACCTAGTTGGGTAATGCGGAATTTCCTAACATTGAGAACGGTCCATCGATGGAATTGCTTGCCTTCCCAGGAGTTGCGGCTGCTTCATCACTGGAGGTTTTCAAGAAAAAGAATGGAAAAATACCCTGTTTCCCCGAAAATAAGACATCCCCTGATAACAAGCTCAATTGGGCTTTTGAGCACGTATGCTCAAAAAGGCCAAGCGCTTATTTCGGGGTTCAAAAAAAAAATAAGACTGGGTCTTATTTACAGGCGTAGGAAGAAATATCCTTCTGGGTTCTACTCCAAGTGGGGAAAAAGACACTGGAAACATGGAGACTGCTTGGAAAGATGGTTTAATGGTGGACAGGATCACATGGCTTGAGTTCCTGAACAGAAAAAGGGCAGATCTCCGGGTTCCTTCCCCGAAAGGAAGGAACCTTCCTTCCTCTTCCCCGAAACAGTCTCCTGATTGGTTGTCAGATTCCCAGGTGGTGGGGTCTTAGCTGGCCTTGCTGGCTGATGTAATCTTCCCAGGTGCCATATGGTGAGTTTCTGTTGCTAGATGTGTTGCAGATGATGGTCCATTGACAAAGATTGAGTTTCTGCCTCTGGCCCATTGACAAAGGGTGGGGGCAGGAAGATGGGAGCTGCTTCGTCTTTAAAACATGCTTTTCCATTTCTCATCCAGGGAAACATAATATTCTGGCTTTTTAATATTTCCCAAAATATTTCATTCCTCTAGGAAAGGGGTTGTAGGAAGTTAGCACCCACCCCTCTCCTGGAAGAGTGAAATATTTTTCGGAAATGTTGAAGAGGCAGAATATTGTATTTTCCTGGATGAGAAATGGATAAGCATACTTTGAAAAAGCTCCCATCTTCCTACCCCGACCCTTTGTCAATGGGCCATTAAGGCCTGGGCCAGTCTATTCTACATAACAAAGATCTACCTCCTTCAGGCAGAGCCATAGTAGGAATTGCCAAAGATCCAACAAAGATAGGATTAGCCCTCTACACAATAGCAGCAGAAACTCACCACATGTGACCTGGGAAGCACATGTGACCATCAGCCAGCAAGGCTAGCAAAGACCCCCACCCCCTGGAAGTCTGAGAACCAATCAGGATACTCTTTCTGGGCCCCAGGAAGTTCAAAGCCAGAGAGAGCATAAAACCCGAGAACTCCCTGTATCTGCCCTTTTTCTGTTCAGGAACTCAAGCCATGTGATCCTGTCCACCATTAAACCATCTTTCCAAGCAGTCTCCATGTCTCCAGTGTCTTTGTCCCCACTTGGAGCAGAACCTACAAGGATGTTTCTTCCAACAGGGTGGGTGCTAACTTCCTACACAGGGAAACACAGTATTTGTCCAGGGTGGTATGAGGACTCCTGCCTTTAGATAGAAGGTCCCCTCCAAGGTCCCTTCCAACACTAGGATTGTAGGATATAATCCCTCATTGGAATGCACCACACACTGTTCAGGTTGCTTAGTCCCTCCCCCACACCTCCCAAAAAAAAAAAAAAAGAATTGAGCATACAGATCAGAAACTTCATTTGAAACTAGATACTTGCTAAGGAAGAGATGCAAATTTTACACCAAAAGACATCTGAGAGGCATTACTCTGCATTAACAGGAGACCAGAATGGGAATGAGATCAGCTTCAGCTCCTGAGCTCACCTGCTCCTGCTGCTTAGGTCTCACCTGAAGCCCTAATTCCTCTTTTGACATGGTAATCATTTGCACGGCCTCCCGTGGAGATGTCAATAGCTACAGGATTACAGCCAGGTGGGAGAACAAGGAGGAACAGGTGAGGCTCTTCAGAGAGAAAGGACTTGTTTTCATGCAAAGGCCCCCCTGCGGGAGGCGGGGGAAGGAGGGGGGGATTGAGTGCCTATCTAAAACAACAGGCACACAAGCCACAAAAAGCTTCGCCTTCTTCTTTTTTTTCTTCCCTCTCCACCAAATAAAGATGCTTCCCGCTTGAGGAATTATAGGAAGGTTCGAGATTGCCTGTAAAATGGGAACTTGGTGGAAGAGATGTAGCAGCCAGGAAAGTCTAGCCCCGAAGTCACCAAAATCACAATTTGTCCTAACATGGGATTATTTTATTTATTTATTTATTATTTATTTATTTTGTTAAGCATATATAAGATAGCAGGTAAAAGTATAAACATAATTTGAATACATGAAAAGAGTAAGAAAAAAGGAATATTAGGACAGGGACGGTAGGCATGCTGGTGCACTTATGCACGCTCCTTACAGACCTCTTAGGAATGGGGTGAGGTCAACAGTAGACAGTCTAAGGTTAAAGTTTTGGGGGTTTGGGGAAGAAACTACAGAGTCAGGTAGTGCATTCCAGGCATTGACCACCCTGTTACTGAAATTACTGTTCGTAAGCTGCCCAGAGGCAGGGAGAGTATAAATCAGATAAATGGATGGGCGGACGGACGGACAAACAGATGAGAGAGAGGGGGGGGGGATGGATATATGGACAGACAGACAGATAATGGATGGATGAATGGATAGATAAAGGATGGATGGATGGATGGATGGATGGATGGATGGATGGATGGATAGATAGATAGATAGATAGATAGATAGATAGATAGATAGATAGATAATGGATGTAAGGATGATGGATGGACGGACAGACAGACAGACAGATGATGGATGAATAGGTAGTTACAGGTAGTCCTCGACTTACAGCCACCAAATTAACTCCCAAATTTCTGTTGCTAAGCAAGACACTTGTTAGAATTGCTGCCCCCATTTTTCAACGTTTCTTGCCACAGTTGTTAAATGAATTCTTACAGTGGTTAAGCAAGTAACACGGTTGTAAAGCAAATCTGCCTTCCTTCTACCAATAAAAGATAATATACTACTCAAAAAAATAAAGGGAACACAAGGAGAAGACATCCGAGATCTGCATTTAGATCTCGGATGTCTTCTGCTTGTGTTCCCTTTATTTTTTTGAGCAATGTATTTGTAGCTCAGAGCTCAACTGTGGGGTCCCTGATGCTCTCTGAGCTTGGCTCTTTTCTTGCAGACCCATTGTACGGGTAGTGTTATGGCCTGCCAGCGGCCTGTGCAGCTGGTAGCTGATTCTGACAGTGAGGAGGCTGGTGTGGTGCTGCGCCAGCAGCCTGTGCAGCTGGCAGCTGAGTCAGACAATGAGGAGGCTGGAGAAGATGTGGTGCCAGAGGCGAGGATTCAGCCAGGGCCTTCAGAACCTCCAGAAGCTCCCATAAGTGAAGAGGAAGAAGAGGAGGAGCCTCTTCTCGATGCACGGGCGCGCAGAGCAGCCAAAAGGCAGGAGGTCTCCTCGAGAGTAAGGCTTGGGGCTAATTGGCCACTCCCTTAGCCTATTTAAGGAAGGATAATGACTGAGGCAATTTGCAGGGAACAACTTCGTTCACTCTCCTTCACGTCCTGATCTTAGTTCTCTTATCCTATTTATCCCTTAGCCTATTTAAGGAAGGACGACGACTGAGGCAATTTGCAGGAAACAACTTCGTTCATATTCCTTCACGTCTTGATTCCAGAAACGTCTGATCAGCTCTTGCTTCTCTCTTGCCATTTTTCCTGCAAATTGCTTCTGGACATTCGGCCAACCACAGTAAGCTTACGGTTATCTGAAAGACTGCCTCAGAATTAAGGAATTATTCTTTGGATTCTTGTCGGCTGTTAATGAAGTTAAATTAACAGCCCGTGTTCAGAAAAGACTGATTTATTGTACTTGTGTTTGAACAACTATTAAGAAAGCTCATTAGTAGTCCTTAATTAGTAAACTAAGGTTTGTACGGACTTTGTGTGTGCTGCGTTCTTTGGGGTCTGTAGCTGGGGCAGAACAGGTAGTTCTCCACTTACAACAGTTCATTTAGTGACCGTTTGAAGTTACAACGGTGCTCAAAAAAGTGACTTATGACTGTTTATCACATGACCATTGCGGCAAAACTCATTTCACTAATGTCTCGCTTAACAACATCAATTTTGGGCTCAATTGCGGTCATAAGCCGAGGACTATCTGTACTCACCTCTGTCGGTACAATTGGAAAGTTCCCTGATTGGTGGGAAGATCATCAAGAAAAGTTTTCCACATTATTCTCAGAGATCACGGCTTACTTATGAACAGCACTGCCCCAGCTCTCCAGAAATGGAGGAACACTGATGAAATAATGATTGATCCTTTCTCCCATACTTTAAGCCTCCTTCTCCCTATCAAATATGAGTAGTCCATAATGGGTCTACATCTACATGGAGGGAAGTAAGCAGTGGGGTACCACAAGGTTCCATCTTAGGCCCAGTATTCTTCAATATCTTCATAAACGACTTAGATGAGGGAATAGAAGGGGAATTTACCAAATTTGCTGATGATACCAAGCTGGCAGGAATAGCCACCACCTTAGAAGACAGGCTCAAGATCCAGATGGATCTTGACAGACTTTAACACTGGCCCCTATCTAACAGAATGAAATTCAAGGTAGAGAAAAGTAAAGTCTTACACTTAGGCAAGAAAAACCATGAGCACACTTATAGACTGGGTGAAACTAGGCTTAATAGAAGTAACTGTGAGAGGGATCTTTTTTTTTTAATTTGATTTATATGCCGCCCTTCTCCGGAGACTCAGGGTGGCTTAGAATGCGTTAAGCAATAGCCTTCATACTTTTGTATATTTATACAAAGTCAGCTTATTGCCCCCCCACAAACTGGGTCCTCATTTTACCCACCTTAGAAAGGATGGAAGGCTGAGTCAACCTTGAGCCTGGTGAGATTCGAACTTACAGTAATTGCAAGAACTGACTGTTCTTCTCTCTCTCTCTTCCTTCCTTCCTTCCTTCCTTCCTTCCTTCCTTCCTTCCTTCCTTCCTTCCTTTCTTCTTCTTCTTTTAATTAGATTTATATGCCGCCCTTCTCCGGAGACTCAGGGCAGCTTACAATGTGTTAAGCAATAGCCTTCATACTTTTGTATATTTATACAAAGTCAGCTTATTGCCTCCACAAACTGGCTCCTCAATTTACCCACCTTAGAAAGGATGGAAGGCTGAGTCAACCTTGAGCCTGGCTAGGATTGAACTCACAGAATTACAGGCAGCTGGTGTGAATCACAATGCTTTTAGTCTGCTGAGCTATCCAGGCTCTTGGAGTCTTAGTGGACAACCAGCTAAATATAAGCCAGCAGTGTGCAGTGGCAGCCAAAAAAGCCAATGCAATCCTAAATTGCATTAACGGAGGGATACAATCAAGATCAAGGGAGGTCCTAATACCACTCTATAAAGCCTTAGTAAGGCCACACCTGGATTCCTGCATCGAGTGTTGGTCACCACACTATAACAAAAGATGTGGAGGCTCTAGAAAGAGTGCAGAAAAGAGCAATTACGATGATGAGGGGACTGAAGGCTAAAACAGACGATGAACTGGGCCTGGCTAGTCTAGTGAAGAGAAGGATCAGGGGAGACAGGATAGAAGTCTTCCAATATTTGAGGGGCTGCCACAGAGAGGAGAGGGTCAAGCTACTGGACAACCATTTGTCTGAAATGGTACAGAGTTTCTTTTTCCCTAGCAAATATAATCTCTCATTTCACTGTGTCCCAAAGCACCCTGCGTCTCATCGAAGTTGGCAGGAGCCGTGGGTGATCAGCAGCCCTGGCAAAGAATCCGCTAATGCCAATTATCTGCAGCTTTACATCAAAAAAAGGCATTTATAAATTGATCATTAAACATGCAGCCCGGCTGGCGAATTAAATGTCAGGCTCCGGCCAAAATATGCATTCAGATTGCTTTTGAAATTCAAAGCACACAGGGAGCCTTAAACGGGAAAAGTCAAAATGCAACTTCGGCGAGACGGGCCATCGCTTACGTCGTTCTGAGTATAGCGATGGAAAGTCAGAAATCAGGGGCGGCTCGATACCGTCTGGAAGAAAGAAGACAGATGAAGAATCGGCTGTGCTAGGATGGATCCATTGGGGATTCCACGAAGATGGAGGCCGTAGGGTGGACTGGCCTACGGTTCCTAGAAACGACATCTCACCAAAAAAAACCCCTCTGTTGACTGAAAATTATGAGAGCAGAGCTGTGGTATGAACTCCTTTGGATGGTGCCAGTTCAGGAAAAGCCAACTAGTGAATTACTACCGATAGAAAGGAATCTTCAGGACTGAACGGTGGAGTCCATGGTGGTCTCGGAGTTTGGTGGTTTTCTTGGAGACATTTCATGACCCAAACAGAAAACCTCGTTGGTGCTAGAAGGGACTGGGGGTTTGGGAGGAGGAGGAGGAGGAGGAGGAGGAGGAGGAGGAAGGAAGGAGGAATGTGAAAGGAGGAGGAGGAGGAAGAAGAAGGGAAGGAGAAAAGAGGAAAAAGGAAGAAGAGGAAGAAGAAGGAAGGTGGAAGAAGGAGGAGGAAGAAGAGGAAGAGGAAGGAGGAAGGTGGAAGGAGGACGAGGAAGAAGGGAAGGAGGAAGGAAGGAGGAAAAAGGAAGAGGAAAGGAAGGTGGAAGAAGGAAGGAGGAGGAAGAGGAAGAGGAAGAAGGAAGGTGGAAGAAGGAGGAGGAAGAGGAAGAGGAAGAAGGAAGGAAGGAGGAAGGAAGGAGGAAGAAGAAAAGTGAAAGAAGGAGGAAGAGGAAGGAGGGAAGGAGGAAAAAGGAAGAGGAAGAAGGAAGGTGAAAGAAGGAGGAGGAAGAAGGAAGGTGAAAGAAGGAGGAAGGAAGGAGGAAAAAGGAAGAGGAAGAAGGAAAGTGGAAGAAGAAGGAGGAAGAGAAGAGGAAGAAGAAGAAGAAGAAGGAGGAGGAGGAGGAGGAGGAGAAGGAGGGGGGAAGGAGGAAGGAAGGAGGAAAAAGGAAGAAGAGGAAGAGGGAGAAGAAGGGAGAAGGAGGAAGGAGGAAGAAGAAGAGGAAGGAAGGTGTAAGACAAAGGAAGGAAGAAGGTGGAAGAAGAAAGGAAGAAGAGGAAGAAGAAGAAGACAAAAGGCGATGACAATGATTGTAGGGTCCTTGTTGCTCTATGAGCTTGGTTGTTTCCTTGCAGACATTTTATGACCCAGCTAAGTAACATCATCAGTGCTAGAAGGGTTTTGTTCTCTGCTTACATACTAGCGCCTTGCCCTGTCCCCACTCATAAATCGAGGACTTCCCATTGTACAAATTCAAACGTTCTCATACCGTCACCCAGTTCTCAGTCCACTTTGGATGGAGGAAACCTTCGCTGGCTTTAAGAGGCCCTGGTTGCCAGTGTGAGCCTCCCTTTTCCTGCGCCACGGGTGGAAGAAAATTAATGATCTTCCCTTTATCTACTTTGCATCTCAGGCCCCATAAACTAATAAGGAGAAGAAAACATTTATCAATTGATACCATTAATTGATGAATTCATTAATCGAAGATTTAAAATGTGGGTTTTAATTGGATCTTAAATTAGAGCCCGCCAAAAAGGGCACTCTCGGATGGCCCCGCTGTTGATCCAGGCACATCCCTTGATTCATGGGCTCTGTGTAATGTGATTTTTCTTTCTTTTTTCTTTTTTCTTTTGTGAAAAGAATGAAGCAATTTGCCTGGGCTGCTGAGAAGATAACTCCATTCCTACAGAACTTGGGCGTTTTAAAGGTACTCTTGGAAGTTCAGAATAAAAGAAGCCTACCTCCCTCCCTCTCTCTCTCTCTCTCTCTTTAAAATGAAGGGTTTTTTAATCCTCAAAAGCCCTGAAAATTGGAGAGGAGGCCTTAGGAAACCTTGGGAGATGTTTCAGCTTTGGCAGCAGGAAGAGACCTGCCCTTCAGCCCAGGGGTGAAATCTACTTACCTTCCTTACCGGCTGGTCTGACTCCAGTTCAATCCCTCTGCAAGAAGGCAACCAACCTCACATATTCTCTACTATGGATACTCTGTCTGTCTGTCCGTCCATCGCTCCATCCATCCAGCCATTCACCTACCTTCCTACCTATTGTCTCTCTGTCTGTCTGTCTGTCATCCATCTTTTTCTTCCTTCCTATTATTTTTTTTTTTAATTTGATTTATATGCCGCCCTTCTCCGGAGACTCAGGGCGGCTTACAGTGCGTTAAGCAGTAGCCTTCCTACTTTTGTATATTTATATTTATACAAAGTCAGCTTATTGCCCCCAACAAACTGGGTCCTCAATTTACCCACCTTATAAAGGATGAAAGGCTGAGTCGACCTTGAGTCTGCCTGGGATTGAACTCACAAGTAATTGCAGCAGCTGGATCTTAAATGCTGTCTTTGTAGGAGGCATTACTCCCCTACGCTACTCAGGCTCATATTATCTATCTATCTACCTACCTACCTGCCTACCTATCTACCTACCTATCATCCATCTTTTCCTTCCTTCCTATTATCTATCTATCTATCTATCTATCTATCTATCTATCTATCTATCTATCTATCTATCATCTTCCATCTTCCTTCCTATTGTCTATCGCTCTATCATCCATCTTCCTTCCTTCCTTCCTATCATCCATCTTCTTTCCTATTATCTCTCTCTCTATCAATCATCCATCTTCCTTCCTTCCTAAATTAATCTATCTATCTATCTATCTATCTATCTATCTATCTATCTATCTATCTATCATCCATCTTCCTTCGTATTCTTTCTTTCTATCTATCTATCTATCTATCTATCTATCTATCTATCTATCTATCTATCTATCTATCTATCTATCATCCACCCATTCACCTTAGTACTAGACCAATAATCAAGAAGTTTTATTTTATGCTACAATCAAGAACCCTCCCATGAACACTAATAGGGGAAGTCCCTGTTCCTTTAGCACTTCCTTTAGCACTGATGATGTTATCTAGTTCGGCAATGAAACATCTGCAGGAAAATTACTAAGCTCAGAGAGCATGAAGCACCAGGGGTGAAATGCTCCCGGTTTGGACCGGATCGCTCGATCCAGTAGCGATGGTGGCGGGTTGTTCGGGGAACCGGTAGCAAAAATCACTGCCCGCTCCCCCCCATGCTCAGCTGAGCCGCACGATCATCAGAGGCTTTTTTTTTTTACTTTTAAAAGCATTTTTTCTACAACCTCTTCCAACGAAAAATGCTTTTAAAAATTAAAAAAAAGCCTCTGATGATCGTGTGGTTCAGCTGGGATCGTCAGAGGCTTTTAAAAGTACTTTTTTCTGCAACTTCTTGGCCGAAGAGGTGGTAAAAAAAATGCTTTGAAAAGTCTCTGAGGATCCCAGCTGAGTTGCCTGATCGGCAGAGAGGCTTTTCAAAGCATTAGAAAAAAACGCTTTGAAAAGTTTTTTTTTAAAAAAAAGTTGGCCACGCCCACCCAGTCACATTACCCCCCCCCACCAAGCCACGCCCACAGAACCAGTAGTAACAGATTTTACATTTCATCCTTGGCATGAAGGACCCAATAATCCTACTACTACTACTATACTCTGCAGACTCCATTCCCTTCTAGCACTGATGATATTATGTAGTTGGGTCATGAAATGTCTGCAAGGAACAGCAAAACTCACAGAGCATTAAGGACCCTACAGTTCTCCTCCTCCTCCTCTTTTCTGCAAACCTCCCTCCCTTCTAGCACTGATGATGTTACCTAGTTGGGTCATGAAGCGCCTACAAGAAAGCCACCAAGCTCAGAGAGGACCTTAGAGGACCTTAGAGTTTTGATTGCACTATCAAGGCTCCCATCCTGACTTTACAGACTCACCTATAAAAGGCCGCATTAATTCGAATAAGGAGCAGAAAATGTTCAGCTCATAAGGGTGCTGGGTTCCCCAAGATTGTTTGAATGGGACAGTGTATTACAGAGCCATGAAAGATGGCAAGTGGATGGGTATCCTGTGGAGAAGCAACAAATCCAGGGTTTAAATTCTGCTCTATACTCAGGAGGCCTGGGTTCAAATCCAGGGTCCTCTCTGCAACTGGTTCTTCCTGATCTTTGGCTAAGACCAAGCAGAGGTGAGTCCCAAGCTGTTAGCTACAAGTCAATGATTGCTACCTGCCAGCATCCCCATGGATGGGAACCAATCAGGGAGAGAAGCAACCTGGAATTAAGGAGAAACGTCCTGAACGTGAGAACGATTAACCAGTGGAACAGCTTGCCACTAGAAGTTGTGGGTGCTCCACTCAGGCTGTTTAGATGGTTACTGATGGGTGAATTTTGGTTTTTAGTCGGCTGTTCACCGCCCTGAGTCCGTCAGGAGAAGGGCGGTATATAAATTTAATTAATAAATAAATAAATAATAAATAAATAAATAAATTTCAACCTGAATCTCTCCACTCCTTAATCCAATGCCTTCTATTGGATCTTTTGTGTGTTGACAACATTTTCAAGCCAACCTGTACGTCTTTTCAGAAAGTTTTAAACCCTGATGCAGAGAAATTCTTCCTAGCTGAAATCCGCCGCCCTATCCGCGTGCTCATAATTTAGATATAAGAAATCGCCATCCAGCTTATGCTTAATATAAAGATTTCAATTGCTGCAAAAAAGGGGGGGGGGCACCGAGAGATGGAATACGTAGCTGTTCTTCAGACCAAGATTCACGATCCCAGGATGATTTAAAAAAAAAAAAATCACTCCGCACCCACCACTATTAATTCAATTTTCACTTAATTTGTTTTTAGAGAGCACGGAGGGTTGACAACTCACCGAAGGTTAAAAATATGGACTTCGGAAGGTCTGCAGAGGAAATAGCAGCGTTTTCTTGAACCGCTTTGCAAGGCAGGAGGGAGAGTCCTTTGGCCCAAGGACTTCCTGGTTGCTCTCTCACAGCAGTAATTATAATAGGATAGTACAGTACAGTATAATAATATCATTTAGTATAATAAAATATAGTATAGTATAGTTTAGCATAGTACAGTATGATACGATACGATACAATATAATAAAATATAATATGCTATGGAAGACATTGTTATTGTGGTCATGAGGACTAGAAATCACCAAATTTGCAGATGATATGAAGCTGGCAGGAATAGCTAACACTCTACTCAAGATCCAGATGGAACTTGACAGACTCAAACATCGGGCCTTATCTAACAAAATGAAATTCAAGGTAGAGAAAAGTAAAGTCTTACACTTAGGCAAGAAAAACCAAAAGTACACATTATAGACTGGGTGAAACTAGGCTTAGTAGCAGTAACTGTGAGAGGGATCTTGGAGTCTTAGTGGACAACCAGTTAAATATGAGCCAGCAGTGTGTGGCGGCAGCCAAAAAAGCCAATGCAATCCTAAATTTCATTAACGGAGGGATACAATCAAGATCAAGGGAGGTCCTAGTACCACTCTATAAAGCCTTAGTAAGGCCACACCTGGATTCCTGCATCGAGTGTTGGTCACCACACTATAACAAAAGATGTGGAGGCTCTAGAAAGAGTGGAGAGAAGAGCACCCAGGATGATGAGGGGACTGGAGGCTAAAACATACGATGAATGGTTGCAGGAACTGGGCCTGGCTAGTCTAGTGAAGAGAAGGACCAGGGGAGACAGGATAGCAGTGGTCCAATATTTGACGGGCTGTCACAGAGAGGAGGGGGTCAAGCTGTTCTCCAAAGCACCCAAAGGCCAGACAAGGAATAATGGATGGAAACTGACCAAGGAGAGATTCAATCTGGAAATGAGGAGGAAGTTCCTGACATTGACAGCAATCAACCAGTGGAACAGAAGTTGCCTTCGGAAGTTGTGGGAGCTTCATCCCTGGAGGCTTTCAAGAAGAGATTGGACTGGCATTTGTCGGAAATGGTGTAGGGCCATGATGGCGAACCTATGACACGGGTGCAACAGGTAGCACACGGAGCCATTTCTGTGGGCACACAAGTGTTGCCCTAGCTCAGCTCCAGCACGCATGTGCGCTCTGGCCAGTTGATTTTCGGGCCTTCCGGGCCCACCCGAAGTCGGGAAATGGGCTATTTCCATTCTCCAGAGGGCCTCCGGGAGGATGGGGAAGGCCATTTTCGCCCTCACCAGGTTCCAAAAAAGCCCCTGGAGCCTGGGGAGGGCAAAAAACAGGCCTTTCGGGCCCACCATGCCATCGCGTGCCAAAAGCAGAGGTCGCACGTGGAGAGGGGGGGGGGTCAAGCATGCATGTGCGGGGGGCATTGAATTATGGGTGTGGGCACGTGTACCTGTGACACCCCTGCGCTGCCCTCGCTTTTGGCACACAATGGAAGAAAGGTTAGCCATCCCTGGTGTAAGGTCTCCTGCTTAGGTGGGAGGGGTTGGACTAGATGACCTACAAGGTCCCTTCCAACTCTGTCAATCTGGTGTGATGTGATCTAACCGGGGAAGGCAAATTCAAAAATAAATTCCGAAACGTGGGAGAAGACGCACGTTGGAGGCTTTTGAGAAAAGCTGTGAGAATCTTTCAAAGCGTACACACTGGAAGAAACACAGGCCAAAAAGTCCTTACCCGAGATTTGCACGTTTGCTCCCAAATCTGCAGTGGAAGATGTCAAAACGCATTTATTTCGGGGACCCCGTTGACGGCCGGATGTCAGCCGCGCACTGTGGGGTGCTTCAAATTAACGGCGAGCCGAGCAATTGCATCCATCAGCATCGCTGAGAAAGATTGGCAAAGCTTCAATCGAGATTGACGGAGTTCGTCACTCGCCAGAATGACAGGCTGGGCCCCGGGGGGGCTAAAATGTTGTGATTATTCATAATGGCACTATAGGCTGGGGCCTTTGATTAATTCGGCAACTCGAAGACGGCAGGCTCGGCCCCAAAGGAGCAACTCACTAGCAATGCAGGTTTTTGACTCACGACACTCTGACGCTAAGTGAACATTCACCAAGCAACCAGAGCTTCCACATGGCTATCGGGGAGTCCTTAGGGCTCTCTGAGCTTGGTGGTTTTCTTGTAGATGTTTTGTGACCCAACGAGGTAACATCATCAATGCTAGAAGGGAGTGGGGTTTGTGGAGAGGAGGAGGAGGAAGAGGAGGAGGAGGAGGAGGACGATGACTCTGGATCCATAATGTTCTCTGAGCTAGTTTGTTTTGTTGCAGATTTTAATGACCCAGCTAGAGAACATCATCAGTGCTAGAAGTGTGGAGTGCAGGAAAAGGGAGAGGGAGGAGAAAGGAGGAGAAGGAAGACTACAGGGTCCTTGGTGCGCTCTGACCTTGATGGTTTTCTTGCAGATGTTTCATGACCCAACTAGAGAACTTCATCAGTGATAGTAGGGAAGTTGATTGGTTGGTTGGTTAGTCAGACAGACAAAAAGATGATTGATAATGGGAAGGGGGGAGGGAAGGGAGGGAGGGAGGGTGGGAGAGAAGGTGGAAGGAAGGAGGGAGGGAGGAAAGAAGGAAGGAAGGAACAAAGGGAGGGAAGGAGGGAGAGAAGGTGGGAGGAAGGAGGGAGGGAGGAGGGAAGGAAGGAAGGGAGGAAGAGAAAGTTGGAGGGAGGAGGGAGGGAGGAAGAGAGGGTGGGAGGGAAGATGGGAGGAAGGAAGGAAGGAAGCAAGGATGGAAGGAAGGAAGGAAGAGAGGGTGGGAGAGAAGATGGGAGGAAGGGTTGGAGAGAGGAAGGAAGGAAGGAAGGAAGGAAGGAAGGAGGGAGGGAGGGAGGGAGGGAGGGAGGGAAGGAAGGAAGGAAGGAAGGAAGGAAGGAAGGAAGATGCGAGGGAGGGATGGGATTGGCTTAAGCAGTGGGTTGGACTGAAGACCACCAAGGTCCCTTCAAACTCTGTTATTCTATTACTAATATTCTGTTAAAGTCAACAGGACTGCCAGATTCATTTAACAACTAAGTTACATACTTCACAGCTGCAGTGATTCACTTAACAACTGTGGCAAGAAAGGGCATAAAGTGGGACAAAATTCACTGAACACCTGTCTATCTTAGCGGTAGGAATCTGGGCCTCAATGGTGCTCATCCCTCGAGACCTGCTTGCAATCCCAGAAACATTTATTTATCTATCTATTTATCCGGATCTATACCTGGGAAAAAAAGCAGTGATAGAAAAGAGACACCATTGATATTGAACCTAGCTTCGGGGAGGAAAAAAGTAATTAAGGGCAATGCTTCCAAGAAAGACCCAAAATCCGGGCTTTTAAGAAAGACGTTCGTAGAGAAATCACGCCGAAACAAAAGGACAGAAGTTTAATTGCCTTGTTTATCCTCAGATTCTCAAGAGATGCACGCCAAGGAAGGCGCATGGAAAAAAAAAAACAGGAGACTAGAGACAGGTGGCAATTCGAAACCTGTATCCGTTATTGCATTTAAGATTTTTTTTTTCTAATTCACCAGCTTTCATTGGAAAGACGAGGAGCTTTTGCAGGCAAAAAAAAAAAAAAAAAAAAAACCCTCCAAGGAAATGGGAAACTTGAAACAAACTGAGGAAACTCATGACGGCAATGGCTGCGGAGACCCCAAACTGCTTCTCTCTTGAGCCGCCAGCACTGAGACCCCCCAAAGCTCCCAAAAGTGCTTTTTGGAGAGGCAACCGTAGTTTGTTTTTCCTTGAAGATGTTTCGCTTCTCATCTGAGAAGCTTCATCCGTTCTGATGAAAGGTACCAACTGGTTTTGTTGTGGATAATGGAAGGATTTATATTCCTTGCAGTCCTCTGGTTGTTAGCGCTCTTTCTGAGAGTCGTTGAGGCCATTTGGAGGTTTCTCTGTGCCCTCAGGCTCACCTGAACAACACAGTCCTTTCAGCAGGTTCCAAGAAAGCACCACACCCATTGGCACTGTTGAGGTGACCCCCTAAGGGCACAGATGAACCTCCAAGTGGCCTCAATGACTCTCAGAGGGAGTACTAATGACCAGAGGACTGCAAGGAATATAAATCTCACAATCTAATGATTAACCACAGCCTAATCAAGGAACTACCAAGACCATTCCCCAACAACACTGACCGGTCAAGTCACTAACATACAAACGAAGAGGAAAACCCCGCTCCTTTTTAGTACTGATGATGTTACCTAGCTGGGTCAGGAGACGTCTGCAGGAAACCCAACCGAGCGCACCAAGGACCCCGCAATTACACAATCTGCTGCCGGCACACACAACACAATTTGAACAATGGCCAGGTGTTGGGATCAAGCAAATACATCCAGTTTAGGAAGTTTTAATTGAGTCAATCCTGGAAGAAAAAAAAAGGAAATTCCAGCCCGCTAGATTCCTCCTTCGAAACAAAAACCAGAACTCTCCTCACAATCTCAAGATCACAACTTCTCCGGGGCCGAAGCTGCTGCAGCTGATGGAAATATAATGTTTCCCACTTCCAAAGGACCTGCTTTTAAAACCTTTCACACATGCAATATTTAAAACCCGCACCAGCGCCTCCGAGCAGCATTTAGACTGCCCAAGCGGTGGATGTTTATATAGGTCAGGAGGGCAGGAAATTACGCGCAAAGAAAAAGGGAAACCAGGTTTATTGTGGCCAGCTGTGCTTTTGAACAGGCTATCCCGCAAAGCTGCTTCTTCTTTTTTTTTTTAAAGGATGCATTGTAGGCCACCTCCGGGAGTTTTTCCCCAGCTTATTTGCCTCCGCTGGCATCCGTTTGTATAAAGATGTCGTTTCCAAACATTTAAAAAGTCCAATTGTCCAGAGGACACGTTCGCCTGAAATTTTATCCTCAGCAAGGGATATCTAGCCAGCGGAGTCTTTTACTCTCTTGATGGCGTCGTTTCTTCTACATATAGAGTATAGATTAGATAGATAGATAGATAGATAGATAGATAGATAGATAGATAGATAGATAGATAGATAGATAGATAGATAGATAGATGATAGATAGATAGATAGATAGATAGATAGATAGATAGATAGATAGATAGACAGACAGACAGACAGACAGACAGACAGACAGACAGACAGATAGATAGAAAGAAAGATGATAGATAAATAAAAAGATGATGGATAGATGATATAGATGATAGATAGATAGATAGATGAGAGAGATAGAAAGAAAGATGGTAGATAGAAAGATGATGGATAGATGATAGAGATAGATGATAGATACATAGATGATAGGTAGATAGATAGAGATAAATAGAAAGGTGATAGATAGATTTGATTTTTGATTTTCATTTTATTTGATTTATATACCGCCCTCCTCCCGAAGGACTCTCTTGATGGCGTCATTTCTTCTACATATGAAGTATAGTATAGTATAGTATAGAATAGAATAGAATAGAATAGAATAGAATAGAATAGAATAGAATAGAATAGAATAGAATAGAATAGAATAGAATAGAATAGAATAGATAGATAGATAGATAGATAGATAGATAGATAGATAGATAGATAGATAGATAGAGATAGAAACATGATAGAAAGAAAGATGTTAGATGATAGAGATGATAGATACATAGATGATACATAGATAGATAGAGGATCAATATAGATCAATATAGATGGTAGAAAATATATATAGATATAAAATCTACACTTTATATGTACAAGCAGTGAAAGTGTATGATGCCATCAAAAGAGTAAAAGAATTGAAATGGAAACAGGCTGGTCACCTAGCAAGAAGAACTGAGGGCCCCTAGACCAAGGCAGTCATAGAATGGATCCCCTTTGATCAAAAGCATCCACGAAAAAGACCTCAAACAAGATGGAGTGACCACATCGAGGTGGCGCAGTGGTTAGAGTGCTGTACTGTAGCTACTTCAGCTGACTGCTAATTCAGCAGATCAGCAGATCTAATCTCACCGGCTCAAGGTTGACTCAGCCTTCCATCTTTCCAAGGTGGGTAAAATGAGGACCCAGACTGTTGGGGGCAATATGCTATTTAGTATACTGTCGATTGTTGTAAGCCGCCCAGAGTCCTCGGAGAGTGGGCGGCATAGAAATATGATTAATAAAAAAATAAAAATAATAAAAATAATAAGTTCAGCGAGTCCAATTGGCAAAAGAAAGCCCAGGAGCGTTTGGGTTGGAAAAATGTGGATTGATTCTATCCCTCTGTTGATGCAGCCTAGAACTGTGTTGGCTTTTTTGGCAGCTGCAGCACATGGATGGCTCATGTTTGGTGACACTGTAAATCTGAACAGTCACTAAACGAATGGTTGTATGTCAAGGATTACCTGTAGGGAAACACTCCTTGCAGCTCAGCTAGAATGAGGCAGGAGATATCAGTTCCCCCTTTTTCCATGGTGTCCCCCACAATAAAATAATCCCTGTTCTCGTTCTGTTGGATCCTGGGACGAAGCTCGGAGAGAAACAGCTGGGCTATAAATTCACGGTGTATAATTTATAAAGCTGCTATTGCAAATGAGAAATACGCCAAAGGCTCACTTACACTTTGAAAAGCTACCTTCAAAAGGAAGCTGCCTGCCCACGGCATTCATCACCCATCGTCCTGTGCTGCCTCGTGCCAGCAACGGAGACCCGGAATGGGACCTGGGCCTGAGACCGTTAGGACTAAGGGTCTTCACCCAAGAGATTATCTAGTAAGGTTCTTCTTACGCCTCAATTTTAGATGGAAGTACATATTCACAGGTACATATTCTTACATGCATGCCTACTCCCTCGATCAGGGTTTTGGCTGTGTTAAAACTCTTGCCTCTTAAGTCCCAGTTGTATCTCTTTTGCCACTTAGGAAAATTCTACAGGCTGAAATCTGCATAAGTTATATTCCTCATTATCATTTTGGGTGATGGGGTAAGTCCTAAAGGTGCTTGCTTTTTCAAGATGTAACTGGACTTTCCTTGAAAATGTTTCGCTTCACATCCAAGAAGCTTCCGAGAAAGTCCAGCTGCCTCTTGAAAAAGCACTTTTGGGAGACCCATGACTTGGATGATGGAGAATCTCCATAGACGTGGCAGGGTGAGATAAATTGACCTGTTCGACAATGAGCTTCCAAGGAACACCCTTGGAGCCTTCATAAGAAATCTATTGATTTCTCTCCTACTTTATTGTTTTTATAAACCACTCAAGGCAGTGAACATGTCTAATCTTCCTCCTAAGGTAGGACTAGAATTCACCATCTCCTGGTGATTATTGGCCTAAAGTCACCCAGACAGTTTCCATGCCTCAGGCAGGATTAGAACTTACCATCTTCTGATGAGTGGCCCAAAGTCACCCAGTTGGCTTTTAGGCCTAGGGCAGGACTAGAACTCACCACTTCTCGCCTTTGCCTTAACTGCAAGGTTGTTGCATTTTGGGTCCCCAAGTTGGGACAGGAAAACTGTCCAGTTACCATATTTTTCAGACTATAAGACACACTTTCCCCCCAAAAAAGTTGGGTGGAAATGTTGGTGCGTCTTATAGACCAAATACGGCCCTGTTTTTGGCCTCCCGAAATACCTCCCCTCCACACATCCTGTTTTTGCCAAAAAAAGGGCCCATTTTTCGCAAAAATAGGACACGGAGAAGGTTTTGGAGGCCTACAGAGATTCCTGGGGGTTTGGGAGGCCAATAACGGGCCTGTTTTTCACAAAAACAGGATCTGCAGAGGCTTTGGGAGGCCTTCAGAGTGCTTCTGGGGGCCGGGGAAGGCAAAAACCGGATATGCGGAGGCCAAAAACTATTTTTTCTCTTGTTTTCCTCTTCAAAATCTAGGTGTGTCTTATACTCCAGTGTGTCTTATACAGAGGTGGGTTCTAAATTTTTTTACTACCAGTTCTGTGGGCGTGGCTTAGTCATATTGTCACCGCTACCAGTTCGGCCGAACCGGGAGGAACCCACCACTGGTCTTATAGTCTGAAAAATACATTAGCACTTTCTTCTTTTAATGTCATGTGAGCTGTCAACATAAAACTATGAACCGGGGCTGCAACGGCAGTGGCCTTAGGCCAACCGAAAGACCAAAGCACCCGTTGGATTCACCCATTCTCTGAAGAAACCCAACCTAATCAGAATTGTGCCTCTGCTTCCACCTTGGACTAATCTGAATATCTCCTTTTCCCTTGAGAGAAAGGGATCTCCAAACTTGGCAACTTTTAAAACCTGTGGACTTCAACTCCCAGAATTCCTCAGCCAGCGTGACTCAGCTCTAAGAGGGAGTGGGGTTGCCATGGCTGGGCCCAAGTAGGTATTATCAGACGCAATCAGTTCGAAACAAACAGACTTTATTAGAACAGCTGAGAATTAACTCATTCTCAGTGTAGTCCAAACTAATTCAAAACAAATTCTTCAAAACACAATTCTTCAGCCTTATCACCAACCTTGGGCTACTGTGGCAATGTGCCTAAGGCTTTTCTTGGCAAAAGTTCAGAAGCAGAAGACGCCGACAAGAAATAAATGCAGCAAGACAAAATACAAATCTATCAACGTTGTTTTCTGACAGAGCCCAAGAGCCTTTGCTGGTCTTTTAAGCCTTATGGGAAGGGCCAATCATCTCCTGGCCTTACTCCTGAGTCGTCCTTTTTGCTTTAGCTGCTCTTGCCTTCTGGCAGCTCTTCTCATGCATGCACTAGGAACAGGCTCCTCCTGTTCCTCTGCCTCTCTACTGTCAGCCTCTGGAGTTCGTGTATCACTCCCAGATGGCCCATGCCCCATCTCTGCCTCTGATGCAGAGCCCTCATCCGGGCCTTCCCCAGACTCCAGGATTGGCCCATTGTCCTCCCCAGTCTCCTCACTGTCCGACTCCACTGCCAGCTCCACAGGCTGCTGGTGGACCACAACACCCAGATAGTTTTGATCTAAGGCAGGAAGACCATCTACAGAAGATCATCCTGGTGTCAGGGTTCCAACGGATGCCCTAATTCAGTGTTTCTCAACCTTGGAAGCTTGAAGATGAGTGGACTTCAACTCCCAGAATCCCCCAGTGCTGGCTGGGGGATTCTGGGAGTTAAAGTCCACCCATCTTCAAGCTTCCAAGGTGCCCTAATAAAATCATGAGCCATCATGTATGATGAATGAATGTCAAATGAACGAAGTCTGGACTGACCACAAAAATCTGTGGGGGCCCTTCAGACCCCATGAAAGCTACCCCCCAAACAAGTCCGCTGGGCTCAATACTTCAACCGGTTTGACTTCGTGCTAAAGCACATCCCCGGAGGTGGGGAGGAACCTTCTACCCGAATCCTTTTCCCACATGCTCCAGTACAAATGCGAACGGGAGGAGGTAGTAGACGCCATCGTCCCCCCGCCTACCCAAACAGCTGCCCATTTAACCACCAGACGACAACGCCGCAACCGGCAAGACCAACCCGCAAACGATCTAACCACGAAACTCAAAACCGAACTGCTAGCAGACCCCTGGTTCCGAGACAACCGACACATCTTGAGAAAAAGAGAGGACCTAGCGTGGGAGAGGACAAAACTCTACGTCCCAGAATCCCTACGTGCCCTCATCCTCCAGAGGCGCCACGACATCGAAGCGGCAGGCCACTTCGGGTTCCTAAAGACTTTACACTTGGCACGGAGGCAATTCAGGGAGATGAAATCATCCCATTTTTTTTAACTACCGGTTCTGTGGGCGAGCTTAGTGGATGTGGTGTGGCTTGGTGGCCGTGGCAGGGGAAGGATACTGCAAAATCTCCATTCCCTCCCCACTCCAGGGGAAGGATACTGCAAAATCCTTATTCCCATCCCACTCCTACAGGAAGGATACTGCAAAATCTCCATTCTCACCCCACTCCAGGGGAAGAATACTGCAAAATCCTTATTGCCATCCCACCGGTTCTCCGAACTACTCAAAACCTCCGCTGATTGTCCAAAACCTGTCAGAACCTGCTGGATTTCACCCCTGGTCCAAACCAAGTGAATTTTTCCACCCACTGGAGATGATAACCTACCTTTATAATTAGATCCACGGAGATTACCTGGAATGGAGGTGATTTTTTTAAACATCTGTAGTCTTCTGAAAACAAGGAAGGTCACAGCACAGCAACTGAGAAACAGGTCTCTAATTCTTCTTGATCGAAGCCCCTTAAACTATATTTTCACATTTTTAACATTTTAAGAGCAGAAGGGTTATTTCCACATCTGTCTTGAGTCGAGTTCAGTGACCGTTTTAATATTCGCTTTTACAATTAATACTGCTTTTTCTTTTATGGCTGGCTAGAAAGTAAACCAATTTCAGTCCGGCTTCTCTCGGTATTGAATTTATTATAAAAAGTTATGTCCTTAAAAACTCCAGTAATGAAACCGGAGGCATCATGAGATATTAACCCAGAGTTAATGCTGAGAAAGCCGGTTTGAATAATTCAATTCGTGTCACCTTAAGTATCTTTTCAAATGGAATTAACTTTATCTCGGACGCACATACAAAAAAAGAAAAAAGAAAAGAGAGAGACAAAAAAAAAAAGACTCACGTTCCAGTTACTGATTATTGACTCTGCAAGAGCTCTGTCTTAAATCATTTTGGCACCATTCCCCCCCCCCCCCCAAAGCTCGGGAACTCATGTCAAGAGAAAAGTTGAAATGGAGGCAATAGACTGTGATTCTAAGGCCGTTTTCGTCTCAGCTCATCCGTGGTGTCTCAGAAACCATCAAGCAGAGATGAAACAGGAATTTAGAAAAGAATAGAATAACAGAGTTGGAAGGGATCTTAGAGGTCTTCTAGTCCGACCCCCTGCTTAGACAGAAAACCCTACACCACTCCAGACAAAATGGTTATCCAACATCTTCTTAAAATCTTCCAGTGTTGGAGCACCCACAACTTCTGGAGGCAAGTTGTTCTACTGTTTAATTGTTCTCACTGTCAGGAAATTTCTCCTGAGTTCTAAGTTGCTTCTCTCCTTGATTAGTTTCCACCCATTGATTCTTGTCTTGCCTTCTGGTGCTTTGGATAACAGGTTGACTCCCTCTTCTTTGGGGCAGCCCCTGAGATATTGGAACACTGTTATCATGTCACCCCTAGTCCTTCTTTTCATCAAACTAGACATACCCAGATCCTGCAATCGTTCTTCATATGTTTTAGTCTCCAGTCCCCTCATCCTCTTTGTTGCTCTTCTCTGCACTCTTTCCAGAGTCTCCACATCTTTTTTATATCGTGGGCACCAAAACTGGATGCAATATTCCAAATGTGGCCTTACCAAGGCATTATAAAGCGGTATTAACACTTTGCGTGATCTTGATTCTATCCCTCTGTTGATGCAGCCTGGAACTGTATTGGCTTTTTTGGCAGCTGTCACACACGGTTGGCTCATATTTAAATGGTTGTCCACTAGGACTCCAAGATCCCTCTCCCGGTCACCACTATTGAGCAAGGTACCACCTATACTGTACTTGTGCGATTGTTGGTCTCCTAAGCCTTGGGAGGTTCAGAGAAATCTTATTAAAATATCTATATGGGGTTCTTACCCGGGTTTGCTTTAAGGTACTAACTGACCCCCTTAAAGTGTTACAGAAAGGAATCTTGGTTGGGGCTGATGCTCCATGCTCCCCATCACCTTTTCAACAGCATACAGCTCCACCCCAGTGCAATCACTCAATTATCCAATTAACCCGTATCCTCCCTC
The DNA here is from genome assembly GCA_030761175.1 of Masticophis lateralis. NCBI lineage: Eukaryota > Metazoa > Chordata > Lepidosauria > Squamata > Colubridae > Masticophis > Masticophis lateralis. Next base: position 281,341,097 of record JAUDYJ010000002.1, read on the forward strand.
TCCCTCCCCAATCCATCATAAGTCACTTCAGTTGTTCCACAGCTGCCCCGGATTTCCTTAAAGGGATAGATGATGATAAACTGCTTCAGTACATGACCCTGACGCAGAGGTGAAATGCTCCCGGTTCAGACCGGAACGCCCGATCCGGTAGCAATGGAGGCAGAAGAACCAGTAGCAAAAATCCCTGCCCCCTCCCCCCCCCATGCCCAGCTGAAACACACAATCATCAGAGGCTTTTTTTTTTAATTTTTAAAAGCATTTTATCTACAACCTCTTCGGCCGAAAAAATGCTTTTAAAAATTAAAAAAAAAGGCTTCTGATGATCGCACGGCTCAGCTGGGATCATCAAAGGCTTTTAAAAGCCTCTGACGATCCCAGCTGAGTTGCCTGATCTGCAGAGGCTTTTAAAAGAAAAAAGCCTCTGCCGATCAGGCAACTCAGCTGGGATCATCAGAGGCTTTTGAAAGTATTTTTTTTACCACCTCTTCGCCAAAGAGGTTGTAGAAAAAATGGTTTTAAAAGTAAAAAAAAAATAAATTGGCCATGCCCACCCAGACACATTACCCCCCCACCACCACCACAGCAAGCCACGCCCACAGAACTGGTAGTAACAAATTTTAGATTTCACTCCACTGCCCTGACATCATCTAGCATGCAGCTGGGAAGTGGAAGAGAGAAGGATGTCTCGGGGCTGACGACCCAGTTGAGCAGGCACAGAGGAAGGGGCGTCGGTGAAGGTGTGCAGCAGAGGAATGACGATCCCCACACGAATGGCGGCCTCAAGGACCCTCGCAAGGCTGAGGCTAACAAGACTCTCAGAAAGGGTACTAACGACCGGATGACTGCAAGGAATGCCAATCCTTTCATCTTCCACCGTTCAGTCGGTCAGAACTGAACAAGGTTCTTGGATGAGAAGCAAAACGTTTTCAAGGGAAAAAAAACCAAGGTCCGGTTGCCTATTGAAAAAGCACCTCTGGGGCCTTCGAATGGATTTTTCCACCTGGGATTTCCCCTTCATGATTCTTGCAAGAAAGCCCATCCATGTTCCTCCGTGTTATTCCACTCCCTTGCCTTTCTCTCATGACGACTCTGCTTCATCCACCATGTAATAACTTTTTTGAAGTCACCCGGGGGACTGTGCTCTCCGAGCTTGGCTGTTTTTTTTCCAGATGTTTCATGATCAGTGTTGGAAGGGAGTAAGGTTTCCTCAAGAAGTAAAACAACAGCCCAATCAAGAAAATATAGTGAGTCACACAAGCAAAATTAATACTAAACAATAGCCTAACTAAGGAGCCACCAAGAATATTCCCATCAACATTGACAAGTCAATGTATAGATGCAGACACCAAACCCTACTCCCTTCCAGCACTGAGGATGTTACCTAGTTGGGTCATGAAACGTCTACAAGAAAACAACCAAGCTCGGAGAACATCAAGGACTCCACGCCAATCGTCCCCTTCCACTGCACAAACCTGTGAGTTCTAGTCCTGCCTTTGGTATGAAAGCTGCCTGGGTGACTTTGGTCCAATCACCAGGAGAGGGTGAGTTTTAGTTCTGCCTGAGCCATGAAAGCCAGCTGGGTGACTTTCAATCACCAGGTGACTGTGAGTTCTAGTCCCACTTTCGGAGTGAAAGCCAGCTGAGTGACCCTGGATCAATCACCAGGAGATAGTGAGTTCTAGTTCTGCCTTGGCGATGAAACCCAGCTGGGTGACTTTCAATCACCAGGTGACTATGCGTTCTAGTCCCACTTTAGGCGTGAAAGCCAGCTGGGTGACTTTAAGCCAGTCCGTCTCTCTCAGCCCAACCCACCTCACGTGGTTGTCGTCCCAGGGAAAACATGAGGACGGTGTCACAATATGTTGGCCGCCGTGAGTCATTTGTGAAAATAAGAAAGTGTGGGATACAAAGGCAGGCATTCGAGAAATGAATGAACGGAAGCAACCGGAGAGTTGGCGAAAGCGAGGCTCACCTGATGCTCCTTCTGCTTAGCGGCCTCCAGCTCGGAAAGGGAATGGGTGAGCTTTTCCTGTTGTTCGGAGAGATATTTCTGATAGAGGCTGAGCAGTTCCTGGCACTCGCGGTATTGGTGCTGCAGGGGTGAGATAACGAGTTAAGGAAAAAAAAAAGCGAGAACATTTCCGATGGAGAAAAGGCAGGGAAGGCGCTGCTGCTAATTCAGCGCAAATCTGATTTTTATTTTATTTTTTTTTGACATCTGAAAAAGAGACGGAAAAATGCAACATGAAAGTCGGAGCGCAGGGAAGGGAGAAAACTCCTGACTCAGAAGAAGCAAAAGTCTGACCAACACAAGACCAGCATTTGCGGGTTCAGGCCCAGATATAGACAGCAAACCCCACTCCCTTCTAACACTGAGGATGTTACCTAGTTGGGTCATGAAACGTCTGGAAGAAAACAACCAAGTTCAGACAGCACAGTTCAATCCTGAGCTGCAAACATTCTCTTCTATTAGTCAAAATGGTTTTCCAACCGGATACCCTCCAGATGAGGGAGGGTAAAATACGTGTTTATAAATGTAGGAGGTTAGCACCCACCCCTGTCCTAGAAGAATGAAATATTTTTAGGAAATATTAAAGGCGGAATGTTATATTTCCCTGGATGAGAAATGGATAAGCATGTTTTGAAGCAGCTCCCATCTCTTTGGGCATCGCTCTTAAGGACGAAAAAATAGCATCAGTTTGTAGGAAGTTAGCACACACCCCTTTCCTAGAGGAATGAAATATTTTTAGGAAGTATTAAAAAGAGGCAGAATATTATATTTCCCTGGATGAGAAATGGATGAGCATGTTTTGAAGCAGCTCCCATCTTCCTGCCCCCATCCTTTGGCAATGGGCCATGAAAGCCTGGGCCAGTTTATTCTACATAACAAATATCTGCCTCCTTCAGGCAGAGCCATAGTAGGAATTGCCAAAGATCCAACAAAGATAGGATTAGCCCTCTACACAATAGCAGCAGAAACTCAGCACATGTGACCTAGGAAGCATATGTGACCATCAGCCAGCAAGGCTAGGTAAGATCCCCACCCCTTGGGAGTCTAACAACCAATCAGGATACTCTTTCAGGGCCCTAGGAAATGCAAAGCCAGAGAGAGCATAAAACCCGAGAACTCCCTGTATCTGCCCTTTTTCTGTTCAGGAACTCAAGCCATGTGATCCTGTCCACCATTAAACCATCTTTCCAATCAGTCTCCATGTCTCCAGTGTCTTTGTCCCCACTTGGAGCAGAACCCAGAAGGATGCTTCTTCCAACATAAATTTGCTGACCAGGCAAGTCATTCATATATAAACAGAGAGCAAACCCCACTTCCTTCTCACACTGAAGGTATTACCTAGTTGGGTCAAGAAAACAACACAGCTCGGAGAGCACGAAGGAACCCACAGTCCTCCTACTACTACTCCACAAACCTAGTCTGTGAGTTCTAGTCCCGCCTTTGGTATGAAAGCTGGCTGGGTGACTTTGGGCCAAGCAGCAGGAGATGGTGAGTTCTAGTTCTAGCAACATGAAAAGCAGACCATAAGGAAGAGAGAAAACTCTTGACTCAGAGGAAGCAAAGATTTGACCAACACATAGCCAGCATTCGTAGTTCGGGCCCAGATATACACAGGTGGCCCTCCACTTACAAATAAAATGTTTAAAAAGTTACATTGATGTAGTTACTTACTAAGCACATCTAAATTATGTTAAAATAAGCAAAATATCTTTAAAATCACCAAGGCACGTCACAACCTTTGATCACCCCCGGATGTTTGGAAATGGAAAGTTGAAAAATTTGACACGCTCTGTTACAAGAGTTTCATTTAGTGACCGAAGTTACCACGGCACTGGAAAAAGGGACTTACGGCCGTTTTTCAGAGTTACAAACGTTGTAGCTTCCCCGTGGTCAAAATTTACACGCTTGGCAACCGATTCATATTTACGACCGTTGCAGTGTCCTGGGGTCCCACGATCACCTTCTGGCAAGCACAGTCAATGGGGAAGCCCGATACACTTAACGACAGTGTGACCAATTGAGCGACGGCAGCGATTCACTTAACAACGGTGGCAAGAAAGGTCACACAACAGGGCAAAATGCATTTAACAACTATGTCGTTTAGCAACAGAAATGTTGCGGTCAGTAAGTCAACGACTACCTGTATTTTGTATTCATGTAGTTCTCGATTTAGAATTAGTGACTTAGAGACTTTTCAAAGAAAAGAAAAATAGAATAAAGGAAAAGGAAAGGAAAGGAAAGGAAAGGAAAGGAAAGGAAAGGAAAGGAAAGGAAAGGAAAGGAAAGGAAAGGAAAGGAAAGGAAAGGAAAGGAAAGGAAAGGAAAGGGTAGGGTAGGGTAGGGTAGGGTAGGGTAAATAGAACAGAACAGAATATTGGAATGAAGAAAGAATAGAATAGAATAGAATAGAATAGAATAGAATAGAATAGAATAGAATAGAATAGAATAGAATAGAATAGAATAGAAAATAGAGTAGAATATAATAGAAAAATGGAATGAAGAAAGAATAGAATAGAATAGAGAATAGAATAGAATAAATATAGAGAATAGAGTAGAATAGAGAAAAAGAAAATTAGAATGAAGAATAGAATAGAATAGAATAGAATAGAATAGAATAGAATAGAATAGAATAGAGAGAGTAGAGTTGGAGTAGGAGTAGGAGTAGGAGTAGGAGTAGGAGTAGGAGTAGGAGTAGGAGTAGGAGTAGGGTAGAGTAGAGTAGAGTAGAGTAGAGTAGAGTAGAGTAGAGTAGAGTAGAGTAGAGTAGAGTAGAGTAGAGTAGAGTAGAGTAGAGTAGAGTAGAGTAGAATATTAAGCATCCACAATCTCTGGAGGCAAGTTGTTTCACTTATTAATTGTTCTCACTATCAGGAAATTCCTCCTTAGTTGTAGGTTGCTTCTCTCCTTGATGAGTTTCCATCCGTTGTTTCTTGTCCTGCCCTCAGGTGCCTTGGAGAATAGTTTGACTCCCTCTTCTTTGGGGCAACTCTTGAGATATTGGAAGACTTCTATCATACCCCTTTAGTCCTTCTTTTCATTAAACTAGACATACCCAGTTCCTGCAACCGTTCTTCATATGTTTGAGCCTCCAGCCCTCTAATCCTCTTTGTTGCTCTTCTATTAATATAAAATGATGTAATTTTTCCATGGGATGTTTTTGAGCTGTAGGTGGGCTTCTCCCCCTCCCCCCAGCCTTTTGCCTCTACCATCGCTGTTTCTAACCATCCCTGGATCTCAGAGCAGGGGGATAAAGGTTGGTCACAGAGACTTGACAAATTAGCCACACACACACACACACACACACACACACACAAAGCTTGTCATATATTCTTATTTAATCATCCTAATTGCTCAAAGCAAACTCCGCTAACTCGCGGGGTGAAGAAGGGAAATTAACTTAGGGTCAAAATTATTAGAGCTTCCAATAAAGCAACCCGTATTTTTCCTGTCTATGGGAACAAGACAGCGACAATGTTTGCTTTTTAATCTCAAATGCAACACCAAAAATGGATGGATGGATGGACAGATAGATAGGGATGGATGATGGATGGATGGATGGATGGATGGATAATAGATAGATAGATAGATAGATAGATAGATAGATAGATAGATAGATAGATAGATAGATAATAGGAAGGAAGGAAAAGATGGATGATAGGTAGGTAGGTAGGTAGATTAGATAGAGATAGATAGATAGATAGATAGATAGATAGATAGATAGATAGATAGATAGATAGAGATAGATAGATAGATAGATAGATAGATAGATAGATAGATAGATAGATAGATAGATAGATAATAGGAAGGAAGGAAAAGATGGATGATAGGTAGGTAGGTAGGTAGGTAGGTAGATAGATTGATAGGTATAATAAATATAACAATAGATAGATAAAGATGGAGATGGATGGATGGATGGATGGATGGATGGATGGATGGATGGATGGATAGATAGATACAGTAAATAGATATGGATGGATGGATAGAGATGGATGGATGGATGGATGGATGGATACAGTAAATAGATATGGATGGATGGATAGATAGAGATGGATGGATGGATGGATGGATGGATGGATGGATGGATGGATGGATGGAGATGGATGGATAGATAGATAGAGATGGATGGATGGAAGGATGGATGGATGGATAGACAGACAGACAGTAGATAGATATGGATGGATGAATGGATGGATGGATGGATGGATAGATAGTTAGAGAGAGAGAGAGAGAGAGAGAGAGAGAGAGAGAGATAAATAGATAGATAGATATAGTAGATAGATATGGATGGATGGATAGATAAAGATGGATGGATGGATAGAGATGGATGGACAGACAGATACAGTAGATAGGTATGGATGGATGGATGGATGGATGGATGGATAGAGATGGATGGATAGAAATGGAAGGATGGATGGACAGACAGACAGATACAGTAGATAGATATGGATGGATGGGTGAACGGACAGAGACAGACAAGACAGGCAGGCAGGCAGGCAGACAGACATGGATGGAGGGATGGACGGACAGACAGACAGACAGATAGATATGGATGGACGGACAGGCAGATAAGACAGGAGAGAGAGAGAGAGAGAGAGAGAGAGAGGGAGAGTGTTACAATGTCTGTTTTCGGGTTGGCTCTGATGCCAAACTGAAGACTAGAAAGTAGCCCACATTGTTCCTTACAAACTCTTGGTTTACGACCACGATCAGGATTAGAATTGCCATCGCTAAGATGATTGCTAAAGTCATCCCTGATTTTACGACCTTTTTCACCGTGGATGTTCCGTGAGTCACTGCAGTCGTTAACTAAACCACCTGGTCGTTAAGAGGAATCCAGCTTCCCCCCACCCCCTGCAATTGACTTTGCTCGTCGGAAGCCAAGTAGGAAGGTCTCAAGGGGTGATGGCGTGACCCCAGGACGCCCGTCACAAATACACACCGGTGGCCAAGGGCCGGAGTTTTGATCACGTGACCACGGGGACGGATGCAGAAACGGTTGTAAGCCTGAGAACCGGTCGTAACTGCCCCTTTTCCCCCAGGGCTGCTGTTGTTAACTCTGCAAGGTCGCTAAGCGAATCACTGAACGTCTCGGGAACGTTTCGGGACACACAGAGGTAGTCCTCAAAGCAGGACCGCAACAGAGCCCAGAATTTTGGGTCGCTAAGTGAGAAATTGGTGAAGTGAGTTTGGCCCCACTGAAGTGAATGCCTGCAGTTGTTAAGGGGAATGGCTGGAGTTATTAAAGACTTAAGTCAGTCCGGCTGCCCCCATTGACTTGGCTGGTCAGAAGGTCGCAAAAGGGGACCACGTGACCCAGGGAGACTGCAACCGCCATAAATACGAGTCAGTTGCCAAGTGACTGAATTCTGATCATGTGACCACTGGGATCTTCCTTCCTTCCCTCCATAATTTCCTTCCTTCTGTCATTATTCCCATCTCATTCTTCCCTTCCTTTCTCCCTCCCTTCCTTTTCTTCCTCTCCCTTCCCTTCTCTTTCCTTCCTTCCTTTTCTCCCTCCTCCTTTCCCTTCTCTCCTCTTCCTTCCTTTTCTCCCTCTCCTCCCTTCCCTTCTCTCCTTCCTTTTCTCCCTTCCCTTCTCTCCTTCCTTCCTTCCTTTTCTTCCTCTCTCTTTCCTTCTCTCTACTTCCTTCTTTTTCTCCTTCTCTCCTCCTTTCCCTTCCCTTCTCTCCTCTTCCTTCCTCTCCCTTCCCTTCTCTCTCCTTCCTTCCTTTTCTCCCTCTCCTCCCCTTCTCTCCTCTTCCTTCCTTTTCTCCCTCTCCTTTCCCTTCTCTCCTTCCTTCCTTTTCTCTCTCCTCCCTTCCCTTCTCTCCTTCCTTCCTTCCTTTTCTTCCTCTCCTTCCCCTCTCTCCTTCCTTCCTTTTCTCCCTCTCTCCTCCCTTCCCTTCTCTCCTCCCTTCCCTCCTTTTCTTCCTCTCCCTTCCCTTCTCTCTCCTTCCTTCCTTCCTTCCTTTTCTCCTTCTCTCCTCCCTTCCCTTCTCTCTTCTTCCTCCCTTTTCTCCCTCTCCTCCCTTCCCTTCTCTCTCCTCTTCCTTCTTCTCTCTCCTCTTCCTTCCTTTTCTCCCTCTCTCCTCCCCTTCTCTCCTTCCTTCCCTCCTTCTTTTTCTCCCTCCTCCCACAGAGATACTGTCATAGTTGTAAAGTGTGCAAAATGATCCTAAGTCGCTCATTTCGGTGCCATTGTAACTTTGCACACTCACTAAACCAACTGTTGTAAGTCGAGGGCCACATCTATCTTCGAACGGTCACTAAACAGCTGGTTGCAAATCAAGAGCTACTTCTATCCTCCAGCAACTCAAACATCTCCAGCATCCAATGCAAAATTTCCCTTTGTTTACTAGAATTTCCAACAAGGGGCTAAACCCCTTCAGCAGAAAGCAGGGTGTTAATTCAGCCAAAGAAGGAAAGACGCAACGAGACGGAAACAAACAACGGGGTGGGGGGGAGTAGACAGACCCACATGCAAATAAAGGTGATTTATGTATCAGGGGCCGGGCCGGTCATCCATTTCCTTGACGCCCCTTCCCACATGGGAGGCTGTTGGCGAGCTCCCCGCGGCTCCCCAAACGCAGGCTCAGCCTGGCTGGCCTTCCGGAGAAGACAGGTTTTGGACAGTGATTTAGAGAAAAAGCCCACGGTGGCCTTTGCAAGGATATCAGCACATTTCCCGAAGGAGATGAGCAAGCTCCACACTTCTCATCGGGCGATTCCTTCTGTAGCATTAGAATTAGAATAACAGAGTTGGAAGGGACCTTGGAGGTCTTCTAGTCCAACCCCCTGCTCAGGCAGGAAATCCTACACCACTTTGAACAAATGGTTATCCAACCTCTTCTTAAAAACTTCCAGGGTTGGAGCATTCACAACTTCTTCTCACACGCTGTTCCACTGATTAATTGTTCTAAATGTCAGGAAATTTCTCCTTAGTTCTAGGTTGCTTCCCTCCTTGATGAGTTTCCCTCAATTGCTTCTTGTTCTACCCTCAGGTGCTTTGGAGAATAGCTTGACTCCCTCTTCTTTGGGGCAGCCCCTTAAATATTGGTACATTATTATCATATTATTCCTGGTCCTTCTTTTCATTAAACCATTCATATCCAGTTCCTGCAACCGTTCTTCCTAGGTTTTAGTCTCCAGTCCCCTAATCCTCTTTGTTGCTCTTCTCTGCACTCTTTCCAGAGTCTCCACATCTTTTTCACACCGTGGCGACCAAAACTGGATGCAGAATTCCAAGTGAGGCCTTACCAAGGCCTTATAAAGTAGTATTAACACTTCACGTGATCTTGATTCTATCCCTCTGTTGATGCAGCCTAGGACTGTGTTGGCTTTTTTGGCAGCTGCTGCACATGGCTGGCTCATATTTAAGTGATTGTCCACCAGGACTCCAAGATGGGGGGAACGGTGGCACAGTGGTTAGAGTGCAGTACTACAGGCTATTTCTGCTGACTGCCAGTTGCGTGCAGTTTGGCGGTTCAAATCTCACAAGGCTCAAGGTTGACTCAGCCTTCCGTCCTCCCAAGGTGGGTAAAATGAGGATCCAAATTGTTGGGGGCAAGAGGCTGACTCTGTAAACCACTCAGGAGTGTAAAGCACTGTGAAGCAGTATATAAGTCTAAGTGCTATTGCAACTGCTATCTGTCTTACTACTACTACTACTATTGAGCCAGGTACCACCTACACTGTACCTATTTCTCGCACTCATTGAACTCGGGGAGGTGCTGACATGGCACCCCCTCATCTGCATTTCGTTCTCTGCCTGGGACTTGGGCCAATCATCAGGAGACGGAGAGTTCTAGTCCTGCCATAGGATGAAAGCCAGCTGGGAGATTTTGAGCCAATCGCCAGGAGACTGTGAGTTCTAGTCCTGCCTTAGGCATGAAAGCAAGCAGGTGACTTTGGACCAATCACCAGGAGATTTTTTTTTAAAAAAAAATTCCAGCTATAACAATCAGTAATTAAATTTATAATAAATGAACACATTCACCTGGAGCCAGAGTGACTTTTCTTCTTGGAAATGCCTCTTCATTTGTATCCTTCAAGAGTTAAACGCTGGCCTTTGAGTACGAATTACAGTCCAATTCCTTTAAACCTGAGCGGCAGGACAAAATCTAAAAAAACCAAGCCGTCTGAATTTTTGACCAATCGCTCTCTGCCTGTTCAATTTTTGACAGTTCATCAGTCATGTGTCCGCTGTAAAACAGAGCCTGGACCTATTTTTGAAGATTTCGTTTCTTTCCAAAGCAAGGAAACTTGCTATTTCCTAAGCTGCCAAATCGAATAAGAAAAAAAAAAAATTCCAGGGATATAAAGCCTGCAGCTTCCAAATAAAACTAGGAGATAGTGTAAAACCCGAGTTTTGTTTAACTCTACCTTGCCAATATAGAATAGAATAACAGAGTTGGAAGGGACCTTGGAGGTCTTCTAGTCCAACCCCCTGCTCAGGCAGGAAACCCTACACCACTTCAGACAAATGGTTGTCCAATCTCTTCTTAAAAACTTCCAGTGTTGGAGCATTCACAACTTCTGGAGGCCAGTTGTCCCACTGGTTAATTGTTCTCACTGTCAGGAAATTTCTTCTCAGTTCTAGGTTGCTTCTCTCCTTGAATAGTTTCCATCCATTGCTTCTGGTCCTGCCCTCAGGTGCTTTGAAGAATAGTTTGACTCCCTCTTCTTTGGGGCAGCCCCTGAGATATTGGAACACTCCTATCATGTCTCTCCTAGTCCTTCTCTTCATTAAACTAGACATACCCAGTTCCTGCAACCGTTCTTCATAGGTTTTAGCCTCCAGTCACTTCATCATCTTTGTTGCTCTTCTCTGCACTCTTTCTAGAGTCTCCACATCTTCTTTACACCGCGGAGACCAAAACTGGATGCAGTATTCCAAATGTGGCCTTACCAAGGCATTATAAAGTGATATTAAAGGATTACTTCACGTGATCCTGATTATATCCCTCTGTTGATGCAGCCCAGAATTGTATTGGCTTTTTTGGAAGCTGTAGCACATGTCTGGCTCATATTTAAATGGTTGTCCACTAGGACTCCAAGATCCCTCTCACAGTTACTACTTTTGAGCAAGGTACCACCTATACTGTACCTGTGCATTTATCCATATTATATTTATCCATATATTATCCATCTCTCCCTTTCTTACCATTTTATAATGAATCAGGTTTATAAGGGGGCTGTTTCTTTGCTTCCCAATGAACCCTTATGATTTTCAGATCATGTTTTCAGTTAGACCATTCCTATCTCCCCCCAACCTTAACCTTAGCAAACATGAAATAAAAAAGGTTTCCAGCCTTTAAAGTTCGCCTGCGTTTTTGGTTTTGCACCTTGGCTGACGGTAAACACTCACCAAATACTAGTCGCCAAGATCTTAAAAAATGAAAGCAAGAAACACAAAAAGGCAGAGGAGGAAAAACAATGTTGTAGTAAGGGCCAGCAATTAGATAAACGTACAAAGAGGCATGAGGAATAGGTTTGTGGAAATGGCAGATGACAAATGGGAATGTGAAATTGACGTAGAGAAGCTACAGAATACGGAATTGATGCAAAGGGAAAAAAATTACAGAAGGGGAAATTGACCACAAAAAAAAAAGAAATTATAGAATGCAGAATTGATTCAAAGGAGAAATTACGAAATGTGGAATTGACCTAAAGAAGAAATTACAGAATGCGGAATTACAAAAAGGCACTGCCCATGGGAAGGGAATTTCCTTGTTTTAAAAACACAGAAGGAATGATGTCCCAAGGGTTCTTTTTTGAAGAGGCAACTGGATTTTCTGGTTTTTCTTTGAAGACTTTTCGCTTCTCATCCAAGCAGCTTCTTCAGCTCTGACTGGTGGTGGGGAAGGGAAGGATTTATGTTCCTTGCAGACAGCTGGTCCTTTGCATCCTTTTAGAGAGTCAATGAGGCCACTTGGAGGCCACTTGGAGGTTTGTCAATCAAGTGACCTGAGGATACAGATAAACCTCCAAGTGGCTTCAAGGATTCTCTAAAAAGGATGCAAAGGACCGGCTGTCTGCAAGGAATATAAATCCTTCCCTTCCCCACCATCCAGTCAGAACTGAAGAAGCTTCTTGGATGAGAAGCGAAATGTCTTCAAAAGAAAAAAAAAACAGAAAGTCCAGTTGCCTCTTGAAAAAAAAGCACCTTTGGCACAACCACGACCTGGATGACTGAGGATCTCAACAGACCAGGGATGGCTAACCTAAACTGAAGCACACATGGACACCGGAGCAGCAGAACCCAGAAGAGAGCAGCTGGCCGGTGCGTGTGGCGGACAGCTGTTCTTCCAGGTTCCGTTGCGTGCATGCGCACCGGCCAGCTGCTCTCTTCCGGGTTCCGGCATGCACGCCGACCAGCTGATCTTCACGTGAAAACCAGCTGTCTGGCGCACATACGTGCACCGAAACCTAAAAGAGCTGCTGGCCGCTGCCCACATGCGTGCCAGACCAGTTGGCCAGCGTGTATGCGTGCGATGGAAGAGCAGCTGGTGACAGCATGCGTGCCCCCCAAGTCTGTCATTCGTGCCATAGGTTCACCATCATGGCGATAGACAGTTGTTTGAGAACCGTCTCAAATAACGGTTCCAGAAGTGGAGAGATTTCGGCCGCTGTCGCTTTTTCCAACTATCCCCCCGATGCACAAAAGGAAGAGAACAGACCTTCAGCAGAGAAAGGAGGAGAGGAAGACGGGGAGGGGGGGGGCAGACTGGAACGGGACCCAAGCCCCGCCCTTCTCTTGGGAGCCTTTCCCCTTTAAACTGCCGAACTTCGGCCGCGAGGCGCAGCTCCTTCCTTGCCACCGTCTTGAAAAGGAAATTAAATTTACATTCCTGGAAGAAGGTGGTGGGATCATAATTAGTTCATGACTTGATTATACTTTGAAGTGAGAGGGAAGGGGCCAGGATGCATATCAATGAAGCCGGCAGTTCAGTTACCTGCTCGGGTTTCTGGATGAGTTTGGGTGGGTTGCGAGAGGAAGGGGCTGGCACAGGGAACAAAGGCAAGGAAGGGCTCTCCAGCTGGAGATATCAAATAGGAATCTTTTTCTGCGCCCATCTGGCGCCAAGGCCCACTGGCATCCCTTACAGATGCACTTTCCAATCAAAGGAATGAGCTGTTTGGGCAAATAATCCTAGCAGCTCCTCCTCGGCCACCTGCGCAAAAGAGAAGCGAACACCCGGTTTTAAAAATAAACCCCCGCCCCACAAACACACACACAAACACACACACACATACACACCCCTTTAAGCTTCTTAGGTTGATCCAAACAGCCAACTTGGGATTTCTTTGTGCAAACAAGAGGGGCATTTCGCAAACTATTAAAAGGAGATTTACAGGCCTTTCCTGCTTCGGCTGTTTGAATTAAAGACTTACCTCCCCAAAGTTGTTTTTTTTTTCCTTTTAAAAAAAAACAGATTAAAAGCTGCCAAGCAGTAGCAATAGCACTTATATACTGCTTCATAGTGTTTTTATAGCCCTCTCTAAGCGGTTTACATAATTAGCCTCTTGTCCCCAACAATCTGGGTCCTCATTTTACCCACCTCGGAAGGAGGGAAGGCTGAGTCAACCTTGAGCCTGGTGAGATTTGAACTGCTGAACTGCAACTAGCAGTCAGCTGAAGTAGCCTGCAGTGCTGCACTCTAACCACTGCGCCACCTCGGCTCTTATGATATCGAAAAGGCTGCTGCAGAAACAAGAGATTGGAGGCAGCATTAAGCCCATCATTGGGCCGTTTTGCATCAAAACTGGACTTTAAAACTTTAAAAAAAGTTGTGCACTCGGTTTTCAAAGTAGGTTTTTTTAGTTATTTGATTTATTTATTTATTTATTTTACCTGCTACCCCAACAGACCTAAAAGTCGTTCTTGGATACGTACCGCCTGTTGAGACTGAGATATCAGCTATTCGTGGATATACCCAGATCCTGCCCAGTTGAGCCTTTTTCTAACCCTGTTTCCCACATTTCTACCTTATGATTTCTAATCACTTGAACTAATTTGTTTTTAAGTTATTTTTTTTACCCTGCTTTTATTTCTGTTTCTAAATAACTCTAAATAACTCAGTAACTTACATTCTTAACACACTTTCTTCATCCTATTTCCCCCCACAACAACAACCCTGGGAGGAAGGTTGTGTCTAGAGAGAGGGACTGAACCAAAGTCACCCAGTTGGCTCTCATGGCTAAGGCAGGACTAGAACTCACAGCCTCCTGGTGATTGGCCCAGTCACCCAGCTGGCTATCCTGACTAAGGCAGGACTAGAACTCACAACCTCCTGGTGATTGGCCCAGTCGCCCAGCTGGCTATCCTGACTAAGGCAGGACTAGAACTCACAGCCTCCTGGTGATTGGCCCAGTCACCCAGCTGGCTATCCTGACTAAGGCAGGGCTAGAACTCACAACCTCCTGGTGATTGGCCCAGTCGCCCAGCTGGCTATCCTGACTAAGGCAGGACTAGAATTCACAGCCTCCTGGTGATTGGCCCAGTCGCCCAGCTGGCTATCCTGACTAAGGCAGGGCTAGAACTCACAGCCTCCTGGTGATTGGCCCAGTCGCCCAGCTGGCTATCCTGACTAAGGCAGGGCTAGAACTCACAGCCCCCTGGTGATTGGCCCAGTCGCCCAGCTGGCTATCCTGACTAAAGCAGGGCTAGAACTCACAGCCTCCTGGTGATTGGCCCAGTCGCCCAGCTGGCTATCCTGACTAAGGCAGGGCTAGAACTCACAGCCTCCTGGTGATTGCCCCAAAGTCACCCAGCAGCTTTCAAGTGTAAGACAAATCTAGAACTCGCCAGCACCTGGTTCTTAGGCCAGCATCTTAAGCATTGGACCAAACTGGTTCTCAATTACAACCATTTGCTGCACTGACAGAATCACATCATCAAAGAAAGGGCATGAACTCACTTCATTTTGTTCACTAATATTGCTAGTATATTCTCCCTTGCCCTTTTGCAAACAAAAACCCATTTATTTCACTATAATTCTCATTATTCCCTCAGATGTGAAAAAAGCTTTCCCTGTTACCCTGATAAGATTATCTAGTTGCGTCATGAAACATCTGCAAAAAAATAAAACAACTGAGCTCAGAGAGTACCTAGGACCCCATAGCTCCTCCTTCTCCACAAGCCTCACCTCCTTCTAGCACTGATGATGTTACCTAGCTGGGTCATGAAACGTCTCAATGAAAACCACCAAACACAGAGCGCACCAAGGACCCCAAGGAGTTCGGTTTTTGTTTTGTTTTTCATTTTGGCATCTGCTTATGATGCCTATGATGATTTTCAGCCATCCAGCTCATGGTTGTCCCAAAGGTGCTTTTTCAAAAGGCAACTGGACTTTTTTGGGGTTTTGGTTTGGTTTGGGGTTTTTTTTTTTTTTTTGGAAGATGTTTCGCTTCTCATCCAAGAAGCTTCTTCCGTTCTGACCGAATGGTGGGGAATGGAAGGATTCGTACAGAGAAACCTTGGTTTAGCTTCTTGGGTGAGAGTGTCTGAATGTTTTGTTCTGAACGTCCGTTCTGAACATCTTCAAGGTAATAAAAAAAATCCATTTGCCTTTTGAAAAAGCACTTTAGGGACATCTCCCCACAATGTTAATTATCAACCTAAGCACTGACGTGGAAAAGACCACATCTGCAAAAAAACCCGGTTCAGACAGGTTCGGGAAAACTGGTATTGGTGACCTGGGGACTGCCCACCCTATTTAGCCACGTTTTCTAAGCCTGTTGTGGTTTGCCAGCAGCCTGCAGAGCTGGCAACGGAGTCGGACAGTGATGAGGCTGAGGAAGAACAGGGGCCAGTCCTGGAGGCTGGGGAAGGCCCAGACGAGGGCTCTGCGTCGGAGGCAGAGTGATGTGCAGACTCCAGAGCCTCCAGAGTCGGACAGCAGAGAGGCAGAGGAACAGGAGGAGCCTGTTCCTAGTGCACGCATGAGAAGAGCTGCCAGAAGGCAAGAGCAGCTCAAGCAAAAAGGACGACTCGGGAGTAAGGCCGGGAGATGATTGGCCCTTCCCATAAGGCTTAAAAGACCAGCAATGGCTCTTTTGTCAGAAAACAACGTTGATAGATTTGTTTCTTGTTTTGCTGCATTTAATTCTTGTCGGCGTCTTCTGCTTCTGAACCATTGCCAAGAAAAGCCTTTGGCAGGTCGCCAAAGTAGACCAAGGCTGGTGATTAGACTGAAGAATTCGTGTTATGAAGACGTTGTTTTGATTTAGTTTGGGCTACGCTAAGAATGAGTTAATTCTCAGCTGTTCTGATAAAGTCTGTTTGTTTTGGAACTGTTTGCGTCGAATACTACCTACTCGGGCCTGGGTGACAACAAAGCCATGCGCTCACATTTTTGGTGTGCGCCGAACCGATGGTAAAATTATATGAAACCCACCTCTGAAGAAGACAGGATCAAACAGGGCCAAATTCTCTTGGGAGGTGCAAAATCTGGGGGAGAACAGAAGTTCCCTTGGCAACCGAACGGTAATTTCACCCCCAAATTCAGCCTGCGAGGGACGACGGGGCAGCTACAGTTGGGAATAACTCAGCTCAGCCCCACCCCACCCCCGCTAAAGAAAAGCAGGATCTTTCTCTCTTTCCCTTTTATGTGTCTAAAACACTAGATTAAAACAACTGCAGAGAAGCTGGCATAATTTAGCTGTCATTTCCTATCAAATTGCTCATAATTGTGACTATAAAATGATAATATTTTACCATATGCGCATTCAACAAAGCTTGCAAAAAACAAGGGTCAGCGTGACGGGCCGCGGGGGAGAAAATGGACCGCAGGCTCCCCTTAGTGGCCAGGGAGGGGAAATGCCATGGCAGCCCAGACCCCTCAGTGGGTCTCAGCTGGGGATGGAGAGCAGGGTCTCTGGCCCCAGCCCTCCAAATCCTTCTCCACTCTCCACATCAATCTTTTGCAGGCGCCGAACTTGAAATGCCAAAATATTACCTTCAAATCCAATAGGAATAAAAAGCAAGGATTTCTTTAGGGGCGGCCTTAATGGGAAAACAATGGGAAATGGCTTATTTTGCAACTGTTCTCGCAAAGAAGCTTCCTTACTTAAACACAATTTAGACACAATCCCGTTGCAGATTCAATTTTTGTTTTGTTTTGTGGTGTAACGAGGCTGCCCTTGATACACAACAATCCAATATCCAATTTTTGCAGGTCTTCCTGTGGCCTTTGCTAGGATGTATTCATATCCCGCCTGGATGAGTTTCAGAAATGACTGAAGGCAGTGAAACATAGCCCATACAGCTTCCTCTTCTTATGTTCCCCAGAACGACAACCCTGTGAGGTGGGTTGGGGCCAAGAGAGTGTGTTACCGAGCTGCCTTTCACGCCTAGGGCAGAACTAGAACTCACCATCTCCAGTGGGTTGGCCCAAAGTCACCCAGCCACCTTTAGAGTCTAAGGCAGAACTAGAACTTACCATCTCCTGGTCATTGACATAAAATCAATAAGTCAACTTTTGTCCCTAAGGCTGAACTAATATTCATAGTTGCCTGGTGATTGATCCCACAGTCCCTCAAGTGGCTTTCCTATCTAAAGCAGGACTAGAACTCACCATCACCTGGTGATTGGCCCAAAGTCCCCCAACTGGCTTTCCTGTCTAATGCGGGACTAGAATTCACCATCACCTGGTGATTGCCCCCAAATTCTGGCCCAAAGTCCCCCAACTGGCTTTCCTGTCTAATGCGGGACTAGAATTCACCATCACCTGGTGATTGCCCCCAAATTCCCCAACTGGCTTTCCTGTCTAAGGCACGACTAGAATTCACCGTCACCTGGTGATTGACCCAAAGTCCCACAACTGGCTTTCCTGTCTAAGGCGGGACTAGAATTCACCGTCACCTGGTGATTGGCCCAAAGTCCCCCAACTGGCTTTCCTGTCTAATGCGGGACTAGAATTCACCATCACCTGGTGATTGCCCCAAAGTTCCCCAACTGGCTTTCCTGTCTAAGGCGGGACTAGAATTCACTGTCACCCTGGTGATTGGCTCAAAGTCCCCCAACTGGCTTTCCTGTCTAATGCGGGACTAGAATTCACCATCACCTGGTGATTGCCCCCAAATTCTGGCCCAAAGTCCCCCAACTGGCTTTCCTGTCTAATGCGGGACTAGAATTCACCATCACCTGGTGATTGCCCCCAAATTCCCCAACTGGCTTTCCTGTCTAAGGCACGGCTAGAATTCACCGTCACCTGGTGATTGACCCAAAGTCCCACAACTGGCTTTCCTGTCTAAGGCGGGACTAGAATTCACCGTCACCTGGTGATTGGCCCAAAGTCCCCCAACTGGCTTTCCTGTCTAATGCGGGACTAGAATTCACCATCACCTGGTGATTGCCCCAAAGTTCCCCAACTGGCTTTCCTGTCTAAGGCGGGACTAGAATTCACTGTCACCCTGGTGATTGGCTCAAAGTCCCCCAACTGGCTTTCCTGTCCAAGGCGGGACTAGAATTCACCGTCACCTGGTGATTGACCCAAAGTCCCCCAACTGGCTTTCCTGTCCAAGGCGGGACTAGAATTCACCGTCACCCTGGTGATTGGCCCAAAGTCCCCCAACTGGCTTTATTGTCTAAGGCGGGACTAGAACTCACTGTCACCTGGTGATTGACCCGAAGTCCCCCAACCGGCTTTCATCCCTTAGGAGAGCCTAGAACTCACAGTCTCCTGCTTTGTAGCCTGGGTGCCTTAACTACAAGACAACCTGGTTCTCTTGATTTTATTCTGAGGGCCCAAGAGCTGATTCCAGCAAGGGCCGTCCGTTCAGACACATCTCCAAGGAGAAGCATCCCAAAGGTGGCAGGAGAGCCATTTTTTTGGTGGGAAGTCCAGGAAGTCTTCGACCTATGATTGCCATGGAGCTAGGAAAGGAATTCTGGGAATTGAAGGCATCCATTTTAATGTTGCCAAGGCTGAGGAACATCGGATGATGCGTTCCAGCATTTTGGCATTATGGATGGTCCTCGGCTTCCAGTCACAACTGAACCCCAAATTTCCCTTGCTAAGACAGCTGTTAAGTGAGTTTTGCCCCGTTTTACTAACTTCCTTATCACCGTTGTTAAGCGAACCACTGCCGTTCCTAAACTAGTCCTAAACTAGTCACTGCCGTTGTTAAGCGAACCACTGCTGTTCCTAAACTAGCCGTTAAGCGAACCAGGCTTCCCCGTTGACTCTTTATGTCAGGAGGTCGCAAAAGGGGATCACGTGATCCCGGGACACGGCGACCGTCATAAATGTGAGTCAGTTGCCAAGCATCCGGATGTAAATCACTTTGACCACGGGGATGCTGCCAATGGTCATAAGTGTGAAAAACGGTCATGGTCAACGGTCAAAAAATGTAGCATACAGGTAATCCTTGACTTATGACAATTCAGCCCCAATTTCTACTGCTAAGTGAGACATTTGTTAAGTGAGTTCTGCCCCATTTAACGAACTCTCTTGCCACTGTTGTTAAGTTTTCCACTTTTATGACTGTTGAAATATCCCTACAATCACGGGATCCAAACTCGGGACGCTTGGCAACTGACTCATATTTATGACGGCTGCAGTGTCCCGGGGCCACTTGATTCCCTTTTGTGACCCTTCTGACTAGCAAAGTGAATGTGGGAAGCCGGATTCACTTAGCAACTGTGTTACTGATTTAACAACTGCGGTGATTTACTTAACAAAAGGTGGCAAGGAAAGTCGTAAAACGGGACAAAATTTCCCTTCACAAAATTTCTCACTCAGCAACATAAATTCCGGGCTCAATGGTGGTCATAAGTAGAGGACAATCTGTATGTTGGGCCGCAGTTTTGATTTCTCCCGAATAAACCTTGAACTTTCTGTGCTCAAAGCTTCCTTCCCGAGAATTTACGGACATAAATCTTTTCTATGGGCAGGAAAATAAATAAATAATGAAAATAAAAAAAAAAGATAAGACAGAAAAAAAAGCAGATTTTTTTTTTCTCAGTACTTTACTGGGTCCCTGCCTATATTCTTCCAATCCCTGAATCAATTTTCTCGGAAGATCTTCTTGAAAATAAGTTTTGATAGATGTTTCCTAGGGATGATTTAGCTGTAAAGGAGAAGCAGGGAAGGCCTCTTTAAAGCCGGGATAATCAGAGCTGAGGTTTGGGGAGAGGGGAGAGAAATCATTCCCCTCCGGTTCTCTCCCCCTCCTCAAGTCATCACTTTGAATTGTGTAACGTCAGACAAAAATAACCCCCGGCCGTATAAATTCTTGCCTTTAAATGAAAAAAAAAGAAGCTGAAAAACATACAGGTAGTCCTCGACTTACGACAGTTCATTCAGGGGTGGGATTCAAAAATTTTACCAACCAGCTCTCTGGCCGGTGCCGGGTGGGTGTGGCCATGGTGGGCGTGGCCTACTTGGCTTCCTGCACCATAACGGGGGAGGGGGTTTGCCCTCCCCAGGCTCCAGAGGCTTTCCTCGAGCCTCCGGGAGGGCGAAAACAGCCTCCCCCAGGCTCCGGAGGCCCTCCAGAGGCCTTCCCGTCTTCCCGTTTTTCGCCCTCCCAGAGCCTCGCGCAGGCCCTTCACTTACCTGTTATCCAAAACAGGCTGCATGGAGACTCCTGGGAGGGGCGGGGAGAGGTAGGCGGGCCAGCCAGTCCTTGCAACTACCGGTTCGGTGAACTGGATGTAAAATTAGCATCCGGTTTGCTCAAACTGTTGTGAACCGGCTAAATCCCACCCTTGAGTTCATTTAGTGACCGTTCGAAGCTATCACGGCCGTAGAAACAATTTTTTTCACAGTCATGACCGTCGCAGCATCCCCTGTGGTCCCGTGATGTACATTTCGTACACTTGGCAACTGACTCACATTTATGACGTTTGTAGCATCCCGGTGTGTGTGTGTGTGTGTGTGTGTGAGAGAGAGAGAGAGAGAGAGACACATGATCCCCTTTTGAGACCTTATGACCAGCCAAGTCGATGCGGAAGCCAGATTCACTTCACAACCGTGTGACTCGCTTAACGACTGCAGGGATTCACTTAACAAATGTAGCAAGGAAAGTTGTAAAATGGGGCAAAGCTCGCTTAACAAATGCCTCGCTTAGCAACCTAAATTTTGGGCTCGATCGTGGGGGGTAAGTCGAGCATTACTTGTATTCTGCAGATAAACAAAGAAAAGAAGGTCTGGGGGGGGGCGGGTCTTTCAATATTTGAGGGGCTGCCACAAAGAGGAGGAGGTCAATTTATTTTCCAAAGCCCCAGAAGGCAAGAAACAATGGATGGAAGCTACTCAAAGAGAGAAGCAATCTTGAATTAAGGAGAAACTTCCTAACAGTGAGAACAATTAACTAGTGGAACTGTAGGTTTTTAAATACAGACTGGACAGCCACTTGTCTCATATTGTATAGGTTCTTCTGCTTGAGCAAGCGGGCTGGACTAGAAGACCTCCAAGGTTCCTCTATTCTGATTGATTTGAGATCATCGGAGTGCAGCATGCCAAAGCAGAGAAAGCCAACAAAGGGTTTACAAAGACAGAGTAAACTTTTACTCCATGGCAGGTCATTTTCGTAAAAACTGTTTCCAGGGCATTTACAATAGCATGTGTGTAAAAAAAAAAAATAATAATAATAAAATGCCAGAAAAATGTAGAGCGGTGAATAATAACGGCCGAGCTGTTTGCACTTCAGCTAACTGGTTATTGCGGCAATTTAGCGGTTCACCGTGCAAAATGCTCTCCTTTTAAATGTTACCTTGAACTAAAGGTTAAGCGCATTACGTCTTTGCAGGAGGCTTTTAAAAGGCTCCGCGTGACCATTGGCTGAGCTTCTCGCAAACGGCGCAGAACGAAACCGACGCAGAAAGGTTTGGAAATTCACATTTCTCAATAATAATGCCTTCCGGGGAATGAGGCCTCCTCGGCGATTGCCGGCTGAGAAAAACAGCAAGAGATAATGGCCGAGGGGTAATTTCCCACAGCAGGGGTTGCCCAGGCCGGGACACAAACACCCATGTGGTCGCGTGGCCCCAGAGTCAAAGACGAAGTGGGGGTGAACATGAGAATGTGGCACCTTTTTCCATGCAACAATCACAAACTCCAGACACAAAGAGGAACCCAACGGAGGAACCAGGGCAGCTGACATCTGGTTTGGGTTGGGGAAGATGAAGGTCTGTTGGGAAACTGCCAGCCAAGTTGTCCCTCAAACGTTATTTTTTTTCAAGAGGCAACTGGACATTCTTAGGATTTTTTTTCTCCCTTGAAGATGTTTCGCTTCTCAGCTTCTTCAGTTCTGACTGAATGGTGGAGGATGGAAGGATTTCTATTCCTTGTAGACATTTTTTACAGAGGCACAATTGAGAGCGTTTTAACAAGCCGCATCACTTTTTGGTTTGGTGGCAGCAGTGTCTCAGATAGAAAGTCCCTACAGAGAGTGGTGAGGACAGCGGAGATTATAGGAAGCTTGCTTCCCGTTATTCAGGATACCGCTTATAAGGGCTATGTCCTTAGAGCTCAAAGCATCACTTCACAGTCTGTTTCTGTTGCTCCCCTCTGGGAGGTGGCTTCGAAGTAATTCTAGCAGGACTTCCAGATTCTGCAACGGCTTTGTTCCTTATGCCATCTGTCTGGCAAACTCGCAAGATTCATTTTTCTCGCCATGTACATGTATACATCTGAACTAAACTGTGTTGTTTCTCCATGTCATATAATAGAAGTGGGTATATGCATAATTTTGCATTTGTTTATTTTGTCATGTTTGTGTAGTGCATATTGGAGGTGGTGACCCTTTGAGAGCTGCATGCAACAAAATTACATTTTAATGTATGCAGATTAGTGTGTCAACCCTGAAGCTGACCTGACTCAGGCCATTTTGAGACTTCAGTGTTGCCACACTGGAGCTGAGGGAGAGGGAGTGGGGAATAGAGATAGCTGGGGTTTTATAGTCAAAACAAAAGACTTTCTCTTGGGAACCAAGGACATTCCCACAGGTGATCAGAGAGAGGAGGAGTGAAGTTACCAGGCAACCAGACGGCACCCTGATTGGACCATGTGACTGCCTGACTGGGGAAGCGAGAAAACTTTTACTTTTAATTAGGTGAAAACCGTGGGTATATTCAGAGTCGGTTTTCACCAGCCTGTGCCAATCTGATATAGCCAATAAAACTATTATTTGACAAATCTACCTGCCTCAAGAGTTCTGTTCGATATGGATGTATTACTTGGAACCTTGACCTTATGTACATTCAAAATGACAATAAAGTTATTATTATTATTCTATTATTCTATTCGGTTGTTAGCGCTCTCTCTGAGAGCTGTTGAGGCCACTTGGAGGTTTATCTGTGCCCAACGACTTAGGACAGGAGTCAGCAACCTGTGGCTCCGGAGCTGCATGCGGCTCTTTGGACCCTCTGCTGTGGATTCCTGTCAGGTGATCCCACCACAGGCTGGCCCTCCTCCCCCCAGTCACTCCTTACCTGGCCTGACAAGGTAAGGGTGACTGGGGGGAGGATGGAGAAGCGGCCAGGGCAGAGAGAGAGATACAGAGAGAGGGGGGGGAGGGAGGGGAGA
Organism: Masticophis lateralis; assembly: GCA_030761175.1. NCBI lineage: Eukaryota > Metazoa > Chordata > Lepidosauria > Squamata > Colubridae > Masticophis > Masticophis lateralis. The sequence continues at coordinate 281,364,644 of JAUDYJ010000002.1, forward strand.
GAGAGGGAGAGAGAGAGAGGTCAAACGATTTTGTGTTTCCTGGTGTTTTTTAACAGCTGGTTCTCTACACTAATGACCGGCTGGGTAGGTGTGGCTAGGGGCGTGTCATGTGATTGGTGGAAGTGAGTGACATCGAGTTGGCCACGCCCACCCAGGTTTTGTGGCTCCCTGTGTTTTCTTTTTTTGTGGGAAACGGGTCCAAATGGCTCTTTGAGTATTTAAGGTTGCAGATCCCTGATTTAGGAGAACAAACCCATCAGGGGCAAGATTCAGTGGTCCACCTGTATCTGAAAGACGAAGGCCGCTCTTTTGAAGACTGCAAAGTCCACATTCTGGACAGAGAGGACCAACGGTTTGAAAGAGGGGTCAAAGAGGCTATCTATCTCCAAATTAAATAGCCCTCCCTCAACAGAGGGGGAAGAATACCACACCACCCATCTCCTGTTTATAACACAGTCCTTTCAACAGTTCCAAGAACTGGGTGTTTTAAATTTGTTTCGGCCAAAATATTTAATAATTTGAATGGGTTTTAATGTTTGTATTATCTGTATTTTTATCTTGGCTGTTCACCGCCCTGAGTCCCCTGGGAGTAGGGCGGTATCTAAATTTGAGAAAGAAAGAAAGAAAGGAAGGAAGGAAGAAAGGAAGGAAGGAAGGAAGGAAGGAAGGAAGGAAGGAAGGAAGGAAGGAAGGAAGGAAGGAAGGAAGGAAGAAGGCTCCACACCCATTGGCACTACTCAGGCGTCCCTGAGGACTCCAGGTAGCCTCAAGGACTCTCAGAGAAAGAGCACTAATGACTAAATGACCACAAGGAATATAAGTCCTTCCATCCTCCACCTTTCAGTCAGAACTGAAGGATTACCTATAAAGGGTGGAGCCCATTCCCCATTTTGGGAAACAGACCAGAGGTGCGTTTTAGCAGATTCTGACCAGTTCTGCAGAACCGGTAGTGGAAATTTTGAGTAGTTTGGAGAACTGGTAAATACCACCTCTGGCTGGTCCCGCCCCCATCTATTCTCTACCTCTCGAGTCCAGCTGATTGGGGGGAAATGGAGATTTTACAGTATCCTTCCCCTGCCACACCTACCAAGCCATACCCACAGAATCGGTAGTAAAAAAATTTGAAACCCACCCCTGGAACAGACCCAAAACTGGGAAAGAGACTGGAAGGAAGAGAGAGAGAATGCTAACCAAGAGCCTTGGTGGCGCAGCAGATTAAAGTGCTGTTAAGTAGCACCAGCTGCCTGCAATTACTGCAAGTTCGAATCTCACCAGGCTGAAGGTTGACTCAGCCTTCCATCCTTCTGAGGTAGGTAAAATGAGGACCCGGATTGTGGGGGCAATAAACTGACTTTGTATAAAAAAAAGAACACCGCTTGCGGGGGCCGAAAGCCCTACTAAGCAGGTATATTCAAAAATATGAAGGCTATTGCTCAACGCATTGTAAGCTGCCCTGAGTCTCCGGAGAAGGGCGGCATATAAATTCAATCAATCAATCAATATAGTGATTGAAGTACAATTGGACCATACTCATAAAATATCAAAATCCATGCAGAGGCTACCATGGTCAAGCCAGTCCTAATCTAATCGCTTATATTTTTTTCTCATTCTGTGACGATCAGGCCCAAGTTGGAATGAAAAAGAGAGAAAAATCTATTTTATTTAAGTCCACCTGTCTTTTTTTTCTCGTTTCCCACAGAAGGAAATATTGCTCTGGACACCATATCCTCGGCGCTTATAATGCAACGTTCTTTATTACACTTTTTGCTTTGGGAGAAGACAAAATGAAGCATGAAATAAGAAATATGCTTGCAGAGCACTATCCATTGGAGGCTGAGAAAGGCATGCAGGCCTTGAGAAGGAAAGTGTTCTTTAACTCTGGGCAAAAAAAATAAAAAATATATATATAATGTCCAACTTTTGCCAACAGGGATGGGATCGCTCACGAAACCATTTCAGGTTTCATGGATTGATCGTTGCCAGGTTTCGGATTCAAATTTTGCCATCAACAGGCACAGAGAGATAAACAACATCTACATACTATTAAAAGAAACACTCAAAAAGCCAAGAAGGAAACAAATAGACCAAAACACCTCCTGGCCAGCAATCAACAACTGGATGAGTAAAAAATTATCACCAGGGTTAACACTACACCAACACTACAGAAGTAAACAATATCCTAATTAAGGAATTATCAATTCAAACAATCAAACAGTAAAAAACAATCTAATCAAGAAACCACCAAGAATACTCCTATCAATACTGATAGGGCAAGCCATTAGAATGTAAACAGAGAACAAACCCCAGTCCTTTCGAAAACTGATGATGTTACCTAGTTGGGTCATGAAACGTCTACACAAAAACAACCAAGCTCAGAGAGCACCAATGTTGTCATAGTCCTCTTCCTCCTCCTCCTCCTTCTCCTCTTCTCCACCAACCACCCTCCTAGCACTGATGATGTTACCTAGTTGGATTATGAAACATTTGCAAGAAAAATAACCAGGCTCAGAGAGCACCAAGGATCCCACAATCTGTAAACAATCATCACAGCACCTTGCCAACTAAAATGTACAGAAGGTTAAAAGTCTGAACAAGTTTCATTCTTGACACTGGAGCTGACTTGGGTCAGGTATAACTCACTGAGAGTGTTATCATCCCTCCCTCTTAAGTTGGCCTTGTTCCCACAATCCAGCACACCTCAATATTTCTTTCTCAAGGTAGCGGAGTGATCCTATGCTACGAAGCTCTCTTATTCCGGAGGTTCTCAACCTTTGATCCGTGGATCCCAGGGGAGGTGGGAGGTGATGCCATCATAAGGGGTCCACGAAGGCTTGAAGAGTGATATGATTTAAATCTTAAATCTCGGGGGGGGGGTCCATGGCCACAAAAGGTATTTAAAGGGGGGTCCGTGGTGAAGAAGAGAGTCTATTCCTTGCAGCTTGGTTCTGTGGTGGTGCAGTGGTTAGAATACCAGCACTGCCAGGAGTTCGATCCTGACTGGCTCAAGATTGACTCAGCCTTCCATCCTTCCAAGGTCAATAAAACGAGGACCCTGATTGTTAGGGGCAACAGGCTGATTCTGTAAACCACTTAGAGAGGGCTGTAAAGTGGTATATAAATCTAAGTGCTACTGCTATTGCTATGTCCGTCCATCCATCCATCCATCCATCCATCCATCCATCCATCCATCCATTTCTGAGCTGTGATGGTGCCAAGGTCAGAATGCAGTATTGCAGGCTAACTCTGCCCACAACCAGGAGTTCAATCCTGACCGGCTCAAGGTTGACTCAGCCTTCCATCTTTCCGAGGTCGGTAAAATGAGGACCCAGAGTGTTGGGGGCCATAGGCTGACTCTGTAAACCGCTTAGAGAGGGCTGTAAAAACACTATGAAGCAGTATACAAGTGCTATTGCTATTGGTTCTTCTCAGCAGAGGCAAGGAAATTTTAAAGAAACCATCCATGTTTTTCCTTAGTTTTATACATGCAATAGATTTTTCTAGTCATAGAACCTGGGTGCCTCCATACAAGATCTTAATGAAGGGCAACCCCATTGGAAGGGTGAGAAAGAAGATTGGTGTGATTCGCACACAATTGCTATAAAGTCTCCTGAAGTGGTTATTAAGGCAGAGGATATCTAGAGCGAAAATCCAGGTTCCCTGCAAATCCTCATTGCTTTCTTTTTTGGTAAGGGGGGAAAAATTTACAGAGAACAGTTGCCCAGCTACCGAATGACATGAATTAGGAATGTGTAGTAATTGAGTTGAATTATAAGAGATTCTCCTGGATTTTGATATTAGCTTTTAGGAAAGGTAGAATATGTTCCACTGTATTTTCGTACCCAGGAGAGAGGCAAATTAGAACGGGCCTGCACCCTTAAAGTAGCATTTCTGAGAGCTGCTGCCTATGACTGGGAAGACTCTACAAGGTTGCAGCTCCTCAATCATGAGAAGACTCTACAGCTTGTCCTTGACTTACGACTACTACTGGGTCCTAAATTTCCTCGTTGGGAAGCGAGACGGTAGGTAAGAGAATTTTGCCCCATTTTACAACCTTTCTTGCCACACAGTTGTTAAGTGAATCTCTGCGGTTGTTACATTAGGAACACAGTTAAGTGAATCCGACTTCCCCGTCGACTTTGCTTGTCAGAAGGTCACACAAGTGGAATCATGTGACACACACACCCCCAGGATGCTGTGACCATCATAAATATGTGCGGGTTCCCAAGAATTTTGATCACGTGACCGTGGGGTTGCTGCAACGGTCGTAAGGGTGAAAAACAGTCATACAGTAAGTCACTCTTTTCAGCAGTGTGCTGACTTCAAACGGTCACTAAATGAAGCGTTGTAAATTGAGGATTACCTGTAATCTCTATTATAGGGTGTATTTGTACACCTTTGTGTCCTGTGCACCTTCTCAAGAGAGCGGGGGTCTTCAGCCCACCCACCCATTTGAAGATCAATGCACAAGGTTTTCCTTTCTCTGTTGCAAAGAGATGACAAAAAGGAGACTCCTGTGGGATTTGCACTTGAGCGAGTGAGCAATTGAAACGAAGAGGTTTCGGTGCTTTTAACAAAAATAGAGACAGGTTTAAATCTTTTATCAGTGATTTGCTTGAATAATACTTCAGGCCTCGTCCCAAGCAATCAGCTAGGCGAGAAAGCTGGGGACTCGCTCGTCAGGAGCGGCCTCGTATAAAACGCCCAAGTTTGGATTGAAAAAAAAAAAGTTATAAAAGAAGCCCAGAGATTATTTTAGTAATTTCAGGACAGTTATCACCCGCTGTTATAGCATCTCTCTAACAGCAGTGGGGCTGAAGCATTGGCACTAGGCAGGACAAACAAGGAAATGCCTCAAAATTGTGGAGTTTATCTCAAATTATTGTTATTTTCCAAGAGAGTGGGGCTGCTTACATCCAGCCCTTCAGTTTCCTTTAACCCCGATTCAGTTTTATTCCAGAAGGTAGTTCTGCGTCCTGGGAAGGACGTCAATTTGTATTTTTAATGCTGAGGGGACTGAAATTTGCCATGCTAACACAATCCTGTGTATGTATCTACCTCTATATCTCTATATCTATCTATCTCCATATCCATCTGTATCTATTATATTTATATTTATACCTACAGTATATCTATGTAACTCTTCTCTCCCATCTTTATATATCTATAATTATATCTATAATCTCTCTTATCTCCATCTCTATATCTATATCCATTTATTTCTAATCTTTGTTATATTTATTATACCTATCAATCTATCTACCTACCTACCTACCTATCATCCATCTTTTCCTTCCTTCCTATTATCTATCTATCTATCTATCTATCTATCTATCTATCTATCTATCTATCTATCTATCTATCTAATCTACCTACCTACCTACCTATCATCCATCTTTTCCTTCCTTCCTATTATCTATCTATCTATCTATCTATCTATCTATCTATCTATCTATCATCTATCTATCTATCTAATCTACCTACCTACCTACCTACATTTGGGGAAAAAAACAAGAAAAAAAAATCTGCCTCTGCCTCCCAGCAATTTTCCTCCTTGCAGCAAACAGCCTGGTCAGCTTCAGCACAGCCTGATTTAGCACGAGCAGCTGATGGGCGGTTAGATTGGCCTCCTGGAATACCGACGATCAACTGTTCTAGGCTGTAGGGATCGCCACCGCCCATCGGCAGTCCGCCGCCCATCGGTGCTGCCACTAATTGCAGCTCCACACGCCCCATTTTCGGCCTCCGCGCATCCCATTTTCGGCCCATTCCAGGTGGTGGGAATAAACACCTGGAATGGGCTGAAACCGGGATGCGTGGAGGCCGAAAAGGGTATGTGTGATAAGGGGATCCCCGCAGCCTGGAACAGGTGATCGGTTGTATTCTGGGAGGCAGTTCCAACCGCCAATCAGCTGCTCATGCTAAATCAGGCTATGCTGAAGCTGGCCAGGCTCTTTGCTGTTTGCTGCAAGGAGGAAAATTGCTGGAAGGCAGAGGCCGAAGAGTGGGACTGGCTGGTGGGAGGAGCTTTGGCAACATTTGCTCTATAAGACAGACACGTTTCCACCCACTTTTTTGTGGCAGGAAAGTGCGTCTTATAGTCTGAAAAATATTCTATCTATCTATCTATCTATCTATCTATCTATCTATCTATCTATCATCTCTTTCATCTGTCTATCACCTCTCTCTCTCCTTCATCTACCTGTCTATCTACCACATGATCTCCTTTTGCAACCTTCTGGCAAGCAAAGTCCATGGAGAAACCGGATTCACTTAACAACTGGGTTATTAATTTATCAACTTCAGTGATTCGCTTAACAACGGTGGCAAGAAAGGTCATAAAATGGGGCAAAGCTCACTTAACAACTGTCTCGCTTAGCGACATAAATTTGAGGCACCATTCTGGTCTGTAGCTCGAGGCCTACCTGTAATTCTTTTCCTGTTCTGCAACACTAAGTTCAAACTCTTGTGTTGGTGGGAACTCAGGATGAAACCAGAATCAGAATGGAACTGGAAGGGACCTTGGAGGTCTTCTAGTCTACCCCCTGCTCAAACAAGAGACCTTATATACAATTTCAGATGAGTGACTGTCCAATCTCTTCCTAAAAACCTCCAGTGATGGAGCACCCACAACTCTGGTGGCAAGCTGTTCCACTGGTTAATTGTCCTCACTGTTAGGAAATTTCTCCTTAATTCTAGGTTGCTTCTCTCCTTGATGTGTTTCTGTCCATTGTTTCTTCTCTTGTCTTCTGGTGCTTTGGACACCATGAAGTGCAACCACCTTTCACGCATGATACTTTTCAAAGTGTGGGACACTTCATAGTGGTCCTTCTTTTAGTAATCCTTAATATTAGATCAGAATACATCTGGAAGGGACCTTGGAGATCTTCTAGTCCAGCCCCTGGTATCAGGCAGGAGACCCTATATACCATATCAGACAAGTCCAGTCTCTTCTTAAAAAACCTCCAATGATGAATTACCTGGCATGTCACCAAAAACTTCATATTCTGACCCAAGATGCTGGTGAATTCAGCATTCGTTCCAAACTCGGTTCCTCCATTTCTAAATCTTGTATTTTCTCTCTCCATTTATTTTTTTTTCCGCTTTTTCTTCACAGAGATTTTTCCTGCTTCACTGTTCTCTGATCCCGGCCTCCTTTTAGCTCCGGACAGAGTTCATTCATGCTGAACGGCATTTGAAACTTCTAAGAGGTGTCACCGGTAGGTTCATAAAGTCACAAAATCTGCTAGATCAGACAAGGTCTTTACCCCATAAATGTGTTTTTTCTCTCTCTCTCTCTTTTATTCCCCCGAGTGCCATCACAAAGCCGGCTAAAATCTGAATGTTGGCGTCCGTTGTAATCTCAAGATCATCTCTAATTATTCACAAATGGGAATTATTTGCACCTCGCTTACCTCGTTTGTGCAGAATGAAGGGAGTTTAGAAAATAACTGTTTTCAGGCCACTTAGGTTTTTAAAATTCTAAATACTTTAGGCAGGGGTGGGATTGAAAAATTTTAGCAACCGTTTCTCTGCTCGGGTGCTGGGTGGGCGTGGCCATGGGGGCGTGGCCTAGTTGGCTTCCTGCACCACAGCAGAGGGGGGGCATTTCACCCTCCCCAGGTTCCAGAAGCTTTCCTTGAGCCTCTGGGAGGGCGAAAACAGCCTCCCCCGGGCTCCATAGGGCGGAAACGAGCCCATTTCCAGACATCCGGGAGGTCTGTTTTCACACTCCCAAAGCCTCTCTGTGGGCCTTGAATTTACCTGACATCCAAAACGGGCTGCATGGAGACTCCTGGGAGGGGAGGGGTGGGTGGGGTGAGCAACTACCGATTCCACAAACATGATTAAATTTAACATCCGGTTCGCCCGAATTGGTCAGAACCGGCTGAATTCCACCCCTGAGTTTAGGGATATCCAACGTCTTGGATAAGCTGGTGCTCCTTTCTGACTCCGGACCACGGAGGAACAATTCAATTTGGGAAGAAATCTCCTTCTTGCGTTCTTACTTGCTTGTCTCTTGTCTTTTGTTTCCTGTTATTCAGACATACAATAGCCTGCTCTCTAATTTTAATATGTAGTCCACACATTTTAAAATGTATTTAGGAGCCTTTTTGGCTGTGGACAGGGCCTTCTCAGAAATCCTTTTCTATCGGATCATCTTATTTATATATTTGTTAGCAGAACAAAAGAATATATTTTTAAAATGTAGATTGGCAAACGTCTGCAGAACGCACTCTGATTTTCAGGGACTGTTTTCCTCCGTTTTAGCTACCTCTCTCTTACAAACATTATTTTCTTCCTCTACGTTCCAACGGAAGAGAATATTTGTAGCTCAGGGTTGAATTGTGAAGTCCTTGGTGATCTTTGAGCTTAGTTGTTTTCTTACAGTCGTTTTGTTACCCAGCTAGGTAACATCATCAGTGTTAAGTGTGGGATTTACTGGCTGTTTATACACAGTAGCTTTCCCTACCTGTAGTGCTGTTGCTGTGGTCTTCTCTTTGGTAATTCCTTGATTAGAGATTTATTTTTCTGCTGGATTGTTTGTCTGGAGTTAACCCCTGCTTCTCTGGATGTTGGCTGCTGGAGAGAATGTGTTCTTGGATGAAAACAAAATAAAAGGGAGTAAACTCCACATTGAGTTGGTAGTTCCTTGATTGGGGTGTTGTTTATTTCCTGATTGTTGGGCTGCTGTTAATATTGGTGTTAATCTCCACTTATCTGGCTGTTGATTGCTGCTAAGGTAGTGTTTTTGGTCTTTGAGTTTCCTTTTTGTCTTTTTGATTGTCTGTTTTGAATGGTATGTAGATGCTGTTTATAAAAAGCTTAACGATCAACAAAAAAACAATATCCCAATCTAAGAACGACCAACTCAGACAATCAATGAGGGGGCAAGTCACTTGTACATAAACAGAGAGCAAACCTCCCCTCCCTTCTAGCACTGATGATGTTAGCAATAGCACTTAAGACTTATATACCACTTCACAGAGCTTTACAGCCCCTCTCTAAGCTGTTTACAGAGTCAGCCTCTTGCCCTCAACAATCTGGGTCCTTATTTTACCCACCTCGGAAGGATGGAAGGCTGAATCAACCTTGAGCCGGTCAGGATCGAACTCCTGGCTGTGGGCAGAGTCAGCTTGCAATACTGCATTCTGACCTCGGCACCATCACGGCTCAGAGATGGATGGATGGATGGACAGATATAATGATAGGCAATAGCACTTTGACTTAAATATCGCTTCACAGTGCTTTGCAGCCCTCTCTAAGCAGTTTACAGAGTCAACCTCTTGCCCCCAACAATCTGGGTCCCCATTTTATCGACCTCACAAGGATGGATGGCTGAGTCTACCTTGAGCCTGGTGAGGTTAGAACTGCCAAATTGCAGGCAGCCAGCAGTCAGCAGAAGTAGCCTGCAGTATTGCACTCTAACCACTGTGCCAGAAGGAAGGAAGGAAGGAAGGAAGGAAGGAAGGAAGGAATAGCAATAGCACTTAGGCTACTATGTGGGTCCTTGTTTTACCGACCTTGGAAGAATGGAAGGATGAGTCAGCCTGGAGCCGGTCAGGATCAAACCCCTGGCAGTCCGCAGAATTAGCCTGCAACACTGCATTCTAACCACTGCACCATCCTTTTCAGAGATGGATGGACGGACAGATAGATAGGCAGACAGGCAGACAGACAGAGAGAGAAAGAATAATAGCAATAGCGCTTATATACTGCTTCACAGGGCTTTTCTCTCTTTCTCTTTCTCTCTCTCCCCTTCTCCCTCCCCCTCTCCATCTGTCTCTCCCTCTAATTCTCTCTCTTCTCGCTCTCTAGATTAATACAAGACTAACAATCAAGTAGTACTTACCCAATCAAAGAGGCCCCCAAGAACACTCCCACCAACCTGACCCTGCTATAAAACGAGAGTAACTCCCCTCCCTTCTAGCACTGATGATGTTACTCACTTGGGTCACAAGATGTCTGCAAGAAAACAGCCAAGCTCAGAGAGCATCAATGACCCCTTCATTTGAACGATGAGCTACAAATATCATCTCCTACTGACAATATGCATTCTAACCCCTTTCCCCCTTCTTTCTCTCTCAATATCCTATATCTTCTTTTTGCACTTGTCTGCTCTTTCAAGGACACTCCCATTAGAAACCACCACACTTTCTCTCGCGGCTCCCCACTTAAAGCTCAGAAAAAAAGGGAACCGTATAAAAGAGAAACCGTTTTCAAATGGCCTCGACTTCCACTCTCCAGGAAACCCTTTTGCCCCTACATTAAGACTTAAATAAAAATGTTTTTTTTCTCCCCACTCTAGGTGATATTTGCCACTTTGGGTTCAAGAGAGACAAATGACGTGTCCATAGGGACGAGAACGCAGCCTCCAAGACGATCAAAAAGAAGAACCCTCTTAAAAATATGAGGCTTGCTTTAAAGCGTTTCAGGTTGCAGAAAAAAATGTCCACCACTATTCAATAAGTGTCCACCGGTGTTTATTCAAACAATATATCTGGATTCCTTCTGCCAGTATTATCTTAGCAACACCCTGGGAGAAAGGACCCAGGCTTATCTAATGCTGCCACCTGGTGGTTAAATGTATTAACAACATATCGCCCGTTTCACTAAATGAACTGTTGTTAAATCGAGGACTACCTGTACCTGCCCGGTTGTTAAACAAAGCAACATTCAAGGGTCCCTAATAAACGTCACCGTTTTCCCTTCAACTTTTTCCTTTTTCTTCCCTGAAATCTGTTTTAACACCATTTTATTTCAAGCAAGGTTCAGTCAATACCAAAATGTTTTCTCAGGAATTTATCTGTCACAATCCTTTTCTTTTAGACTCCAAGGGGAGGGGGGACATCTCTACATAGTATTCTGCAAATAAAAATTTTCTCATCTACTTCTCGCCCTCCGTTTAGAAATACATCTGTCTAAATTCAAATGGGGGGGGGGTTCCCACCTACCAAGCCACAATCAGCATTGTCGGAATGGAAGATTTCTTGACAAACAGAATAGTCTCAAACAGATTCAGAATAACAGAGTGGGAAGGGACCTTGGAGGTCTTCTAGTCCAACCCCCTGCTTAGGCAGGAAACCCTACACCACTTCAGACAAATGGTTATCCAATCTCTGCTTAAAAACTTCCAATGTTGGAGCATTCACAACTTCTTGTGACACGCTGTTCCACTGATTAATTGTTCTCCTTGTCAGGAAATTTCTCTTTAGTTCTAAGGTTGTTTCTCTCCTTGATTAGTTTCCACCCATTGCTTCTTGTCCTGCCTTCAAGGGCTTTGGAGAATAGCTTGACTCGCTCTTCTTTGTGGCAGCCCCTGAGATATTGGAAGACTGCTATCATGTCTCCCTTGGTCCTTCTTTTCATTAAACTAGACATACCCAGTTCCTGCAATTGTTCTTCATATGTTTTAGTCTCCAGTCCCCTGATCCTCTTTGTTGCTCTTCTCTGCACTCTTTCTAGAGTCTCCACATCTTTTTTACATCGTGGTGACCAAAACTGGATGCAATATTCCAAGTGTGGCCTTACCAAGGCCTTATAAAGTGGTATTAACACTTCACGGGATCTTGATTCTATCCCTCTGTTTATGCAGCCCAGAACTCTGTTGGCTTTTTTGGCAGCTGCTGCACACGGCTGGCTCATATTTAAGTGATTGTCCACTAGGACTCCAAGATCCCTCTCCCAGTTACTACTATTGAGCAAGGTACCACATATAAGGTACCTGTTCATTTGGTTTTTCTTCCTTAAATGTAGAACCTTCCTTTTTTCACAGTTGAATTTCAATGTTTTTTAATTTTAGATGTTTAAACTGAAGTGGAATAAGATCCCGCTTCAAACGGCAAGATTTGATTTTTCTGGATTCCCTTCGGTTATACAAAGAATCAGTGTCCGTTATATAAACCTACTTACAGAAAATATCTAACAGCTCCAGAGAGAGATTAAAGCTACTGCTGGATAGAAGAAGTAGTAGTAGAAAAATAATAACAAGGGCATCACAGACACCAAAGCTAGGAAGAACATCTGTACGGATATTCATAAAATCGTGTTAGGCGGGTTAATGCAACGGAGAATTTATGAGCCCAAATGTGATTAAGAAAATCAGAAGGGGGAAGAAGACTTGCTGGGCTGAAGGCAACGTAAAGAGAATTCCACCTGAATAATGGCAGACTAACATGGTTAATGGGGGAAATGTCGTCCTACGAAAAAAAAGCATGATTTTATTTTCGGTTTCAATTTTTCAAATTTCGTTTATCAAAATATGAAATGCAAAGGAAAATAGAACTCAGGGAAAACCAAAAGAAGGAAAAGGGGAAGGAAAAACTCTCTACATGAGGCTCCCCTTGGGGTGCACCCGGAGGCTCCAACTGGTGCAAAATACAGCCGCGTGGGGGATTATGGAAGTGACAGGGCGCTCCCACGTGACACCTCTCCTGCACGAGCTGCATTGGCTTCCGGTGGACTTCCGGGTGCGCTTCAAGGTGTTGGTGACCACCTTTAAAGCGCTCCATGGCTTAGGACCAGGGTACTTACGGGACCGCCTTCTGCCGCCAATTGCCTCCCACTGGCTGGTTCGCTCCCACAGAGAGGGCCTCCTCAGGGTGCCATCAGCCAGACAATGCCGGCTGGCGACCCCCAGAGGGAGAGCCTTCTCTGTGATAGCTCTTACCCTCTGGAACAATCTTCCTTCAGAGTTGCGAAGGATCTCCGACCTCCGGACTTTTCATCGGGCCTTAAAAACTTACTTTTTTCAGCTAGCTGGGCTGGCCTAATTCTATGATAATTTTAAAGTTTGATACTGATTTTAATTGAAATATTTTAAATTATGAGCCAAAACTTTATTTAGTTACTTTTAAAATTATTTTAATTTTTCTGTACAAATGTTTTTACTCTTGGCTGTTTACTGCCCTGAGTCCGTAAGGAGAGGGGCGGTATATAAATCTAATAAAAGATAAAGAAAGATAAAGATAAAAAGAAAATGGAATTGCGGTCCCAAGAGATCTGGGAAGAGACTCAAATTGGGCTTAAAAGTTCAGAGTACGGGTAGTCCTCGACTTACGACAATGAAGTCTCAAATTTCTGTTGCTAAGTGAGAGAGCTGATCACGGAGTTCTGCTCCATTTGACCTTTCTTGCCACCGTTGAGTGACTCACTACAGCTGCTAAGTGAGTAATGCGGTTGTGAAGTGAATCACCGCACTGACTCAGTTAGGGACATGGTTGTTAAGTGAATCCGGCTTCCCCACTGATTCTGCTTGTTAGCAGGTCACAAAAGGGGGTCACGCGACCCCGGGACACTGCAGCCGTCATAAACACATGCCAGCTGCTGAGCGCCTGAATTTGGATCGCGTGACCACGGAGAGGCACCAACTGTTGCTCAGTGAGAAAAACAGTCCTAAGTCACTTTTTTCAATGCCGTGGTAATGTTGGTCACGAAACAAATGGTTGTAAGTTGAGGATCACTTGTCTCTTCTGTACATTGCTGAACGGTTAGCAGCAGGTGGCTGAATTCAAGACCCCTATTTATTCTTTTAATGCTTTATACTAGTACAGTGATGGTTAACCTTTTTTTGGTGCCGAGCGCCAAGAGCGCGTGGGCACACAAATGCACGGGTGCGTGCTCCAATCTCCAAAAAGCAATGCGAACGCACCCCACTCCCATGCAGGCATCCACATCCCCTGCACATGCCCTCTGCCCCCTGCACCCCAGTTTTGCCTTCCAGATTGATACAGGAGGCTTTCCAGGCCCAAAATGGGGCGCAGGGAGGGGCTCACGCGATGCCCCCCCTGCCCCGTTTTGTCTTCTAGGTTGGTGCAGGCAGCAGAAATGGAGCCATGGAGAGCTTTAAAGGTTGTAACCAGCACCTTGAATCGCACCCGGAAGACCACTGGGGGCCAGTGCAGCTTGCGTAGAAGAGGTGTTACATGGGCGCAACAAGTTGCGCATACGCGTGCTCCAGTTTCGGCACTCGTTGCCGGAAAGGTTAACCATCACTGGCCTAGACCGTTTGTGGGAATGTAAGGATTCCAAGCCGATTACTCTCCTGACTCCCCCTGCAGGCTCTGCCTGTCCTTCTCCTACATCAAGTGACGGTGAGTCTTCTCCGTTGCTATTTTATGTTATTCTTGATTTTTTTAAAAAAAAACAGCTCTGGTTGCTTTTATTAATTCTTTTTTTTTTTTTCAACAATGAGCCACCCAGAGTCCTATATAGGAGATTTACGAAATTAAGAATTGGTTAAATAAATAAATCTAGATCAAGGGACCCTAAAAGTCTAAACTTTTTTTTTTAATAGCAATAGGGAAGACGCTCCTAAAATTGAGTGACCTGACATCACTGGGTCCTGTCAAGAGATGTTTTCCCAGCCAGATGTTAAGGAAGATCGACTCCACAAGTTAACTCGTAATTTGCTTTTCATCCGTTGGCAAATGCATCTTCAATTACCAGCGGAATAAACAGCAATGAGCACCAATTAAAACCGAGCAGCAATAGGAATCTGACGCTTCAGAGCAAAAGAGAACTAATATCCATCCCGCATTTCTTTGGTTTATTTTTATTTTATGTATTAGATTTCTTTGCGGCTCATCCCTGCACTGTGATTCTTTGCCTCAGCTGTTAACAAGGAGAGAGTTACAATTATACACCCTTAACTCCGATCAGAGCCCCAATTTAATTAACCCAAAGTTACCGCTATCAAGAGTCAAAAAAAAAAGAAGGCAGGGGTTGCCAAGGAAATAGGCAGAAAAACCCGGCTTTAATCATCGCCCTTGCCAATAAAACAGATAAGACGCAGCCAATGCTGTGTTAGAACAATTTCGGTATCAGGGCAGTCGGTACAAGAGAAATCAATTCTATCTCTTTTTTATTCTTTTCCAGGAGATGTAAGTCTTAGATCCTGACAGCATCTCTCTCTCTCTCTTTTTTTTTCTGCTTTCCCGACAAACTCGGGGGGAAAAAAAAGAAAAAAGACGTCACGTCAAAACGACAGGCTTCGAAAAACATGGCTTGCTTTAGGATATTAAGTAAGAGGAAACGGAGCTCGGCTAATTGTCGCGTGATATATATATATACTATTTTGGCAGGCCAGATGCCTATTGATAATTTCACCGCTTTTCTCAGCTACGAGGATCAATTGTCGTTTAAGCGCTTAAGATTCTTAAGATCCGATGTTCTAAAAACAGGCATTCTCAAACCAGAGGGGTGGACTTCAATTCCCTGAATTGGGAATTGTAATGCGATATGTTGAATTAACCCACCTTTCAACTTCCGTAGGCATATATGTGTGTGGGGGGGGGGGGGAGAAGGGCCATAACTGTTATCTAGAGCAGGGGTGTCAAATACTACCAAGCATTCATCTGGCTAGTCCTTAGCCTGGTCAGCTTCAGCACATTAGTTCGTCGCTAGTTTTGAGGCTGGGGTTGGTTGGGGCTAAAAAACAGCTTCAAAAGCACAGCTGATTGTCAGAGAGAGCAGCAATTAGAAAAGCAGGCAAAACACGGAAGCTCGCTTCGCTCGCGTTGGGGTGGAAAAACAGTTTCAAAAGCACAGCTGATTGTCGGAGAGAGCAGCAATTAGAAAAGCAGGCAAAACACGGAAGCTCGCTTCGCTCGCGTTGGGGTGGAAAAACAGTTTCAAAAGCACAACTGATCGTCGGAGAGAGCAGCAATTAGAAAAGCAGGCAAAACATGGAAGATCCCTTCACTCGCGTTGGGGTGGAAAAACAGCTTCAAAAGCACAACTGATTGTCAGAGGGAGCAGCAATTAGAAAAGCAGGCAAAACATGGAAGACCGCTTCGCTCACGTTGGGGCAGAAAAACAGCTTCTAAAGCACAGCTGATTGTCAGAGGGAGCAGCAATTAGAAAAGCAGGCAAAACACGGAAGATCGCTTCGCTCACGTTGGGGTGGAAAAACAGTTTCAAAAGCACAACTGATCGTCGGAGAGAGCAGCAATTAGAAAAGCAGGCAAAACATGGAAGACCGCTTCGCTCACGTTGGGGCAGAAAAACAGCTTCTAAAGCCCAGCTGATTGTCAGAGGGAGCAGCAATTAGAAAAGCAGGCAAAACACGGAAGATCGCTTCGCTCACGTTGGGGTGGAAAAACAGTTTCAAAAGCACAACTGATCGTCGGAGAGAGCAGCAATTAGAAAAGCAGGCAAAACATGGAAGATCGCTTCGCTCGCGTTGGGGTGGAAAAACAGCTTCAAAAGCACAGCTGATCGTCGGAGGGAGCAGCAATTAGAAAAGCAGGCAAAACACGGAAGATCGCTTCGCTCACGTTGGGGTGGAAAAACAGTTTCAAAAGCACAACTGATCGTCGGAGAGAGCAGCAATTAGAAAAGCAGGCAAAACATGGAAGATCGCTTCGCTCGCGTTGGGGTGGAAAAACAGCTTCAAAAGCACAGCTGATCGTCGGAGGGAGCAGCAATTAGAAAAGCAGGCAAAACATGGAAGACCGCTTTGCTCACGTTGGGGCAGAAAAACAGCTTCTAAAGCACAGCTGATTGTCAGAGGGAGCAGCAATTAGAAAAGCAGGCAAAACACGGAAGATCGCTTTGCTCACGTTGGGGCAGAAAAACAGCTTCTAAAGCACAGCTGATCATCGGAGGGAGCTCCAGTGACTAAAGCAGGCAAAGCACGGAAAGAGTAAGAGAAGACAGCACCTGTTCCGGGTAGCCATTTTGGGCACCACGTGTTGCGTTTTCAGCCTCCAAACGCATTGCATTTTTGGGCGGTGATCGGTGGCAGTGTGTTTCGGCGATCCCCGCAGCCTTGAAGGGCTCTCAAATGGAGGGTTTGGAGGCTGAAAAAGAGATGCGGGGAGCCCAAAAACGCAAGCCATTGTCGGTGGCAATCTCTGCAGCCAGGAAGAAGATGCGCAAAGGCCGAAGGGTGGGGGCCGACGGGTGGGCGAGGTTACATTCGGAGTATAAGACGCACCCAAATTTTCAGCCTCTCACGAAGGAAAAAGTGTGTTTTATATTCCGAAAAATACAGTATATGTCTAAACCTGATTCCTGCATTGCCATCTTGTGGGCGGGGGGAGAGAAAACAGCAAAAAAACGAACACTTGGAAAATCACCAAGCACTTTAAATGGAGTTAAGATAATTGTGACTTTAGGATGAAGGGGGAGTTGCCACCGTTTTCTGCATGCACTCTGATTTTTTAATAGCATCAGACATCCCACCCAGCCACCCCCAAAAAATTAACCATCTTCACACACCTAGGCTGTTCCCAGTCTGTGCTCACAGCAGTTTAACTGAAAAATAGCCCTGCTCGCTAATGGAACCTTTTTGCAGCCATAATCTGTCCTGTTATGGGCTCCCAAGTCTCAAAGATACGCTGAGAATTAGCAGCTAAGTCAAGGAGAAAACCCTTTTTGAAGTAGTATTCCCACCGGGGGTTCTCCAATTTTCCTGCTGAATATTGGGACACTTCTTTAAAGAAGCTTGTTCTGCTTTGACTTTTGGAGATTCAATCCAGGAGGTTGTGGCTGCTCCATCACTGGACAAACATTTGTCTGAAATGGAATACGGTCTACTGCTTCAGCAGGGGGTTGGACTAGAAGACCTCGAAGGTCCCTTCCAACCCTGTTATCGTTGGGCAATGGATTGCCTTCAGAGGATGTGGATGCTCCAGCAGGTTTTCAAGAACAGACTGGACAGCCACTTGCCTGAAATGATAGAGGAGCATTCCTCTATCATTTCCACTAAGTATTTTTTCGTCGGAAGAGGTTGTAGGAAAAATGCTTTTAAAAGTTTAAAAAAAAAGCCTCTGATGATCCTGTAGTTCAGCTGGGCGGGGGGAAGGGGGGCGACGCAGGGATTTTTGCTCCGAGAGGGAAAAGGGAATGGAGCCATCAGAGAGAGAGAGAGGGAGAGGGAGAGGGAGAGGGAGAGAGCCAGAGCCTTGGCCCTCCGTCAGCCCTCAGATGGAGAGTCAACGGCCCCCAGGTCTGGAGGTGGCTGATGAGGAAGAGGAGGAACAGCTGGGTCCAGAGCCTGATGCATGGATGCGCAAAAGGCAGAGGAGAGGAGAGAAGTGGAAATCTATGGGCTAGTCCTTGGGATGGAGCAGCCACCACTGCTAGCAAAGCCCCTCCCTAGCTCTGGGGATAAAAGGCAAGGGGCGGAGATGAATAGATGCGTGCCAGCCAGCTGGTCTTCGAGTGCAGGGGAGCTTCCACTTTCTGGCGTGCGCATGCACGCTGGTAACCTGCTCTTTGGGTTTTCAGCGCTCCCGCGCAGGCCATAAATTTCCACTCCTCTCCTCTCCTCTGCCTTCTGTGCATCTGAGCATCAGGCACTGGGCCTGAAAGAACAACGGGTTACAGCTGGTGTGCCTGGAGAGATGGCCCTATGTGCCACTTCCAACACGTGCCCCATAGGTTCACCATCACTGCCCTATCCCATTGCAGACAAATGGTTGTCCAATCTCTTCTTAAAAATTTCCAGTGTGGGAGCATTCATAACTTCTGGTGGCAGGCAGTTCCACTGATTAATTGTTCTCACTGTCCAGAAATTTCTCCTTAATTCCAGGTTGCTTCTCTCCTGGATTAGTTTCCACCCACTGCTTCTTGTCCAGTCCTCGGATGCTTTGGAGAATAGCTTGATTCCCTCTTCTTTGGGGCAACCCCTGAGCTATTGGAAGACTTTCTATCATGTCAGCCCTGGTGCTTTTCATTAAACTAGATATACCCAATTCCAGCAACCGTTTTTTGTATGTTTTAGCCTCCAGTCCCCTAATTATCTTTGTTTCTGTGACATGACGGAGTATTTACTCAAAAGCACAACCTCTAATACATGCCACTTATTTAAGCTAGCAAAAGCAATGGTAACAGCCAGCAATGCTTTAATTGTCCTTAATTTGTCCTTAATTTCCTTTTCTATCAGGGAAAAGCACTGAAGCTTTAATTTTGTCCCCGGATTGACCCCACTAACTTGCCGGGATTTCAAAACTCGCTTCCCGCAATATATTTTTTTTCCACCAAAGCCTTTGATGCTATTTTGACATAAATTTAGGTAAACATGCCTGTTTATCGGATTTCTTTTTGTTTTTAAGATGGGGCCATAAACCTTGGTTCGTACAGTAGCTTCATCTCTAATGATATTTGTCCAATTAAGAGACCATTAAAAAAAGGCGGTGATAAGGCTGCCATATGGATGTGTTTAAGCAACAGCAGTGACGGGGAAGAGGAAGGTGAAATAGGATAGATTCCTAAATTGCTTTTGGGATAAATTTGTTCTGGCCCAGCTCCCCAAAAATGACAGACCCTCTCAAGTGAACTCAAAAGATTTTTTTATTAGGAGCGCCAGCAGCCCCAGTTAAAAGTTTCTCTCTCACCGCAGGCTAAGAAGTCCGTCCGGCAGGGAGAAGAATAGTTGTCTGCCACATCTATTCATCTCCCCCCCCCCCGCCTTTTATCCCCAGAGCTAGGGTGGGCTTCGCTAGCAGCGCTAGCAGCGGTGGCTCTTCCATCCTAAGAACTGGCCCTTAGATTTCCTCGGCTCTCCTCTCCTCTGCCTTCTGCACATCCATGCGTCTTCCGTCCCAAGGACCAGCCCATAGATTTCTACTGCTCTCCTCTCCTCTGCCTTCTGAGCATCCACACTTCAGGCTCTGGACCCAACTGTTCCTCCTCTTCCTCATCAGCCACCTCTAAACCTGGCGGGCTGTAAACTCTCCGTCTGAGGGCTGATGGACGTGCCAGGCTCTCTCCCTCCCTCCCTCTCTCCCAGCTCCATTCCCGCTTCCTCCTCAGAGCTCTCAGGTTGCTTTGATGCTGACCCTGACTCCCACGCCTCCTCCTCCTCCTCTGATTTGGCTGCTGGAGGGACCGGCGGCCAACAGGCCACAACAAAATCTGGATTTAGTTGCCACCTTTGAATTAGAAATTGGCCAGACATCTGCGGAGTCAAATGGGCTTTAATGGAGGCAGGAAAGGAAGTTTAAGTTTAAGTTTTATTAGATTTATATACCGCCCTTCTTCTTGCGGACTCAGGGCGGTGAACAGCCAAATTAAAAAGCAAATACACAAAAGTTAAAATTTCATAAAAAGAACAAATATAAATAGCCGTAGTTAAAACAAATTAATTTAAAAAGATAATAAAACTCTAAAAATAATAAAATATTTGACAGGAATCAGGCTAAGCTGGCAAGCTGAAAAAGATGTGCTTTTAAAGCCCGCCGGAAAGTGCACCCACTTTAGAGCAACTCTGGCAAGGAAAGACAGGACCCCAACTCTCTGTCCTTTCCTTCCCGTTAGCAGCCTTAAGTAGCAAGAAGTCCACCCTGCAGAAAGGGGTCAATGCAGGGAAGACAAAGCACAGGAGAATATTCATCTTTTTTCCAAAAAAAAATGTATTAAGAACATTTATACAGCCAACCAATTCACTGAAGGTGACTCCAGGCAGCTTACTAAAAATATTAATATTATTATTAATAATAATAGTAGTAGTAGTTGTTGTCATAATTTGGAACACAAGACGCTGGATATCACAGTTGTCAAAAACCGAAATGTACAATGTACTGACATTGCGGTACCAGGAGATGCCAGAGTCAAAGAAAAAGAAATGGAAAAAAAATCACAAAACATCGCGACCTGCCCAGAGAAACTACCCGATTACGGATGAAACCTGTCACAGTGATACCCATTGTCATCAGGGCACTTGGTACCATGTCCAAGAATTTTATAAGATACATCAACAAATTGCAGCTTCCTACAATAACACCAGCAGAACTGCAAAAACATTGCGCTATTCGGAACACCGTACATTTTAAGAAGATACTTGGTTGATCCCAATTCGTTGGCAGCAACGCATATCAACCATTAGCACCAGGCAATGGTATTTGTGATGCATTTTTAAATGTTCAGTTGACTGAGTTTCATGTTTAATGAATAAGGTAAATAATAATGAAATGAAATGAAAAAAATACAATAAAATTAGATATTCCAATAACTAAGGGGCTGTTTAAGGTCTACTTTGATGAGAAGGGATGACGTGATAGCTGTCTTCCAATATTTGAGGGGCTGCCACAAAGATGAGAAGGTCAATTTCTTCTCCAAAAAATCTGAAGGCAGGAGAAGAAGCAAAGGATGGAAACTAAGCAAGGAGAGAAGCAAACTAGAACTAAGGAGACATTTCCTGATAGTGAGAACGATTAATCGGTGGAATGACTTGCCTCCAGAGGTTATGGGCGCTCCAACATTGGAGCTTTTCAAGAAGAGACCGGACAGCCATTAGTCTGAAACGGTATAGGGTTTCTCGCCTGAGCAGGGGGTTGGACTAGAAGACCTCCAAGGCCCCTTTCAACTCTGTTATTCTATTATAACATTATTCAATACAAAATTCAATACCCACTCACCCCCCCCCCCCACACACACAGTGATGATAACAATCAGACCAGGCACTCGATGGTCATCATCCCACTCTGGGGGCCCCTAGGCCCATTGGCCAAAACACGTCCTCAGGACGTTGTGAAAGAGTTCCAGGTGGGGCCAATCCTTATCTCTGCACGATGATGTTCCACAGGGAGGGAGCCACCACAGAGTAGGCCCTTCTTCTTGGTCCTGCCAGAAGGACCTCCTTAAAATAGGGGACCCAGCTTTCCTACTCTGGTAGGTCGGATAGATATGACTGGGAGAAGATGACCCTTCAAAAAATCTGTTCTCGGGCCAGGTAGGTCTTTAAAGGTGACAACCAGGACCTTGAATGTGGCTTAAAAACATGTACCAATATCATATAACTCTGAAGCGAACCTGGCTGGGGCCATTTTGAAGGCTTTAGGGTTGCCACAATGCAAAGAAGGGATAGGGAGGGGGAACATAGTTAGATGCAGGTTTTGTAGCCAAAACAAAATAGTTTCCTGTGGGAACCAAGGACATTCCCAACAGGTGGCTGGAGAGGAGGAGGAGCAGGGTAACCAGGCAACCAGCCACCACCTTGATACGACAATGTGACTGATTGTTTTGGGAAAGGGGGAACTTTCACTTTTTAATCACAGGTGAAAACCGCGGGAACTTTCAGAGTCGGTTTTCCCCAGTTGGTGCCAATACGGTATCTCCAACAAAATTGTCCTTTGAGGAGTCTGCCTGCCTCGGAGTACTGCTTTCAACTTGGAACCCTGACAATAATATTTGTAGCTCAGGGCTGAACTGTGAGCTCCCCGGTGCTTTCTGAGCTAAGTTGCTTTCTTGGAGACATTTCATTACCCAACTAGGTGACATCATCAGTGCTACTATGGAGTGGGGTTTGCTCGCAAACAATACCCCTATCAAGGAACTACCAACTACCAATGAATAACTGCCCAATCAAGGGACCTCTAACAACATCCCCACCAAGGACAAGTCACTGTAAACAAACAGACAGAAAATTCTACTGCATTGCAGCATTGATGATGTTCCCTAGTTGGGTTGTGAAACGTCTGCAGGAAAATACCCCAGGCTCAATTAAGAGCATATCTAATAAATAAAGGAAAGTTGCAGAGATGCTTCCAATTGCTTTCGCTTCGATCCCCACTTGTAGGTCTTTGGTGTGGAATGGAGGAAGACAACCAGCCCCCTGCATCCATTCTCCAGAAGGATCTACTCATGCTTCAGTTGGGTCTCTAATGACTCAACCACCAAAGAGAAATGAAAAGGAGCAACGGCCAAGCTTCAGTTGATGTTTTACACCTTGGTTGCAAGCCCCCCAAAAGGAGAAATACCAAGGGGGTTTTGATTGCTAGCATTAACACGGATGTTACCTAGCTTGAATGATGAAACACCTGCAAGGAAACAACCAAGCTCAGAGAACACCAGGGACCCCGGAGTTCTCATCCTCTTCCTCCTTCCTGCAACCTTTTTAGCACTGATGACGTTACCTAGCTGGTTAATGAAACGCCTGCAAGAAAACCAGCAACCTGGCAGCTTGGTGTCATCTGCAAATTTAATGAGTTCCCCTTCTATTCCCTCATCTAAGTCATTTATGAAGATATTGAAGAGTATTGGGTCTAAGATGGAACCTTGTGGTACCCCACTGCTTACTTCCCCTCCATGTGGATGTAGGACTGTTAAGGACTACTTGTTGAGTACGGTTTATCAGCCAGTTACAAATCCATCCGGTGGTGATGCTGTCTATCCCACATTTGTCTAGCTCGGGGGTCAGCAACCTGCGGCTCTGGAGCTGCATGGGGCTCTTCTTTTTTTAAAAAATTTGATTTATATGCCGCCCTTCTCCGGAGACTCAGGGCAGCTTACAATGCGTTAAGCAATAGCCTTCATACTTTTGTATATTTTATACAAAGCCAGTTTATTGCCCCCACAATCTGGGTCCTCAATTTACCCAGCTTATAAAGGATGGAAGGCTGAGTTGACCTTGAGCCTGGCTGGGATTGAACTCGCAAGTAATTGCAGGCAGCTGGATCTTAAATGCTGCCTTTGTAGGAGGCATTAGCCCCCTACGCTGCTCAGGCTCTCTTTCACCCCTCTGCTGCAGTCCCTGTCACTCAAAATGTATGTCACAACCACCAATGTGTGACACCTGCCGGCACACCACTTATTGAGCTTTTCAACCCCCGGTAGGCCAACCATGGATAAATCCAAGAAAAGAAAAGTTTCAGAAGAAAACAGAACATTTAATTCAACTACATACTGTATGCTAGTTTTGTGGCCAATCAAGAAATAGTCAGGCACCGGAAGGGTTTTGTGGCTCCCAGTGTTTTGTTTTGTTTTTTTCCTATGGGAAATGGGACCAAATGGCTCTTTGAGTGTTTAAGGTTGCAGACCCCTGGTCTAGCTTATCAAGAAATAGGTTGTGGTCTACTTTATCGAATTTATTTATTTATTTATTAAGCTTGTATGCCGCCCTCTCTCCGACCAGGACTCAGGGCGGCTCACAGGAATAAGTTTTTACAAGCAAGAATCAAAATTTAAATGTTAAAATTATGAAAATTCCCCTTAAAAACCCCTTCAGTCCCATGCTCCTCTCCTCTTCCTTTCCTCTCTTTCCCCCTCTCCACAAACCCTCCTCGCTTCTTGCACTGATGATGTAACCTAGTTGGGTCGTGAAATGCCTGTAAGAAAACAACCAAGCTTAGAGAGCACCAAGGACCCCAT
Source organism: Masticophis lateralis (assembly GCA_030761175.1). Taxonomy (NCBI): domain Eukaryota; kingdom Metazoa; phylum Chordata; class Lepidosauria; order Squamata; family Colubridae; genus Masticophis; species Masticophis lateralis. The sequence goes on from JAUDYJ010000002.1 coordinate 281,388,737, forward strand.
GGTCCTCCTCCTCTTCCATCACCACAAACCCTGCTCACATTAGCACTGATAATGTTACCTAGCTGGTTAATGAAATGCCCGCAAGGAAACAACCAAGCTTAGAGAACGCCAAGGACCCCACAGTCCTCCTCCTCTGCAAACCCCCCTCCCTTTGAACACCGACGATATTATTACCTAGCTGGGTTATGAAATCTCTGCCAGTACACAATCAAGCTCAGACAGCACCAAGGAAGCCACAAATCTTCTCCTTTATGAGTTCTGTTTTATCCCAGCTATCTTGGAGCCCTGGAAAGAAAGGACCAACCGCCTGCGAACGGGCAATTAAAACAATCTGATATCTTCAAGCTCCGTCAGATGCAAGGAAAAGTAGAGAACGCAGATTTGAAATTGAGGAGCAATTTTATCATTTGCTTTTTATGGGGCTGGACGATTAAAGGCATCGCAGTAGGACGCTGGATACGGGAGGCACTCAAAACAACAGCAGCTGCAAGCCAACTCTATTATACTGCCAAATTAGCCGCGTTTGGAACATCTGTTTCAAACTTTGGGAAGAAACTTTGGGAAGACACCAAAGGAAATGAAGCCATTTGCGCACAACACCAAGTGCTCTAAAATCCGTGGGAGAACGAGGACGATTTGCTGTCATGTTGGCCAAACCATGGTTCGGTCACATTAACATCTAGTTAAAACAGAACCTGAGTAGCGTAGGGGGGTAATGCCTCCTACAAAGGCAGCATTTAAGATCCAGCTGCCTGCAGTTATTTGCGAGTTCAATCCCAGGCAGGCTCAAGGTCGACTCAGCCTTCCATCTTTTATAAGGTGGGTAAATTGAGGACCCAGTTTGTTGGGGGCAATGAGCTGACTTTGTATAAATATATACAAAAGTATGAAGGGTATTGCTTAACGCACTGTAAGCCGCCCTGAGTCTCCGGAGAAGGGCGGCATATAAATCAAATTTAAAAAATTTAAAAAAAATAATGTTGGCATTCCGCGGTGACTACAGATGCAACCACGACTTCGGCTCCAGTCCCTCAGGGAAGGAAGAGGCGTGCTCACATACTCCCAAGCAAGACAGCCAACAGGTGCAATGGATGCTTTCGAGTCGTGATCTGTTCTCTTTATGGATTTTTGGACATGATCTCGCAAACCAGCTTTCCCCAGTCTGCTTGCTGACTTCCCAGCCAGAACATCCGGACGGGCCCCCAAAATAATAGACAAGCTCAGAAGACACGATAAATCTGATTGCCAATGTTCAGAGGCAAACTCCTGAAAATCATGAGCATCGTGTTATATCATCTAAAAAGATAAGCAGCTATCGATCCAAAAGAATTTTAGTAGCTCAGGGTTGACTGGTGGAGACTTTGATGCTCTCTAAGCTGGGTGGTTTTCTTGCAGGAATTTCATGACCCAACTAGGTAACATCATCAGTGCTAGAAGGGAGTAGAGGAGAGGAGGAGGAGGAGGAAGAGGAAGAGGAGAAGGGGGAGGTGAACGAGGAGGAGGAGGATGACAACTGTGTGGAACTTGGGTGTTCTCTGAACTTGGCTGATTTCTTGCAGATGTTTCCTTACTCAACCAGCTAACATCCGCATCAGATGATGATCATGATATCACTACCTAGTTGGGCAATGAAACACCCGCAAGAAACATCTACAGGAAAACCACCAAGCTTACTTACTTACTCATTATTTATTTATTTGTAAAATTTATCGGCCGCCTATCGGACCTCAAGGTAACTCTGGCCATCTTACATTTAACAACGGCAGGGAGTCTCTTAACAACTGTGACAAAAAGGTCCGTCAACGGGACGAAACTCCCTTAACTACTGCCACGGAAATTGGGCCCTCGACTGCGGTTGTAAGTCGAGGACTATGTGTATCCTCAGGGAGGACACCGGAAACTTTTTCAAGCAGATTGGGAAGTTTAGTTTTGTGGGGTTTTGAAAAAAACGCCAGCCCAGGGGAAGCAATGTGTCTATGTATCCATCAGGAACGAAGTCTGGAGGAAGTCTTTATGTTCAAAGAAACACCGTTGAAAGCCGTACATCGGAGAATACAGAAAGCAGCAAAACGGCTGAAGTTTTCGTAAACGTACATCAAATAAGCTTTTCCATCGGTTTTTGCATTCAGCTCTCCTACAGATCATTTGCCATCCATAATGGATTGACAAGCAGGTTTCTGCTGCCGTATTAAATAGATCTTGTGAACAGAAATCATGGATCAATTAAGCCATCGATTCTCAGCTCAAATATTCAGCCACTGAGGCTCGAAGAGCCACAACGATTCTGCCAGTTTAGAGAGCTAATATTGAATTCTGGCTTTTAAAGAACAGTCAATTTATTAAAGGTTTTTTTTCCTCCCTTCTTCTTCTGTACACCAGAGATTATATTTCAGCATTGGTCGGAGACTGCATTAATAGAGGGATAGAATCAAGCTCACGTGAAGTGTTAATACCACTTGATAAGGCTTTGGTAAGGCCACACTTGGAACACTGCATCCAGTTTTGGTCGCCACGATGTAAAAAAGATGTGGAGACTCTAGAAAGAGTGCAGAGAAGAGCAACAAAGAGGATCAGGGGACTGGAGACTAAAACATATGAAGAACGGTTGCAGGAACTGGGTAGGTCTAGTTTGATGAAAAGAAGGACCAGGGGAGACATGATAGCAGTCTTCCAATATCTCAGGGGCTGCCACAAAGAAGAGGGAGTCAAGCTATTCTCCAAAGCACCTGAGGGCAGGACAAGAAGCAATGGAGGAAAAGTTTCCAAGGAGAGAAGCAACCTAGAATTAAGGAGAAATTTCTTGATAATTACAATTAACTAGTGGAACAGCTTGCCACCAGAGCCTGTGAGTGCTCCATGACTGGAGGCTTTTAAGAAGAGATTGGACAACCATTTGTCCGAAATGGTATAGGGCAGTGATGGCTAACTTACTTACTTACTTACTTACTTACTTACTTACTTACTTATTTATTTATTTATTGGTTCGATTTATATGCCGCCTTTCTCCGGAGACTCAGGGCGGCTTACAATGCATTAAGCAATAGCCTTCATACTTTTGTATATACCTGCTTAGTAGGGCTTTTGGCCCCTCCCTAAGCGGTGTTCTTTTTTATACAAAGTCAGCTTATTGCCCCCACAATCCGGGTCATTTTACCTACCTCGGAAGGATGGAAGGCTGAGTCAACCTTGAGCCTGGTGACATTCGAACTTGCAGTAATTGCAGGCAGCTGGCAGCTAAGTGCTATATTAACAGCGCTTTAGTCCGCTGCTCCACCAAGGCTCCTTGCCGCCGTGTGCCAAAAGCAGGGAGGTTGCAGAGGCAGATTGCATGCACATGTGCCCATACCCAAAATTCAATGCCCCCCGTGCATGAATGCACAATCACCCCCCCATTCCCCCCACTTTTGGCACGTGATGGCAAAAAGGTTATAAATGGGCTCGGTAGACCCGCTTTTCGCTTTCCCCAGGCTCCAGAGGCTTTCTTGGAGCCTGGGGAGGGCGAAAACAGCCTCCTCCCCCCCCCCACCGGAGGCCCTCCGGAGCCCAGAAATGGCCCATTTCCCAACTTCCAGTGAGCCCGGAAGGCCCGTTTTTTGGTTTTTTGTTTTAATTTGATTTATATGCCGCCCTTCTCCAGAGACTCAAGGTGGCTTACAATGCTTTAAGCAATAGCCTTCATACTTTTGTATATTTATATAAAGTCAGCTTATTGCCCGCACAAACTGGGTCCTCAAGGGAGGTTTTTTGCTCTCCCGAGGCTCCAGAGGCTTTCTTGGAGCCTGGGGAGGGCAAAAACAGCCTTTCCCACCCCCTGGAGGCCCTCCAGAGGCCAGAAACGGCGCATTTCCTGACTTCCAGTGGGAGCGGAAGGCCCGAAAACCAGCTGGCCAGTGTGCACATGGCCACTGAAGATGAGCTTGAGCAACACTTACGTGTCCACAGATATGGCTCTGCGTGCCACCTGTGGCATATGTGTCATATATTCGCCATCACGGGTACAGGGTTTCCTATCTGAGCAAGGGGTGGACTAGAAGGCCTCCAAGGTCCCTCCCAACTCTGGTTATTCTGTATTTTTTCCCAAGTTACAGCAGAGTACATAATCAGGCTTTTACTCATTGCTTCTTAGAGAAAAGTTGGAGTTATAAACCTCACGGTTCATCAACAACGCTTATCAAAATTTTCTTTTTTATAAAGGAATTATTTTACATGATGGAAACACATGCTTGAGGACATTTAGTTTTAGCGATATTCCTGCCAAACTAGCATACAGCAAGATTCAAAAATGCCTTTTCTTTTTTTAAAGTTCAGGAACAAAAGGCTGCCTAAAATTTAAATGAAAATAAATGATTAACTTAAATCGGAGTTGCCAATGCTCTGTCACCTAATCGTTAAGTCTAACAACTGGTGTTAGATGTATTGTGTTTTTAAACCACCCAATTGCTTAGAGATTTTATAAGGTTGGAAAAGCTGGGTTTTGTTTTTTTTTATTCTGCTTATTACAATTTGCTCCAGTGTGATCATGGCAAAGATGACGGTTAAAGAAAACCCAAGCCAAAATGGAAATCAGTTTAAAATGCACTGAAGTACTCGGCAAAATGGCATCAAAGCTTAGAAAAGCAGTGAAAAAACTGCTATGAAATAAGCCATCTAGCATATGGAAAATTGTCAAGGCATAATAAGCGGAAAATAAAAATACAGCCTATTGCTGACTAAAGCAACCTTCTACCACTACAGAAACCTTCGCAATTTCCAGATGGTGTGAACAGGACCTAAAACATTTATAGAATCATCTAAACCAGGGGTCCCCAACCTTTCGAACCTCAGGGACCACTAAATTCATAATTTTAAATCCCGCGGACCGCTAATATGATCTGCATAATGACCGGTTGGGTGGGTGTGGCTAGGTGGTCATGTGACTGGGTGGGCGTGGCCAGCTCCTCACCCCACCCCGCCCCGCCTGGGCTCCTTAGGGCCCCAACAGGAAGCAGTTGTTGGAGCTAAGCAGCCACCAAAAACTAAGAGCCGGCAAAACAGCTCAGTTCAAATTGGGTCTGGCCGAGAAGGAGGCTCAGTAGAAGCAGCACCTCACTGAGGACTAGGAGCATAGGCTTTCTAAGTAGAGGGAAGACCTGCGGGAGTGCAAGGCCAGGTACCGGCACCTGGAGGCTCAGCAGGCTGAGATGGTAAGCCAGTTCCAGGCCATGATGCTGTCCCACTGGAACAAGGGTCTCCGGCTCTTCGCCATACCAGTGGCACTTCCCGCCAGCCTTCGCCCAAAGCCCCACACCAGGAGGCCGAAGCAGACCCCGAGTCAGAATTTCTGCCTCCCTCCGACCCCCACAAAAAGACCCCGAAGGGGGAGACTCTCTGCAGCAACACAAACGTTCATTGCACATATCCAACCCAGGGGCCGTAGTTTGAGGACCCCTGATTTAGCGCAATGTTAAAATGCAAATAGTTTTTAAGTGGACCACCAAAATTTTCTCGCGGACCACCAGTGGCCCACGGACCACCAGTTGGTGACCGCTGATCTAAACCACACTATGAAAGCACGAATTTGATGGGGAAATAAAGAATGGAAACATAGGTGGTCCTCAGCTTACGACCAATGACGGTATTCAGCCGGTTCGAACCGGTAGCGGTGATTGCCCCAGTGTAATACCGTCCTATTTAGCCACATTTTCAAGGCCGGGTGCATGTGTGAAAGGCGGGGCGTGCAGGGCGAACCAGTGGTAAGAATATGTGCAACACACTTCTGCTTACGACCGCAAATGAGGCCAAAATTTCCATTCCCAAGCAGGAGAGCCGTTAAGTGAGTTTTGCCCCGTTTTATGACCTTTCTTGCCATGGTTCTTAAGTGAATCACTTGACAAACAAATCAGTTTCCTGGTAGGGAACCCCGGAAAAACTAGCAAAAAGCAAACCACGGTGCTTAAGACGTACCTAGCTGAGATGCTGCCGACATCTTCCCAACTCTGAATAAGTAAGTCGGGTTTTCTGAAATCCCTCTTGCTACGCAAAATTACTAGAGGGTGCGATCTTTTCTTTTTCCAACCTGAGAATCCTAGCCAGCAGTACGGATATATAGGCAAAACAGGATTTTAAGCAAGGGTTGAAAAGGTCTGGAAAATCTGAAATATTTTGACCCAAACTCTTTTCCGACGTCGATATTTGATTTCAATTCAACTTTGAAATTCAGGGAGATCAAAGACAGGTAACCAACAAAATAAAATTTAAGAGAAGAGTTAAAATTCTTTTGTAAAACAAGCCAACACCTAAATAAGTGAGATCCAAGATGTTAGCTATATTAAATATAGGTAGTCCTTGATTTACGACCACAATTTTTTTAAAAAAAATTGATTTATATGCCGCCCTTCTCCGGAGACTCAGGGCGGCTTACAATGCGTTAAGCAATAGCCTTCATACTTTTGTATATTTATACAAAGTCAGCTTATTGCCCCCACAAACAGGGTCCTCAATTTACCCACCTTAGGAAGGATGGAAGGCTGAGTCGACCTTGAGCCTGGCCAGAATTGAACTTGTAGTAATTGCAGGCAGCTGTTCTTAAATGCTGCCTTTGTAGGAGGCATTACTCCCCTACGCTACTCAGGCTCAAAATTTCTGTTGCTAAGTAAAACTATTGTTAAGTGGACTGACTTTCTTTCTTTCCTTCCTTCCTTCTTTCCTTCCTTCCTTTTTCTCTTTCTCCTCTCTCCTTCCTTCCTTTCTTTTTCATTCTTTCTTTCTTTCTTTCTCAACAAAGTCCAGTGGCCTCTTGAAAAAAAGCACCTTTGGTACAATCAAGTTCAAAAGCACCAAGGATCCCATGGTCATTATCCTCCTCCTTTCTCCTCCATTCCATAAACCCCCCTCTCTTCTAACACTGATGACGTTACCTAGTTGGGTAATGAAAGGTCTCCAAAGAAAAAAAAACCAACCAAGCTCCGGGAACACCAAGGACCCCCCAAAATGCAACTCTTTTCTATTTACCATCCAATACTGCAGAAGGGGGGGGGATTCCAAAGCGGGCTCCTTTTGAGATTCTCGATACCCGCCCAGGGTGAAGACCCTCACCCAGGTTTATCCAGGACCATAGCTGGCAGGGATTGCTTCCGACGCTCTTATAACCCTTCTAAGCTTACTGTGCAACAATACCCTCTAGAGCAAAGATCTTCAAACTTGGCAGCTTTAAGACTTGTGGACTTCAACTCCCAGAATTCTCCAGCCTGGAGAATTCTGGGAGTTGAAGTCCTCAAGTCTTAAAGCTGCCAAGTTTGAAGATCTCTGCTCTAGAGACGCTCCATAGGATGGAAAGCTTACTGGCTTGGCTTCCAGGAGTGGAAACATTGGACATTTCAGACCAAGGATTGAAATACGGACATTTTTACTGGACCTCACAATTCGCAGTGAGACCAAAACATATCGAAAACTCATCACACGCAACTGAAGTGCCTTTTTTTTAAAAAAAAAAAACCCTTTTGCACTGCGGGGGAAGGCTTTCTATATATTTGTATATTCAAGCGCCAACATCTGTCCCGGCGCTGCCGTCGGAGGGAAGCCCATTAGCATAAAATTTAACGATGTCAAATAAGTGGATGTGAAATAGGAACTGCGCGAAAGGCACTCTTTTCCAAAGCCTCCGACGGAAACGTTCGGCTGTTTAGAAATGCAAATGTAAAGCCATTATGCTCAATAATTATAGGAAAATATGAACAGTTCAGCATGTTTTTCCCAGCCCTGATGGCGGTTAATGGGATGTACGCTTATGTAAATAACTACTATTAAAGCTAATGCCGGGAGATGGGGGGGGGAGAGAGAAAAAAACACCTAATAAATTCACACTAAAGCAACTGATTTAGTACGCTTTTAAAAAGGCCAGCAGCTCAGCGCCGGCTTATTAGGAAAGAGCCCGTTCTTATGTTTAGAGCTCGTCGCTCTTACAAAGTCACTGCAACTCCATCCGTTAACCAGCATTAATGAAAATGGGACACCAAGACAAATCGTGTGTATATAAGTGTGGCGTTTCAGCCGTTTTCCTGGAAGACAAAATACAGAGGGGGCTTTGAGGAGAACCTCTCAGACACACAATTTTTATGGCTACCGCCCGTCTTTCCTACATGGAGACCCAGGGGTATTTCTCGCCCCCCTTCCACACCCAAAAATGAATGGCTCTTTCTCTTAATCTGTCACGGATCTATCAGTCTGGTTCTGAAGAGGAAGGGGAGGAGGAAGAGGACGACTGTGCGGTCCTTGGTATTCTCTGCTGGTTTTCTTGAAGATGTTTCATTACCCAACTAGGTAACATCTTCAACCGTGGTGGGTTGACCCCGGTTCGCACCGGTTCTGTAGAACCGGTAGTAAAAACCGGCGGGAGGCTCCGCCCACCGACATCATCAAAAGGATCCAGAGGAGCCTGGATAGCTCAACAGACTAAAAAGCCTGTTATTAACATTCAGCTGTCTGCAATTATTGCAAGTTCGAATCTCACCAGGCTCAAGATTGACTCAGCCTTCCATCCTTCCGAGGTGGGTAAAATGAGGACCCGGATTGTTGGGGGCAATATGCTACTTAGTATACTGTCGATTGTTGTAAGCTGCCCAGAGTCCTCGGAGAGTGGGATATAATTAATAAAAAATTAATAATCAATCAATCAATCAAAATAAATAAATGCTAGAAGGGAGTGGGGTTTGCGAGGAGGAGGAGAAAGAGAAGGAGGAATCATTGATGCTCTCTGAGCTTGGGGTTTTTTTTGCAGACGTTTCACTACCCAACTAGGTAACTTCATCAGTGCTAGAAGGGATTGTGGTTTGTAGAGTGGAGGAGGAGGAGGAACAACCAGGACCGTCTGATGGGGATGTCTCGTCTCCCTTGGTATGTTTGGAGAGGCCGGGAGTTAAGGATTATGTTGTCCCATGCAGCTCTTGCAAGGTGGTAGAGAAGAAGTAGCACCAAGGAGAAGAGGTAGAAGCAAGGGCGTAAAGATAAAGGAACTCTTGTATATTCAAGGTGTTAGTTATCACCTTTAAAGCGCTCCATGGCTTAGGGCCTGGGTACTTACGAGACCGTCTTTTGCCACCAATAGCCTCCCACCGACCAGTTCGTTCTCACAGGGAGGGACTACTCAGGGTACCGTCAGTCAAATTGGGCCGACTGGCGACTCCCAGGGGGAGGGCCTTCTCTGTAAGGGCTCCAACCCTTTGGAATAAACTGCCCCCGATATACGAAACATCCCTAATCTCCGTGCTTTCCGCTGTGCCCTCAAGACCCTGATGTTCAATCAGGCAGAGCTAAGCACGTTAACTGGGAATGATTAAAATATTATATAATTCTGGGTTTTATTTAATTTGGGCTAAACTATGCTATAATTTTAATTATCAATTTTATGATGTTTATGTATCTTTTATTTTTTCTTGACTGTACACCGCCTTGAGTCCTGCAGGAGACAGGCGATATAGAAATATAATAAATAAATAAATAAATAAATAAATAAATAAATAAATAAATAAATAAATAAATAAATAACAGTTAAGCTAAGCCACGCCCAGGCTCTGAGCCGTCTGACACGGCTCACAACAAATCCTGTGTCTCAGTCACCAAACAGTTCCCATCGGCTGACTTGTTATTATGGCTATTCCAGTTCATAAATTCTTATACACTGACAGGAGACCCCCATACCATTTCAGAGAAGTGGCCAATCCAGTCTCTTCTTAAAAACCTCCAGTGATGAAGCACCCACAACTTCTTAAGGCAAACTCTTCCACTGGTTAATTGTCCTCACTGTCTGGAAATTTCTTCTTAGTTCTAGGTTGCTTCTCTCCTTGGTTAGTTTCCATCTGTTGCTTCTTCTCCTGCCCTCAGGTACTTTGGATAATAATTTGAACTCCTCCTCTTTGTGGCAACCCCTGAAATACTGGAAAACTGCTATCATGTCCCCCTTAGTCCTTCTTTTCTCTAGACTGGCCGTGCCCAAATCCTGCAACTACTCTTCATAAGTTTTTGTCTCCAGGCCTTTAATCGTCTTAGTTACTCTTAATTTTTCTCTTTTATGTGTGCACCGGGCTGCTCTGTGCATAACATTTATGGGGTCCTTCCTATTGGTTGATTGGTGTGTTGATGGCCAGCAATTGGTGTTTGTTTCTGTGATGCCAAGCCTCAGCTTCTAAGTTACCCGATAAACTGGTGATAAATCAGCACTCCTGCTGACTGACGAAGGGCCCATTTCCCAGGCTCCAATCATTTCCCTGGCTGTTTTTGTACCTGCTCGGCCAACAATCTTAGTAGCTGCGAAACTGAATGTATGCCTTTGTTCATTGCAATGTGAGACTACCAATGAGTTAGGGTCTACACGTCTGACCGCTCGCTTGTGTTCTTGCAATCTAGTGGTTAGCTTCCCCACTGTCTATCCTATGTAGAGTAGAGTAGAGTAGAGTAGAGTAGAGTAGAGTAGAGTAGAGTAGAGTAGAATAGAATAGAATAGAATAGAATAGAATAGAATAGAATAGAATAGAATAGAATAGAATAGAATAGAAAAGAAAAGAAAAGAAAAGAAAATATGGAATGGGATGGGATGGGATGGGATGGGATGGGATGGGATGGGATGGGATGGGATGGGATGGAATAGAATAGAATAGAATAGAATAGAATAGAATAGAATAGAATAGAATAGAATAGAATAGAATAGAATAGAATAGAATAGAATAGAATAGAATAGAATAGAATAGAATAGAATAGAAAATATGGGAATAGAATAGAATAGAAAATATGGAATAGGATAGGATAGGATAGGATAGGATAGGATAGGATAGGATAGGATAGAATAGAATAGAATAGAATAGAATAGAATAGAATAGAATAGAATAGAATAGAATAGAATAGAATAGAAAATATGGAATAGGATAGGATAGGATAAGGATAGGATAAGGATAAGGATAAGGATAGGATAAGGATAAGGATAGGATAGGATAGGATAGGATAGGATAGGATAGGATAGGATAGGATAGGATAGGATAGGATAGAATAGAATAGAATAGAATAGAATAGAAAATATGGAATAGGATAGGGTAGGGTAGGGTAGGGTAGGGTAGGGTAGGGTAGGGTAGGGTAGGGTAGGGTAGGGTAGAGTAGAGTAGAGTAGAGTAGAGTAGAATAGAATAGAATAGAATAGAATAGAATAGAATAGAATAGAATAGAATAGAATAGAATAGAATAGGAATAGGAATAGGAATAGGAATAGGAATAGGAATTCGAAACTGACTTCCGGTGGCGCCTTCCTCGTTGGCGGCGGGCTTTTCATGCCCGCCGGTCTCCCGGCGCGTTAGAGCCGCCTCACAGCTGGCAGGCGGCTCGAAAAACCTGTTCCTCGATGGGAGGAGCAGGTAGAGCTTCTGGGGGTGAGGTAGAACCTCTTTGAGCCCCCCAGGAATTTTCCATGTCCTGGGGAGGGCTCAGATGGATGGTTCCCTCCATACCCCCAGGGTATGCTCCGCGCCGAGAGGATCCTCCGCTAATTATTTAATTAGCGGAGCCAGACGTGGGAGCAACACCACGATTGAAATCACATTTGGAGCAAGCTGGAAAAGAGAAAAGAAAATTTCAAGCAAGTATGGATTTTTTCTTTAATGGAGTTTTTTTCGGAAGAGGAGGGGGGGAAGGGGGAAGGAGAGGAAGAAAATTGAAAGTCTTTAAGATGGCGACAGGTTCTGTCTGAAAGGAAAGTTTCAGCGGAAATGGAGTGCAGAGCTTAGTCTTGAAAGGAATATCCTGTTACAGACAAAGAATTCAAAGGAATAGAGGCTGATTTAAACAGATTTTTTCTACCCTTTTTTTTCTTTTCTCTATTGAAGTAAGGAGGATTCTTTTTCTTGGTTTTTTTAAAAAAAAAGAAAAAAAAGTAAAGATGCCTAAACCTAAAGGAAGGGGGGGCTCCCCTTTGAATCAGATGAATAAAGTTGAAATGTCTCATATGCAGAGACTTACTGAACAGGAGTTAAAAGAGTTAATTACAAGGTCCTTAGAGAGTGTGGTAGATAAAATAAAAGGTTCACAGAAGGAGCTTGAGGAACTGGTTTCTGGGAAATATGACCAATTAAATCAAATCATTGCTCAAGTAGCCTCAGATTTTTCAACAGCGCTGGCTGCAATGGGGAAGAAAATGATCGAGATGAGTAGTAAATTTGAATCTCAAATACAAGAGTTACAAATGAAACTCCTGGAAGCAGAGGCCAATAACCATAATATTCAGAATGATGTTATTATGCTTCAAATTAAGACTATGGAATCTGCAATTAGATTGAGAGGGATAAAAGAAGATAACAGAGAAAACCTAAGGACAACTTGTGCAAAGGCCTTTGCAGAATTATTAAAGTTACAAGATGAACTAATTCTGGGCTCTATTGTGAAAGTTTACAGAGTTAACTCACGTTTGGCTAAACAAAGGAATTTGCCTAGAGATGTCGTTGTCTATTTCACTGATAAAAGACTGAGAGATGATATTCTACAAAAGTCTTATTCTGATAGACTGCAGGTAGCTGGCACACAAATCAGGGTCTTCAAAGAGCTACCTTCGAAGGTTTTAAAAGACAGGAAAGATTTTGATTTTTTGGTCAAGGAATTGAAGAGAAGTAATATCCTATTTAGATGGGACTTTCCAACTGGTATAATTTTTAGATATCAAGGTGTGAGACACTGTTTGAATACTATTGAAAAAGCAGAATATTTTTATCAAAATATTTTTAAGGGAGCACCGAAACATCTCAAGAATAAAAAGTCAAAAACAGAGTTTGCAAAATGTGAAAAGAAAGAAGAAAATCAAAGTGTGTTAAAAGTAAAAGGAGATTTTGGTGGTTGTCCAGAGGATTCTATTATGGATTTTTTGGATGAGAAAACTGAACACCCCAGTGTTTCTGGGGGATTACAAGACCTTGAACTGCTGGAGGAAGATTCAAAAAACAAAGTTTTACATCGAGATGACCAGCAGCAGAGGTCCAATACTCTTCAAGACATGGGGGTTGATGCTAATCGACAGGAATTAGAATTCAACGAAGAAATCCGACTGGAAACCACAGGTGATAAATTCAAAGAGCATCGTGAACTGCTTGATACTGAATCTGAAAGCATTGAAAGATTTGGAAAAAATGGATTAAGCACAATAACTGGTTAAAAGTTCATTCTAAATTAGATTAATTTTAAACTCACATATTAAAATGGATTATAAAAACTTTTACTATGAAGTTTATCCTGGATTGGACATGATATCCTGAGTTTTGATAGATTGCTGCAAAACTAGCAGCGATCATTGGTTACCCAATTATATATTTTGGTGGAACATATCGTCTAGGAGAAGACTAAGAACTTGAAAACATCTTATAACCCGAAGGGCTGAATTGCAAAGGGTGGCAGGATTTGAACTAATTTCAAAGGAACATCTGGGAATGCAGCTTTTGTTTGAAAGGCTGCAAAAGCTTATTTTTAGGTATAGTATAAGCTAGTTGGAATGATTTTTTCCTAGAGGAGTGAATATCTTCGTGGTTGGATTTTACTTATATAAAGTCACTCGGGGGGTTGTGTGGAGAAATGTTTTACTTTGCTGATGGGGGCAGCGGCAAGATGAAGATTATTGAAGCGGATTTATGAGAGGAAATATATTTGACATCAATCAAGTTGAAGAGAAGATCGAAATTTGGATTATATAGACTGAGAAATGAATTAAATAAAAGATAATCTTCTTTATGATATAACTGTATGATTATAACTACATATGCATATATATTTTTTGTGTTTTATGTTTTTGGGGGTTTTTTTTCTCTTTAGTTAAGGGTGCAGTTAGGATAGAACTATAATGCTGTTTTTAACTATAACTATTTTTTTTATTATAATATTGTTTAAATATATTAATGTTTGTTCTTGCTAGTTTGTTTTTTACTTTTTTGCCCTCTTTCCTTCCTTCTCTTTCTTTTCCTCTTTCGAAATTTGTTTAATTTAGAATTTGAATATTTAATAATCTTTTTCTTTTTCCCTTGTTCTAAATTTTGTTTTTTTTAAACTTGTAGCAGAAGTCAGGGGGGGGATAGGGAGGGACAGGGTTGGGGAGGGATGATGGGAGGGGTAGGGGAGGGGGATTGGGGGGGGGGAGAAAATGGAAAAATTTTTGTATTGTAAAACTTTTTCAATAAAAAAAAAAAGAATTCCTATAGGAATTCTTTATTGGCCAAATGTGATTGGACACACAGGGACAATCCATGCAGGTGATCTGGTAACATTATATTATCCAGTAGAGACAAAGTAATCTGCCACGGGAATCACAAACATCGTTTTACGAGCAAAGGCCATTTTGAGGTTAAAAACAGGAAGTCAAAATTTGCTGCCGATTCATAACAAAGCCGTTCGTTTTAGCCTGCAAATCTAAAGACGGAGTAAGGCAAATGGATTTCTCTGAAGCCATTATGACGTCAGGAAAATACTTTAAAGGAGAACAGTAATTTAAAAGACAAAAACTGAATAATGAAGTCTTTCGCAACAACAATTATTATGAGATTGATTTATCGAAAGTGCATTTCCATCATGCGAGAAACGTTTGAAAAGTTTGGAAAACAATCCAGGAACCCTGCAACCTGCTGCCGAGAAGGAGGGGAGAGCAGAAAATTCATTTCGGCAGGAGCATTAAATACAGGCAGTCCTCAACTTACGACAGTTCGTTTAGTGACCATTTGAAGTTAGAACGGCACTGAAAAAAAGTGACTTACGGCTGTTTTTCACACGAATGACCGTTGCATCCCCAGGGTCGCCTCATCAAAATTCAGACGCTTGCCAACTGACTCATGTTTATGACGGTTGCAGTGTCCCTTTTTGTGACCTTCTGACAAGCAAAGTCAATAGGGAAATCAGACTCCCTTAACAATCGAGTTAGTAACTTAACTGCTGCGGTGATTCCCTTGACAACTGTGGCAAGGAAGGTCGTAAAATGGGACAAAACTCACGCAACAACGGTCTCACTTAGCAACAGAAATGTGGGCCTCAATTGTGGTCGTAAGCCGAGGGAACGACCTGTATTTCAACATCTCTGAATCCAGGTTTCTAGTCGATTGGCTGCAGCGCAGGCTCGAGCAATAAATCATCTCATTCCTTGCTTCCCCCTGCAGCTAGAAGACCTCAGGCCCACTGGCCTCCTCGTGGTCCAAGTGATGGCAAGCAGAACGTATCTCAGTGGCCCAGCCCCTGGGGCACCTGCAAGAATGTAACACCATGTTTCCCTGAAAATAAGACACAACCCAGAAAATAAGCCCTAGCATAATTTTTTTAGCATGCATCTAATATAAACCCTCAGGGACGCGGTGGCTCAGTGGCTAAGACGCTGAGCTTGTCGATCGAAAGGTCGGCAGTTCAACGGTTCGAATCCCTACTGTCGCGTAACAGGGTGAGCTCCCGTGACTTGTCCCAGCTTCTGCCAACCTAGCAGTTCGAAAGCACATAAAAAATACAAGTAGGAAAATAGGGACCACCTTTGGTGGGAAGGAAACAGCGTTCTGTGCGCCTTTGGCATTGAGTCATGCTAGCCACATGACCACGGAGACGTCTTCGGACAGCGCTGGCTCTTCGGCTTTGAAACGGAGATGAGCACCGCCCCCTAGAGTCGGGAATGACTAGCACATATGTGCAAGGGGAACCTTTACCTTTTGCGGCTGATTGTGGCTGCAAGCAATCAGACGGTGGGGCGCGGTGGGTGGGCAGCCTGGTGGCACGTCCAGCCCAGCTGTAGCAGCACTCCCACTCACTTGTGCTGCAGGGGGTTTACAGCCCGAGAGGGCACCAGCCTTTGGCCCCGCGTGCTCGCCACCTCCTGTACATGGAAAAATAAGATCCTCCAAAAATAAGCCCTAATGTGCGTTTTGGACCAAAAATAAATATAAAACCCAGTGTTATTTTTGGGGAAACATGGGTAATAATGGAACGTGTGGATGATCTTGAGGGAGGGAGGGAGGGAGGAAAGAGATGCTTCCTGGGAAACAACCAGAAAAGAGAAGCAGAGCCCCCAGTGACTCAACAGACAGAAACGTAGGAAGAAGGCATCCCCATCGATCCTGATAGAACAGGCGGGTCAAAAGTGATGGCGGGACATTTTGTACCTTCAGGCTTGCAAGATCCTGCTGGTGTATCCTTGCAATAAATCAGAATTAGCTCATTTAGTTGTGTTTCCGGTCTGGTTTATCCAGGAGAACTGTCAATGTGGCCTCGGTCTTTTTCGGCCCGGTCTTTTTCTCTGATACCCCGGTCTCAAAAGCATTTGGTCGGCTGATTCTTTTAAACTACGGGTATCAAACACGATTTCGTTGAGGGCTACATCAGGGTTGTGTTTGACTTTGAGGGGGCCAGGGTGAATGTGGACGTGGCCAGCTCGATGTCACTTGTGTCAAATGCCCCTATGGTGGCCCGAGCGCTCTACCAGCCAAAATGGGCTCTCGAGCTCCGTTTCGGCTATGACCACCTCCTGCAACCCTCTGCCAGTGAAAATTGAGCTTGGGAGTGCTGCCTGTGGCCCTGGCAAGCTCCGTTTTCGGCTGTGATGGCCTCCTGCAACCCTCTGCCAGCAAAAATGGAGCTCAAGAGAACCCAGTCCTCCCAAGCTCCATTTTTGCTGGGAGAGGCACTGTGGACCAGTCCTTGGCTGTTTCCAGGAAGCCTTGTGGGCCAGATCTAAGCACCCGGCAGGCCGGATCCCCTGTTTTAAACACCCCTGTTTTAAACATCCACTTGCCCACAGCTCTGATTGGCTCCCATCAGCCCAAAGAGAGCAAAATGGATGCTCGTTGACAAAAAAAAAAAAAAACCTAATTTATTCCAAATTCAACCTTTCAGTAACCTTATATGGGACACCATAGCATATATTCTTTAAAGAAAATCCCTTCAAAGTTTTCTTTTTTAAAAAAAAGAAAAACTCTAACAACACCTCTCTAAAATAGGCCAACTTATTCCCAGGACTACGGCACAACATTATATGACCCGCTTAGCTGAGGTAGGGATTGAATAAAGAATCATAGGCCAACCACTTGGTATTTTATATTCCTTTATATTCTTGAAATTTCCGAAGTGGGCCAGAAGTTGGAGGGAGAAGGAGAATGACAATGTTTTGAGCAATGGAGAAAAAGGCTTCAGAAGTAAAAAAAAAACAAAAACAAATTTAAACACCCAGCACAATGCAGACTAAAAGACGAGTCTGAATTTCAGTTCAAAAAAAAAAAGATGCCTCAGAGCAAATGTTACTTCCTTTTTTTTTTGCAATTCCTTGAAAATGCAGGTGCATCTCTTTTTGGAATCAAATCCAAAAGGCTGAGCAGCCGAAAGAATAGGTAATCAAACAGACTCCAGATATAAGACAGCAAACCCCACACTCAGTAGCACTGATTATGTTACCTAGTTGGATCATGAAATGCCTGTAAGAAAACCACAAAGCTCAGAGAGCACCAAGGAACCCACAGTTCAACCGAGCTACAGATATTCTTTTACTGATTAGGGCCTGGTGGCTCAGCCGACTAAAAGCATTGTGATTAACATCAGCTGTTTGCAATTACTGTAAGTTCGAATCTCACCAGACTTAAGGTTGACTCAGCCTTCTATCCTTTCTAAGGTAGGTAAACTGAGGACCCAGTTTGTGGGAGCAATAAGCTGACTTTGTATAAATATACAAAAGTATGAAGGCTATTGCTTTACGCACTGTAAGCCGCCCTGAGTCTCCGGAGAAGGGCGGCATATAAATCAAATTAAAAAACAACAACAACTGATATCTGTCTGTGTCTATCTGTCTATCCATCTGTCCATCCACCCATCTCTCTCTCTCTCTCTCTCTCTCACACACACACACACACACACACCACGCTGATGGAAGTCATGTACTCCTAACCAGGGCCTTGGGTTATGTCTGGAACGGTATCGAGGTTCCTGCTTGAGCAGGGGGCTGGACTAGAAGACCTCCAAGGTCCCTTCCAACTCTTGTTATTCTCTTATCCTGTTACAGCCTTGGTCTACAGAGCTAATAGGGGGCAGGGTACCCAAGGCAGCAAGATGGGGGTTACACCGCATTGTAGGGCAGGCTCTTCAAGATAAATACAGACATGTATGATATATTAAAAGTAATAGCTAAATATAAAGATTAGAGGTTGAAAGATGATGTATGTATGTACGTTCTAATGATACTATTATTGTTATTAGAACGGGGGACTAAAATGTTGAACAATTAAATAATGAAGGCTTATATTTTGATACCAATATATATAAGAATATTATTACAATTACATAAGTAAATAACAAATAATGTTAATTATATTAATGATAATATTAATACTATCATTACTACTTGCATTCAAAGGAATGCTACCCAGATGCCTCACTGTTCATGTACTGAGACTGATGTGTACTCAAAATAAATAAATAATTAAATAATTAAAAAAGACGAATACAGACACCGGGGGCCTCTGATTAAACCTTTGAGGTTTAATCCGGCAGAGCCAACATTCGGGGCCAGGAGCCATCCTATAAATGTGCCCCCGCTAATCCCCCTATCCAGAGCCTCCATCCAACAGTTCAATTCTGCTTTTGTTCTCCAAAGCGCTCCGATCTTCAAGGGAAAGTCTCAAGCCACGGATTCCCCCGAAGGAGGCAAAAAAAAAAAAAAAAAAAGGAACTCTCTTCAAACGCATCTCTGAACTTTGATCTATTTTAAATACTTGGCATTACTTTAATGCCGGATTTTCCTTGATGTTTAGTTTAGGAGTTCATCACATTTTCAAGGCATGTCTGATTAACCCAACAGCCAGCGACCGCGTCTTCCACGGTTAACAAGTTCCTTAAATGCAGAGATTACTTAACTGATGTTGCCAGGAGGGGGTGGGTGAGCAGTTAAATATTCACGGACTTTTTCGTAAGTTGCACGTTTGATTTATTACGCTCTCGTGGCCTGCACTGAAGAACTTAGCCAGGAGTATCCCCAATTTCTCATGACAGACACTAGCGGCCCCAACATCCAGAATCTGCCTCCTTTAGAAATGGTTTCACTTGCCTTCCTCTCTGGAAAAAAACAGCATTTATTATTTTTGTTTAATTAGATTTTTTCCCTACCTTTGTAAATAACTCAGGGCAGGGAACATGACTAATGCTTCTTCCTCCTCCTATTTTCCCTACAACAATCCTGTGAGGTGGGTTGGGCTGAGAGAGAGACTGGTCCAAAGTCACCCAGCTGGCTTTTGTTCTTAAAGAGGGACTAGAACTCACGGTCTCCTGGTGATTGGCCTAAAATCACCTACAGGGCTTTCATGCCTAATGCAGGACTAGAACTCACAATCTCCTGGTGATTGGTCCAAGTCACCCAGCCGGCTTTTGTTCCTAAGGCGAGACTAGAACTCATAGTCTCCTGGTGATTGGCCTAAAATCACCCACATGGCTTTCATGCCTAATGCTGGACTAGAACTCACGGTCTCCTGGTGATTGGTCCAAGTCACCCAGCCGGCTTTTGTTCCTAAGGCGGGACTAGAACTTACAGTCTCCTGGTGATTGGCCTAAAATCATCTACAGGGTTTTCATGCCTAATGCAGGACTAGAACTCACGGTCTCCTGGTGATTGGTCCAAAGTCACCCAGCTGGCTTTTGTGCCTAAGGTGGGACTAGAATTCGCAATCTGCTGGTTTCCAGCTTCATGCCTGAAACCACTACTACCCCAAACTGGTTCCCGTCTCGAGACTGAGATGGGACTAGATCTCACAGTCTCCTAGTTTGTATGCCAGCACCTTAACCACACCACCAAACTGGCTCTCAAAATAATAATGATAAAAAGAAATCTTTTGTGCATCCTGCAGCAAGCAGTACCAAAATTGAGAGACACCGTTTGGTAAAAGACACCCACATGCCTACTCATCCACAGGTATTTCAAGATCTCCTTGAGGCTTAAAAGTTTAAATTTCCGAGACTTTTATTACCAGAGAAACGTGTTATTTTTTATGATGCAAAAGCTTTTGGGGGAAAAAACCAAACCACCCTAACTGAATAAGAGAATCCCATTATCTCCCTCTGGCAACGTCCCATTTTGTTCTTCCGAGATTCTGAGGTTGCAAAAGGAGAAATCAGAAGTGGGGGCAACCCAGTATTAACGGTGGTTTGCCATCTAGAATTGTTCCTTTTATTTATGAACTCATTCTGGTTTTTTTAATGCCGCCCTCTCCCAAGTTTCGGGGTAGGGTACAAAGTCATAAAATAACCACAAAGCACAACGATCAATCCCTACCCATAAAACAGCATAAAAATCCGTAACTCGGGAAATGTCTTGCTAAAGGTCACCCCAGGAAAATGGCTGGGTATTAAATGCCTGTTTAAAAACAAATGGATTTTTTTTTTAATCTATCTAGCAGGGCATGGGTTTTACGCTATCCTGGGGATGGGCCTGTCTTAGCCTAGCCTTCAAGTGAAAACAATACTATCAACTCAGACAAACAATCAAAAGAATAAAAGAAAAAATAGCCTAATCTAGGAACCACCAAGAATACTCCCACCAACGCTTGTATGTAAACAGAGGGTAAACCCTTCTAGCACTTGATGATGTTATCTCGTTGGAAAATAAAACATCTGTAAGAAAACTACCAAGCTTAGAGAGCACCAAGGACCCCACAGTCCTCTTCCTCCCCCCCCCTCCTCCTCCCTGCAAACTCCACTCCTTCTTGCAATGATGAAGTTACCTAGTTGGGTCATGAAACATCTCTAAGAAAAGCTCAGAGAGCATCAAGGAACCCACAGTTCAACCTTAAACTTATAAATATTCTCTTGCTATCTATCTATCATCTATCTATTATCTATCTATTGTCTTTCTCTTTCTGTTATCTATTATCTATCTATCATCTATCTATCTATCATCTATCTATTATCTATCTATTGTCTTTCTCTTTGTTATCTATTATCTATCTATCATCTATCTATTGTCTGTCTGTCTATCATCTATCTATTGTCTGTCTGTCTGTCTATCATCTATTGTCTGTCTATCTATCGTCTGTCTGTCTATCTAACTACCATCTATCTATCATCTACCCTGTTCCCCCCAAAATAAGACATCCCCAATCGGGTTTTTGAGCGCATGCCAATAAGGCCAAGCTCTTATTTCAGGGTTCAAAAAAATATAAGACAGGGTCTTATCTTCTGGGAAACACGGTATCTATCTACTATAGTTTCAAGCCCAGACCTTAACCCAATTGAAAATCTATGGAGCCAACTAAAGAAACTGGTTAGTCAGAACCGACCCAGTAATAAACCCAGTTAATAGAAGCCATCATTCAATCTTGGTTTCACATGATAACAGCTGCAGAACTCAAAGACTTGGTTCACTCCATGGGAAGACCTTGTAAGGCCATCATTCATGCTAAAGGTGACTCAACTAAGTATTAATTGACATGGTGGTGATTTTTGCATATCTCATTTTTTCTATGATGATCATTTTTGTATATCTCGTTTTTTTCTACGTGTTTCACTTTTCTTCTTTATTCTATAACTGCTATTCTAATAGCAAATCCTTCATAAAAGTTATTGCATTACATTCTCGATTAAATTATCTTTACACTGATATATAATTTTATGGTACTACTCCAAAAAAAAAAGTGGTGTTATTAGCTAGTTTTAGAAAATACACTTTTCCCAAAAGGTTTCCACAATTTTGGCCACTCCTGTATGTCCAGAAAAGGCTGAGCATTTTTATTCCATTTTTTAAAAAGTCACTGATACCGTTCTTTGGCTACGGAAGAGACGCCGAACACTTTTGACATTAAGCAATCGGAGGAAAGAAAAAGATCTTGAAGCGTTCATGCAAGAAGAGTAAGAAAATGTGTAGTTAAATTTATATTGTTTTAAATTACGTCCTTGTTTTATGTGTATCTACTTTCTGTCCCTCTTTATGTAGCGTAAAATTACAGGTATCATTAACCTGCTGCCATTTGGGCCAAACTCCTCCGGAAAGCAGCATGCAATGCTCCAACAATCTGTTCCCAGCAAGGTGAAAATGGGAACCGCAGATGGGAGATATTTCTGTCTCAAGAGCTTGGAACAAATTTATTACCATTAATGGAAGTTGTCGAGGTTAAAAACATGCCAAAAGACGATGAATCCCCTGGAATGTACATCCCACCTCTTGACCCAGAGATAAAACTCAAAAACTTAGAACGTTCTGCCCCGGGAGACAAAATGACTGGTTCCAAATGGTTGCAAAGAAAGGTTTTAAATTAAATATAAATAAAGTTTAACTGCCCAGCAGAGCAAAGCAGAAGCCAGGATGGAGTTCAAAAGCGCTGCAAATTTATTCCATGCAACCTACGCTCAAGAATTCGATCTACTAACACCCATAACTTTTGAAAGCAAGCCCTTCCATGGATTAATTTTTCTCTCTGTCAGGAAATTCCTCCATAGTTCTAAGTTGCTTCTCTCCTTGATTAGTTTCCACCCATTGTTTCTTGTCCTACCCTCAGGTGCTTTGAAGAATAGCTTGACTCCCTCTTCTTTGGGGCAGCCCGAGATATTGGAAGACTGCTATCATGTCTCCCCTAGTCCTTCTCTTCATTAAACTGGACATACCCTGTTCCTACAATTGTTCTTCATGTCTATGGAGATTCTCAGTCATCCAGATCATGGTTCTCCCAAAGGTGTTTTTTTTTCAAGAGGCAACTGGACTGTTCTTTCTTCTTTGAAGATGTTTCACTTCTCATCCTAGAGGCTTCTTCATCTCTGCCCGAATGGTGGGGAATGGAAGGATTTATACTCCTTGCAGACAGCTGGTCCTTTGCATTCTTTTAGAGGGTCATTGAGGTCTTTTTCGTGGATGCTTTTGATCAAGTGGGATCCATTCTATGACTGCCTTGGTCTAGGGGCCCTCAGTTCTTCTTGCTAGGTGACCAGCCTATTTCCATTTCAATTCTTTTACTCTTTTGATGGCATCGTATACTTTCACTGCTTGTACATATAAAGTGTAGATTTTATATCTATATATATTTTCTACCATCTATATTGATCATCTATCTATCTATCCATCTATCTATCTATCCATCTATCATCTATCTCTATCATCTATCTCTATCATCTATCCATCATCTTTCTATCATCTTTCTTTCTATATCTATCTATCTATCTATCTATCTATCTATCTATCTATCTATCTATCTATCTATCATCATCTACCTCTATCATCTGGTGCCACCAATAGCCTCCCACCAACCGGTATGCTCTCATAGAGGAGCCTGAGTGGTGTAGGAGGCTGCATGCTGCATGCAATTACTGTAAGATCGAATCTCCCTAGGCTCCAGGTTGACTCAGCCTTCCATCCTTTCTAAGGTGAGTAAATTGAGGACCCAGTTTGTGGGGACAATAAGCTGACTTTGTATAAATATACAAAAGTATGAAGGCTATTGCTTAACGCATTGTAAGCCGCCCTGAGTCTCCGGAGAAGGGCGGCATATAAATCAATTTTTTTAAAAAAAAATAGAGAGGGGCTCCTCCGGGTGCCGTCGGCCAAACAGTGTAGACTGGTGACCCCCAGGGGGAGAGCCTTCTCTGTGTGGGCACCTACTATGTGGAATGAGCTTCCCTTGGAGATACAGAGGATCCCAGATCTTCGCGCTTTCCGCCGCGCCCTCAAGACCTTTTTATTCCATCAGGCCGGCCTGGCCTAACTTTTAACTTTTAATTTTAACTTTTTCAATATGGAAATTTTAAAATTTGTTTAACTCATTGGGGTTTTAAATTCATTAATGGGCCAAAGTGTTTAATCTGGTTTTATATTGTTTTTTAATTTTTATATTCATGTGTTTTTTATTCGTGGCTGTTCACCGCCCCGAGTCTTTCGGGAGGAGGGCGGTATATAAATCAAATAAAATCAAAATCAAAAATCAAATCTATCTATCACCTTTCTATCTATCTCTATCTATCTATCTATCTATCATGTATGTATCTATCATCTATCTCTATCATCTATCATCTTTCTATCTCTATCGTCTATATCATCTATCTCTATCATCTATCCATCATCTTTCCATCTATCATCTTTCTTTCTTTCTCTATCTATCTATTAATCGAATCGAATCGAATCGAATCGAATCGAATCTATACTTTATATGTAGAAGAAACGACGCCATCAAGAGAGTAAAAGACTCCGCTGGCTAGATATCCCTTGCTGAGGATAAAATTTCAGGCGAACGTGTCCTCTGGACAATTGGACTTTTTAAATGTTTGGAAACGACATCTTTATACAAACGGATGCCAGCGGAGGCAAATAAGCTGGGGAAAAACTCCCGGAGGTGGCCTACAATGCATCCTTTAAAAAAAAAAAGAAGCAGCTTTGCAGGATAGCCTGTTCAAAAGCACAGCTGGCCACAATAAACCTGGTTTCCCTTTTTCTTTGCGCGTAATTTCCTGCCCTCCTGACCTATATAAACATCCACCGCTTGGGCAGTCTAAATGCTGCTCGGAGGCGCTGGTGCGGGTTTTAAATATTGCATGTGTGAAAGGTTTTAAAAGCAGGTCCTTTGGAAGTGGGAAACATTATATTTCCATCAGCTGCAGCAGCTTCGGCCCCGGAGAAGTTGTGATCTTGAGATTGTGAGGAGAGTTCTGGTTTTTGTTTCGAAGGAGGAATCTAGCGGGCTGGAATTTCCTTTTTTTTTTCTTCCAGGATTGACTCAATTAAAACTTCCTAAACTGGATGTATTTGCTTGATCCCAACACCTGGCCATTGTTCAAATTGTGTTGTGTGTGCCGGCAGCAGATTGTATGATTGTGAGATCCTTGGTGCGCTCGGTTGGGTTTCCTGCAGACGTCTCCTGACCCAGCTAGGTAACATCATCAGTACTAAAAAGGAGTGGGGTTTTCCTCTTTGTTCATATGTTAGTGGCTTGGCCGGTCTGTGTTGTTGGGGAATGGTCTTGCTAGTTCCTTGATTAGGCTGTGGTTAATTGATTATGAGATTTATATTCCTTGTAGTCCTCTGGTCATTAGTACTCCCTCTGAGAGTCGTTGAGGCCACTTGGAGGTTCATCTGTGCCCTCAGGGGGTCAACAGTGCAAATGGGTATGGTGCTTTCTTGGAACCTGCTGAAAGGACTGTGTTGTTCAGGTGAGCCTGAGGGCACAGAGAAACCTCCAAGTGGCCTCAATGACCCTCTAAAAGGATGCAAAGGACCAGCTATCTGCAAGGAGTATAAATCCTTCCCTTCCCCACCATCCAGTCAGAGCTGAAGAAGCTTCTTGGATGAGAAGCAAAACGTCTTCAAAGAAAAAACCAGAAAGTCCAGTTGCCTCCTGAAAAAGCACCTTTGGGAAAACCATGACCCAGAGGATTGAGAATCTCCATGGATGTTCTTCATATGTTTCATTTAAAAACATATAACAGCCGACCTTCATTTGCAAATGCTCAATGAACTTCTGGCCATTTAAATATTCCCGGTAGCTCGGCCCGTTTATCACCGAGCCTTCCCCACCGAGCCCAAATATGCATTTATTCACTTCCTAATCCCGAGACCCACAACCCACTTATGGCCCTAGATTAACACACTCCGGTAAGAAATAACACAGCATGTTTCGGGTTTGGCTCAGTAAGTCACGCAAGACGCAGCCATCACAAGGGGGTAAAATCGCGATTTATGGCTTAGTAACGAACCCAACCACTTAAGGGCTGTGATTTAACACACCGCAAATAAAGCAAACTCAAGCTTGGCAGGAAAGCGGAAAGCCAGTCAGTCGGTCCTACCATCGTGTGCCACATTCTCGTCGAGGGAAGTAACCCCCCTCCTAGAAGAATGAAAATATTTTTGAGATTTTTTTTTTAAAAAGGCAGCTTATTATATTTCCCCTGAAAGAGAAATAGAAATCTTAGGGGAGACAGAAACAGAGCCCCAGCTCCCTGCCCCCAGCAGATATTTGGTGCCCACTGAGAAGGATTGGGCCAGCCTAGCTACAAGACAAAAGACCTTCAGCTCCAGGGTGATGGGTGTCAGGTTTCAAGGTCGCCTCAAATAAATTGCATTTCAAACAAAATCTTTGATGAAAAAACTCTCATTTATTAAGCACGACATTCTAACTCTGACTCATTGTAGCCCACACTGACTTCCGACCCAAAAACCCTCCCTTTCCTTCCCCACTCCTCTGCACTTATTGGCCATCTTCCAAGTCACTCTACGCCTAATCTACTGCTCCAGCTCAAAGGAATTTCCCCCTCCCATCCCATCTCCTAGGGGATATTATCTCCAGGGAAAATAAGTAGGTGAAAAGTCAAACATCCCTTTCCAGACGCCTCTGCTTCTCCTTCTTATGTCCGCACTAGAGTAAATGCAGCTTGAAGTGCTGACATTGGGATTAAGACATGACCCTCCAAGCACATAATAGGATTATCCAGCAGCAGGGCTCACTGCATTACAAAATCTCCTAAGGACATTGCATCAGAGACCAAACTTCAACCAAACATATCTCAGACAAACATGACCTCATATGGTCCCATGGGATTCTGACAACAGCCAATATAATGTTCTTGCACAGGAACAGGAAGCTCAACTTCAAAGCCCCAAGAGAAGGTATAAACCCCCCCCCCCCCACTCTCAACTCCATGTGTTCAGCTGCAGAGGACCATGTGCTTGGTGGTTTTGCTTTGCCATTAAACCATCTTTCCAAACAGCCTCCACGTTTCCATTGTCTTTCTCCCAGCTTGGAACTGAACCAGATGGATATTTCTTCTAACACCGTGGTTTCGTTTTTAAAATTGGGGAGGGGGGTAGACTCCTTCCCCTTTTGGCGGAAGGCTTCAAGCAAGCCCTCGCACAGCATTTACCAAGTCTTAAACACTAGCTTCTGCCCCTTACCCCACTGCAAGTCCTGCTACGTTGCCTCACCACAGATAATCCTCAGTGTACGACCGCAATTGAGCCCAACGTTTCTGTTTGCTGAACGAGACAGTTGTTGGGCGAGTTACGCCCCATTTGACCGACTTTCCGGCCAACGTTGATAAGGGAATCAGTGTTGTGCCCCAGCTAGGGATCCCAAAGAACACAGCACACACAAAGTTTGTACAAAACTTACTTTACTAAAATAACTCGGTCTTTTTCAAAAGAAAGGCTGTTAATAAACTTCCTTAACAGCCTTCAAGAAACCAAAGATAAATCACAATTTTACTAAGGTTGGCAGAAAGCCTAGAAGCAATTTGCACAGAATCCAGACGCGAAATAGAGTGAACTAAAGTTGTTCCCTACAAATTGCTTCAGTTGGCGTTCCTCCTTAAATAGGCTAGGGGAGTGGCCAATTAGCCCCAAGCCTTACTCTCAAGGAGACCTCCTCCTGAGGAGCCACTCCTGCCTTTTGGCAGCTCTGTGTGCCCATGCATTGAGAAGAGGCTCCTCCTCTTCGTCCTCTTCACTTATGGGAGCTTCTGGAGGTTCTGAAGGCCCTGGCTGAATCCCCACCTCTGGCACCACATCTTCTCCAGCCTCCTCACTGTCCGACTCGAGTGCCAGCTGCACAGGCTGCTGGCGCAACACACCAGCCTCCTCACTGTCAGAATCAGCTAAAATCCTCACAGGCCGCTGACGGGCCACAACAATTAGCACAGCTGTTAAATTAGCAACACGGTTGTTCAGTAAAACCGGCTTTCCCAATGGCTTGGCTCGTCAGAAAGTCGCAAAAGGTGATCACGTCACACACACCCCGGAATGCTGCAACTGCCATAAATACGAGTCAGATGCTAATTTGGGTCACCTGTCCATATTTACGATGCGGGCTAGATTACAGCCTTCAGGACATCCTAGTGCTGATGTTGCCATGCAGGAAACGGACATCTGAAGCCGCAACGGCAGCCTCACTGCAGGGACATGGAACATCACAAACGGGAAAAGTTCAACACACCGAAATCGACTGCAGTTGCCATCTTAAGCACCGGCAAATGGAGACGGACTGGAATCAGGACGCTTTCACACAGCACCCATTACTGCCCAGGATGTGAGAAACTATGACAAAATTGTGTGGTTTTCATACAGGTTGTCGGCAACGTACAGCCATTTGTTTCGTGACTGTTGGAAGCGACAAGCACACTAGAAAAAGCGACTGATGAGCATTTGTCACTTAGGATTGTTGCAGCATCTCCAGGGTCATGTGATCAAAATTCGGATGCTTGGCCACTGACTCATATTTATGACAGTCGCAGTGTCCCGGGGTCATGTGATTTTACGACTTTCTGACGAGCAAAGTCAAAGGGGGAAGCCGGATCTGCTTAACTACCGGGTGACTAGCTTAACAACTGGAGGGATTGACTTCACAAATGTGGCGAGAGAGGTTGTAAAATAGTGAAAAGCTCATTTAACAACTGCCTGGTTGGCAATGGAAATTTTGGGCTCAATTGTAGTCATACAGCGAGGACTACCTGTTATACAAATTCAATACACACTTCGGATGGGCGAAGGCTTAGCTTTTTAAAAAAAAAAAAAACCTATTTGGTTGGATAACAAGAAACGAGATCAGCTGCAGCCAGGATGAAAGCTATCAACTGTCAACTCCTGCACCCAGCCTCTTCCGGACGTCCATTGGACAGCCAACCAGGTCAACTCCACAGTTCAAAAGAGATGTGGACTTCAGAAATGTTGCATTTGAGCTTTGAGATGAAATTAGGGAGGGGGAAAATGGAAAGGAAGGGAGGGAGGGGAAGAAAGGAAAGAGGGAGGGAGGGAAGGAAGGAATAAGGAATAGCAATAACAATAGCAATAGCATTTAGACTTATATACCACTTCACAGCATTGGCTCAAGGAAAGGAAAGGAAAGAAGGGAAGGGAAGGGAAGGGAAGGGAAGGGAAGGGAAGGGAAGGGAAGGGAAGGGAAGGGAAGGGAAGGGAAGGGAAGGAAAGGAAAGGAAAGGAAAGGAAAGGAAAGGAAAGGAAAGGAAAGGAAAGGAAAGGAAAGGAAAGGAAAGGAAAGGAAAGGAAAGGAGGAGGAAAGGGGGAGGGAAGGAAAGGAAGAGGGAAGGGAAGGGAAGGGAAGGGAAGGGAAGGGGAGGACAGGAGAGGACAGGAGAGGAGAGGACAGGACAGGCCAGGACAGGAAAGGAGGGAGGGAAGGGAAGGGAAGGGAAGGAGGACTTCAGGGCCCATTAAAATCCTTGATCACCTTATGATCTGCCATATCTCACCAGATCCCAGCCCTCCTCAACTTCCGTGGGAGAGTTAGGAACAGCTGCAGAAGAGCCTGGGGGGACATCTCCCCTAAGGTGAATCCAAAGGAGGACAATTAAGCAAGAGAGAGACGGGAGGCAGCAGGCCGTATTTGCTAATGTGCAGATTTTTGTTCTGTTCTTCCCTGCGGCAACAAACCTCTCTTGGTGCACGCAGTAAGAGCAACATTCCGGGAACAGCCTGGTGACTGTTTCCAACTCGAAGGAGCCAGCAGCCCCCGCTGGTAGCCCCTCTCAGATTGCTTCTGCATGGCAGCATGGGAGCGACAGGTGCCCAGCTATCAATTAGGGCAATTATTTCTCCCTGGTTGGCTTTTCATTCCGTGCAATCAGCTCCCCAACTCTCACCCACTGGCCGTTTTAAGCCAAATAATTTAAAACCGAAAAGGATATCTTCCCTCTCTTTGATGATGAGGACATTCTGGTCCTCCAGGTGTCTGATCTTCTTCTCAAACGCCTCCTGCTCGGCTTTCAGGCGCTCCTCCGTCACCTCTTTTTCCTCGCTCACTCTGAAAAGAACACAACACAACACGCACACAGACCATCAGACCAATACCAGGCGCCAAGAGAAGAGGGATTTGGATCAGGACTAGCCTGAAGCCCCACTGCCTCGCCTCCCCCAACACAAGGGGGGGGGCGCAAGGGGGCCGTGCTGCTTGTTGCTGCCATGGATTGTGTGTGTTTGTGTGTGTGGTGTTTTTATATTGTGGATTCTTAGTGCTGTAAGACGCCTTAAGGAGCCTGTGTGAGAATTGGGTGGCCCTGTAAATTGGCTTAATAAATAAACAGATGGATAGAAGATAGTAACTGTAGCTCGGGATTGAACGATGGGGTCCCTGATGCTCTCTTGAACTTGGTTGTTTCCAGATGGTTTTCGTCCTTAGGTAGGACTAGACCTCACCGTCTCCTGGTGATTGGCCCACCCAGCTGGGTTTCATGATTAAGGCAGAAGCCGAACTCAGGGTCTCCTGGTAAATTGGCCCAAAGTCACCTAGCCGGCTTTCATGGCTAACGCGGGACTAGAATTTACAGTCTCCTGGTGATTGGCCCAAAGACAGTTGGCTTTCATGCCTAAAGCAGGATTAGAACTCATGGTCTCCTTTCATGCCTAAGGGAGGACTAGAACTCACAGCTCCAGGTGATTGGCCCAAAGTCAGTCGATGTTCCTGGCTAACATGGGACTAGAACTCACAGCTCCTGGTGATTGGCCCAAAGTCAGTTGGCTTTCATGCCGAAGGCAGCACTAGAACTCATGGTCTCCTTTCGTGCCTAAGGCTAGAACTTCCTGACTCCTGGTGATTGGCCCAAGGTCACCCAGCCGGCTTTTGTGCCTAAGGCAGGACTAGAACTCAATGTCTCCTGCTAATTGGTCCAAAGTTACCCAGTTGGCTTTCATACCAAGACGGGACTAGAATTTATCATCCCCAGATTTCTAGCCTGGTGCCTTCACCAACAGATCCAACTTCACACGTAGTTAAACCTTTGTCTAGGCCAGGGGTCTGCAAGCTTAAACACTCAAAGAGCCATTTGGACCCGTTTCCCACAGAAAAGAAAACACCGGGAGCCACAAAACCCTTCCCGTGCCTGACTATTTCTTCAATGGCCACAAAACTAGGATATGTAGTTGAATTAAACCTTCTGTTTTCTTCTGAAACTTTTCTTTTCTTGGGTTTATCCATGGTTGGCCTACCGGGGGTTGAAAAGCTCAATAAATCGTGTGCTGGCGGGTGTCGCACATTGGAGGTTGGGATGCATATTTTTAATTTATTATTATTTATTAGTTCGATTTATATGCCGCCCTTCTCCGGAGACTCAGGGCAGCTTACAATGCGTTAAGCAATAGCCTTCATACTTTTGTATATACCTGCTTAGTAGGGCTTTCGCCCGCTCGCCCCCAAAAAAGCAGTGTTCTTTTTTATACATAGTCAGCTTATTGCCCTCCCAATCCGGGTCCTCATTTTACCTACCTCGGAAGGATGGAAGCCAATGGTACAGAGGCAGAAGCCTCAGCCCCACAGAGCCACTCCCAAGGATCAGGCCACATTTGCAAGTTAAGTAGCGTCACCCAGTCCAGCCCAAAGCATCCGCCCCATCGTAGGAGACCAAATACAAATCTAAACCAGTGTCCATATGTGAGAAGGTTTCTAAAAAACCAGGCTCATTAAACTGATCTTCCCAAACCAGCACCTTCTATATTGATAGCAAGGTGCATGATGACTGCTGGGACTACAATTTCCAGGCGCTATCCCTCTGTTGATGCAGCCTAGGACTGACAATGAGTTCTAGTCCTCGCCTTAGGCAGGAAAGCCAGCTGGTGATTCTCAGCCAATCACCAGGAGATGGTGAATTCGAGCCCTACTTTAAGCATGAAACCCGGCAGGGTGACTTTGGGCCAATCACCAGGAGACAGTGAGTTCTAGTCCCGTTTTAGGCATGAAAGCTGGCTGGGTGGCCTCGTGCCAGTCATTCTCTCACAGCACAACGTACCTCTCGGGGCTGTAGTCGTGAGGAAAATGTGAGGGGGAAGGAGTATTAAGTACGTTCGCCACCTTGAGTTGTTTATAAATAAATGTGGGATAGAAATAAAATAAATAACCAAATAAATACATTTGCAGCAGGGGAGACCTTTAGCCAGCTCTCTCTGATCTCTCAGAGAGAATGTGCTAGAACACTTTGAATAAAGAGAAATCCCTCCAATTCACAAAACCACAACTGGGAAGGAAATTCTCAGCCCTCCACATTATCAGACCCCATTTATAATCACCTTGCAAGCTCCTTAATTAAGTTTGCGATGCGCCTCTTGTCTTCGGGGCATAAATCCTTTAAAGAAGCACTCTTCGTTTCTCCTTTGTCTGGTCCCTAAAAAAAATCCACATTTGCAAAAAGAACTTCGTTAATGTGGAAAGAAACCTCCCTGAATTTACAATACATTATTTTAAGCACAAAGGGCTACAGATTCGCCTGAAAATTCAGCCATATTGATTGGACAAAAGACACATTTACAAACAATTATGGTGGATAATTCCCCAAATGTTGTATTGGAAGAGTTGTTGGCATATGATTCCACAAATGAGCTTCACTTAGGGCTGGAAGGAGGAAAAAGAAAAGGATTGTGTTATTGCAAGGATCTCAGAAATGGGGGTTTGGACAGCGAGGGTGCGGTCCTATATTTAATCTTTGGGAATGTATCATCTGCAGCTGATACAATTTTATATTTGCTACGTAAAACTTCGTAAGATCTGAAGTATTACAAGGTATATTTTTCAAATGCACATCACAACCGAAAAAAGGGTAAAAGTACGCTTTGGAAATGTAAAAATAAAAATAAAAATGAATGATTCAAAACCTAACCGGTGGAATTTAGAAGACATTTCCTGACAGTGAGAACAATTAATCAGTGGAAGGGCTTTGGCCTTCAGAAGCTGTGGCTGCTCCATCGCTGGAGGTTTCTAAGAGATTATAGACAGCCATTTACCTGAAATGGTATAGGGCAGTGATGGCCAACCTTTTTGCTATCGTGTGCCAGGAGCGGGGGGGGGGGGGAGGAGAGGGTCACATGTGCATGCGCCCTCACCATAATTCTATGCACCCTGCCCCCGCAAATGTGCGCGTGACACCCCCACACACACTCCTGGCACACGATGGCCCGGTAGGCCCACTTTTTGCTCTCCCCAGCCTCCTGAGCCTTTCTAGGAATCTGGGGAGGGCAAAAACGGCCTTCCCCACCCCACCCAGAGGCCCTCTGGAGACTGAAAATGACCCATTTGCCAACTTCCAGTCCCACCTCCGTTTTTGCCCTCCCCAGACTCCTAGAAAGGCTCTGGAGGCCGGGGAGAGAGAGAAACGGGCCTTCCCCACCCCCCAAGGTCCTCCGGAGGCAGGAAACAGCCTGTTTCCCTACTTCTGGTGGGCCCAGAAGGCCTGAAAATCGGCTGGCCAGTGCGCACATGCGCACCGGAACTGAGCTCGCGTGCCCAACGATCTGGCTACATGTGCTACCTGCGGCACATGTGCCATAGGTTCACCATCATGGGTATAGGGTTTCCTGCTTGAGCAGGGGGCTGGACTAGATGACATCTAAGGTCTCGTCCAACTCTGTTATTCTGTAATGTTCTGTTATCTTGAAATCCCCAAATGACTCCCAAACAGCATTTGATTGCACGGTAAAACCCGTTTCATCCCGTAATTCAAAACATGTGATATCTCCCTCCTGCAACGTCCAATTGGCTACCAGAGAGAATCTCTAGGCTTCATGGGCCACCACACTGGTAGAGCATCAAAAAGACAGATTACCAACCATGTAATACCCTGTTTCCCCAAAAATAAGGCATCCCCTGATAATAAGCCCAATTGGGCTTTTGAGCACATGTGCTGAAATAAGCGTCCCCCGAAAATAAGCCCTCCCTGAACAAGACAGGGTCTTATTTTCGGGGAAACACGGTAGTACCAGTATAGTATTTTTCTTTTTTTTACTAAGAGGTGTATTTGCACTCTTGCACCACCAGAGGGCACTTCATTGTTCTGTACGCCCACCGAGCATAAGACTTCACCGTTCTCAGGAAACCAGATAGGGGGGTTAGAATAGAGGTAGTCCTCGACTTACGACCACAAGTGACCCCTAAATTTCCATTGGTTAAGCAAGGCAGTTGTTAAATGAGTCACGCTCCATTTTATGACCTTCCCTCCCCCCACACAGTTGTTAAGTGGATTGCCAGCTTTTTCTGGTGTTTCCAGCTCTTTCTTGGTGTCAATCTCCATAATTTTCACGGGTGAAAATGCCGGCTGGGGAATTCTGGGAGTTGAAGTCCAGCTGTTTTAAAGATTCAGATTCTGCTAACAAGGCTCACCCTTCTTCTCCGTGACCTTATCAATTTCTGGCCCAATTAAGAATGGATCGCACAAGAAGAATGAGGTTCCTGTCTTTTCCTGAACACCATGACTGGGAGATGTGGTTAGGCCACACCAAGAAACTCCATCTTTCTGGCTTCTACTATTTCTTTCAAAGACGTCAAAAGGTAACAAATAACCTTTAATATTCCAAGCCGACTTTGGAGTAGATGATAGCAATCAACTTGGCACAGAGTAAAGATTCGGGCTGCTCCAGAGTGGCAGAGAGTTTCATTTCAAGTCAGAATCAGGATAGAGCTGGAAGGGTCCTTGGAGGTCTTCTAGTCCAGCCCCCTGCTCAAGCATGAGCGCCTATACCCGTGATGGCGAACCTATGGAACGCGAGCATTGCCCTAACTCAGCTCCAGCACACATGCATGCGCCAGCCAGTTGGTTTTCAGGCCTTCCAGGCCCACCGGAAGTAGGGAAACGGGCTGTTTTCGGCCTCTAGAGGGCCTCGGGGGGGGGGGGAATCCATTTTTGCCCTCACCAGGTTCCAAGAAAACCCCTGGAGCCTGGGGAGGGCGAAAAACAGATCTACTGAGGTTGTAGAAAAAATGCTTTTAAAAATAATAAAAAATGATTGTGCGGCTCAGCTGGGCAATGGGGGATGGGGGGGCAGGGATTTTTGCTACTGGTTCTCCGAACCACCCGCCTCCATCGCTACCGGATCGGGCGATCCGGTGCGAACCGGGAGCATTTCACCCCCTGGGTCACAAGCACATGCGCGGGGAGGGCGGGACATGGGGAGGAATTGAATTATGGGTGTGGGCACGCCCCCCACACACTCCCCCTGTTTTTGGCATTTGACAGGAAAAAGGTTAGCCTTCACTGTTCTATATTGTTTCAGACAAGTGACTGTCCAGTCTCTCCTTTAAAATGTCCAGTGATGGAAGCACCCACAACATCTGAATGTAAGCTATTCCACTGGTTAATTGTCCTCACTCTCCTCAATTCCAGGTTGCTTCTCTCCTTGATTAGTTTCCACCCGTTGCTTCTGGTCCTGCCCTCAGGTGCTCTGGAGAATAGCTTGACTCCCTCTTCTTTGTGGCAGCCCCTGAGATATTGGAAGACTGCTATCATGCCACCCCTAGTCCTAATTTTCATTAAACTAGACCTACCCAGTTCCTGCAATCATTCTTCGTATGTTTTAGCCTCCAGTCCCCTAATCCTCTTTGTTGCTCTTCTCTGCACTCTTTCCAGAGTCTCCACATCTTTTTTACATTGTGGTGACCAAAACTGGATGCAATATTCCAGGTGTGGCCTTACTAGGGTTTTACTAATACTTCACGTGATTTTGATTCTATGCCTCTGTTTATACAACCCGGATTATATTAGCTTTTTTGGCTCCTGCTGCACACGGCTGGCTCATGTTTAAGGGACTGTCCACCAAGACTCCGAAAAATTTCTTTTTAATTTACAACAGCCTTTTCACTCAAACTGCTTCCAGTTAAAGAGCTCTGGGGTTTTATCTGCTAAAATTCTCTCGAGTTTGGTTTTTTTCCCAGAGACAAAGCCCTGTGGCTCTTTGAAGCGTGCACGCCGTAAAACGATGCTCTTCCGTTACAGAAGACGCTTACATCTCCCTTTGCACTTGTGAGTCTGAGAATTTCGACGCACAATGGCCCCAGGGGAATGATCACATCAGGGTCCCTTTCTTGATGATCGAGTTTCAGGTGCACCCAAGCCAAGCAGATGCTTTTCCAAAACCAATAAAACCCATATTTCAGTGGTGAAATCTGAACCAGTTTACTACTGGTTTGCTGACCGCGAACTAGTCACTCAAATGCCTAAAAAGTAAAAAAAAAATAATAATTCTGACGATCAGCTGAGCAACTCGTGATCCTCAGAACTTTGGTTTTTTTACTTTTTAAAGCATTTTTAATTAACGGTTCCAGAGAACTGGTAGTAAAAAAACACTTTAAAAGTTTTTTTTAAAAAAAAAGTTCCAACGATTACATTTTTTACTACTGGTTCACCGAACCAGTAGCATATTTTATTATCGGTTCGGGCCAGTTCGCCCCGAACCGGTAGCATTTCACCCCTACCGTATTTAGAACTCAGGAAGTGTTCTTGAGCCTGAGTGGCGTAGGAGGCTAATGCCTCCTACTACGGTAAGCATTTAACATCCAGCTGCCTGCAATTACACCAGTTCGAAACTCCCCAGGCTCAAGGTCGACTCAGCCTTCCGTCCTTTCTAAGGTAGGTCAATTGAGGACCCAGTTTGTGGGGACAATAAGCTGACTTTGTATAAATATACAAAAGTATGAAGGCACTTAGCGCATTGTAAGCCTCCCTGAGTCTTCGGAGAAGGGCGGCATATAAATCAAATTGAAGGGGAAAAAAAAGTGTTGGGTTTCTAACGCTATGCCTGGGACACCTGAATGCAGCAAAACATGGTCTGCAAGATAAGATAAGCACCACAGCTGCCGAGATTCACTTGGCCCCAACAAGCCTCTGAGCATTTTGTAAATCCCTGAAGCTTGGATATTCCCTGGAGCATGAGGTCTAGAGCTTGGCTGAGCCTGTTGATGTGATTTTTCTGGGTATGGTTTAAGCTTGTGTGAATGGGCTCAGGTTGTCCCAGGGAACTGGGACGGGTAATATTTTGTTGCTGCTATGCTTGTTGTTGTTATGGTTGCTTTTTTTTTTTTTTTTTTTTGAGGCTTTCGCGAGCCTCAAGGACCAGCCAGAGTCACAATTGTGAGATGGGCAGCTGTAAAAATTGATATGCGAAGAAATAAATACCAACAGAAGAGAGCATTGGTAGCTCAGGGATGTATGGTGGGGTCCTTGGTGATCTCTTGAGCTTGGGTATCTATGGAGATTCTCAGTCTATTCAGGTCATGGTTGTCCCAGAGGTGCTTTTTCGGGAGGCAGATGGACTTTCTGGTTATTCTTTGAAGTAGTTTTCGGAGCTGAAGTAGCTTCTTGGATGAGACGCCAAACATCTTCAAAGAAAAACCGGAAAGTCCAGTTTCCGCACCTGTGGGATTCCTACTATTATTTACACACAGTGAGAGAGTATTATTATTTCAATTTACAGCATCACAAATTCATGATGCAGCATGGCTAAAGTTAAAAACCTCCTAAAAGATAGTATTAAAAAAAAAACAGCAAAGAATCAATAGAAGGGGGGAAAAAAGAAAGAATAAAAAGACCAAACCAATAACAAAAATCAATGTGCCCACTGCAAGGGCCCTGTCATATTACTGGATCCCATGCCCGGTGAAAAAAACCACATGTGAAAGGACTTGCAAAAAGCCTCTAACAGAATAACAGAGATGGACGGGACCTTGGAGGTCTTCTAGTCCAACCCCTGCTGAAGCAGCAGACCCTCTACCTCTGATGGCGAACCTATGGCACGCGGAGCCATGTCAGTGGGCACATGAGCGTTGCCGTAACTCAGCTCCAGCACACGTGTGTGCACCGGCCAGCTGATTTTCAGGCCTTCCAGGCCCACCAGAAATCAGAAAACATGCTGTTTCCGGCCTCCAGAAAGGTGGGGAAGGCCTATTTTTCGCTGTCCCCAGGCTCCTAGAAAGCCCCTGGAGCCTGGGGAGAGCGAAAAACGGGCCTTCGGGTCCCACCAGAAGTCAGCAAACGGGCCATTTCCGGTCCAGAGGGCCTCTGGGAAGGTGGGGAAGGCCGTTTTCGCCCTGCCTATGCTCCTAGAAAGCCTCTAGAGTCTGAAGAGGGCGAAAAACAGGTCTACCAGGCCCACCATGTGCCAAAAGCGGTGGGAGCACAGGAGGGTAGCGCATGCATGCGCACTGAATTATGGGTGAGGAGACATGAGCACACAATCCCCCCCAGCTCCCCCCCACTTTTGGCATGTGACGGCAAAAAGGTTAGCCATCACTGCCCTATACCATTTCAGACAAGAGACTGTCCAGTCTCTTCTTAAAAACCTCCCACAACTTCTGGTGGCAAGCTGTTCCACTGATTCATTGTTTTCATTGTTAAGAAGTTTCTCCTTAGTTCTAGGTTGCTTCTCTCCTTGATTAGTTTCCACCCACTGCTTCTTGTCCTGCCCTCATGTGCTTTGGAGAATAGCTTGACCCTCTCTTCTTTGGGACAGCCCCTCAGATATTGGAAAACTGCTATCATATCACCCCAAATTCCTAATCTTGATCAAGATCAATCTAACCTCTGGGGAAACGATCTTCCGAAGGGTGGGCACCTCTTCCTGCCCTCCCATCTCCCCAAAGATGGCAGCCTGTTACAGACAGGAGATGGAGCGTGCCTGCCCTGGCAGACCTCACGGGACAGATAAACATGACCTAGGGACAGGTGGTCCCTCAAATATGCCACCCAACACCCACTAACTTTGAGTGTTCAGCGGCAGAAGCATGCCAGATGCGTGAACGTGACCCACACTGCCCTGCTGCTGCTTGCTCTAACAGGAAAAGCCAAACCCACCTGCTGCCCGGCTTCTTCTCCAATCCTTTTCAGGACCTCCATGGGGGCAGGATTCGAAGCCGCTGCTACTTTGGCCTTTGCTTCCGTCTTCTGCCCTTTTCGCAGTTGCCTGGGTCTCAAATTCCTCTCGTCAGAAACCCCTGCGGATGGAACGAACAAGACCCGGAAATTCTCCACTGGTTCTTACAAAGCATCGCTCTCTCTCTCTCTCTCAGGTTTTCCAGGGAAAAGGCGGAATTGCAAAAACATTACAATGTACACTACAAATCTCCCCTCCTCTCATCTCTCCTCCCCTCTCCTCCTCCTATTCTATTCTACGCTATTCTATTCATTTTCTATTCCATTCCATTCTATTCTGCATTCTATTCTATTCTTCCTCCCCTCCCTTTTCCTCCCCCTCCTCTTCTTCCTCCTGTTCTGTTCTATTCATTCTTATTCTATTCTATTCTATTCCTTTTTTTCTTATTCTTTCCTTCCTTCTTTCTATTCTATTCTATTCTATTCTATTCCATTCCATATTTTCTATTCTATTCTATTCTATCCTATTCTATTCATTCTTATTCTATTCTATTCTATTCATTCTTATTCTATTCTATTCTATTCCTTTTTCCTTACTCTTTCCTTTTCTATTCTATTTTGTTCCATTCCATATTTTCTGTTCTGTTCTGTTCTGTTCTGTTGTTCTATTCCACTCTACTCTACTCTACTCTACTCTACTCTACTCTACTCTATACTAATTAATTCTTCCATTCCATATTTTCTATTCTATTCTATTCTCTATTTTGCATTCTATTCCATTCTGCATTCTATTTTATTCTATTCTTCCTCTCCACTCCACTCCTGTCTCTCCTCCTCTCTCTCTCTCTTATACACAAACAATTTATCACACATTTAAGCTTTTCATCTATCTTCAAGATTGTCATATAAGCAACATTGTAAAATTGACTCTTTGCATTTATTGGCTTTTGATTGTTACCGCACCTGGCGCTTTTCAATACTTTTCTTCATAAAGGTAAGTTTGATTAATTTATGGACCAAGCTCACACATTTTTAATGACTCACCTCGGAGTTGTTTAATCAACATCATAATGTGATGTGCTAATGATAGGTTTAGTTACTATCTTTGCTTCCACTGCTTTTAAAACTGGAGATCCTGTAGAATCTTTCCACCAAGCCACGTATCAGAGGATGGACTGGGAAGGACAGGATAAGAGGAACATGTGGGGAGAGGAGATAGGGGGCGAGGGGGGGAGGAAGAGCAGGAAAGGAGGGGTCTTCATGGACTCCAAGCAGTCGAAAGCAGAGCACAGGATGGTTTTGTTTTGTTTTTTTTAATTTTGATTTATATGCCGCCCTTCTCTGGAGACTCAGGGCAGCTTACAATGCGTTAAGCAATAGCCTTCATACTTTTGTATATTTTACAAAGTCAGCTTATTGCCCCCACAAACTGGGTCCTTAATTTACCTACCTTAGAAAGGATGGAAGGCTGAGTCAACCTTGAGCCTGGGGAGATTTGAATTTACTAAATGCAGACCGCTGGAGTTAAATTACAATGCATTAGTCTGCTGAGCTATCCAGGCTCCTTCATCCAGGTTGAAGACCCTCTGAGGGTTTCAGGTCAGGAAGGCCTGGGCTTACATTAGAGCCCAAGGGCCTTCTTCCCCAGCCCCATTCCATGCTCCACTTAACACATCACACTCCTGCTTAAAGACCGTCACCACCTGCAACCATAACGGGCCATAATTTCTCCTTCTGTCCTGGCCCCTTTTGACAGAGGCACGATCGAGAGCATTTTAACAAACTGCATCTCCATTTGCTTTGGTGGCTGCAGTGCCTCGGACAGAAAGTCCCTACAGAGAGTGGTGAGGACAGTGGAGAAGATTATAGGAAGCTCGCTTTCCGTCATTCTGGATACTGCTTATAAGCACTATGTGCTTACAGCTCCAAGCATTGTTAGAGATCCCACATGATTGTTTCTGTTGCTCCCCTCTGGGAGGGGGCTTCTATAGTATTTCTAGCAGGCTATCAGATTCTGTAACAGCTTTGTTCCCTATGCCATCCATCTGGTAAACCCACAAGATTCTTTCTTTTTGCCTTGTATAGGTATACATTCGAACTAGACCGTGAGGTTTCTCTGTGTCATATATATGTGTGTGTATGCGGGTATATGCATAATGGTTATCCTTTCAGATCTAAATGCAATGAAACTTCATTTTAATGTTGTGTACATTTTAATGTACACTCATGCTGACGAGTGTACTTTTAAAATGACTATTCTGTTCTGTTCTTTTCCATTCAATGTTCCATTCCATTCCATTCCATATTCTATTCTATTTATATTTATAATTCCATTCCATTCCATTCCATTCTAATGGGCATGCCCCTCATGGCTGTAAGTCGAGGACTAACGTGTTTCCCCAAAAATAAGACCCTGTCTTATATTTTTTTGAATCCTAAATAAGCGCTTGGCCTTATTGCCATGCGCTCAAAAGCCCGATTGGGCTTATTATCAGGGGAAGTTCTTATTTTGGGGGAAACAGAGCATCTATATTCAACGAGTGCTTGCAGTATGCAGACAAATCAGATTTGGACCGGATGCCCAGCCAATCACTATCCAAACTTCTGCTGTAGCCATTCACTCAACGTACCTGGGACATACACAGGTTGCCGGTCTTCATCTGAAACTGTGATATCATTCAAGGAAAGCAAGCAAGAAATGTTCTACTGTTCTATTCCACAGTTTTAGAATCGGAAGATTTAAAATGCAGGTCAGGGAAAGCTTTCTTCCACCCAGAGATCAGCCAATCATAAGCAGACCGAAGCAGGCCATTTCTGTTGACTCTTTAAAATAGCCAAACCTGAATTAAACCCTCCTCTGTTATTACAGGCTGAGGCAAGAAGATGGGGCATTTTGTTTCTCCTCTTGGAGCTCTGATTATAAAAGGAACTTTTGTGAGGCTTTCCAAAGATGGAAGGTTTCTGAAACTCTATGAATAGTGAGAGGTCAATCATTTCTATTGAGGAAGGAGATATGAGAGGGGAGATATGACAGAGAGGCCAATTTCTCACACTAGGTTCTCTATTTCAGAGGAACACACAAGATCTACGGAAAAGAATATTTGCAGCTCAGGGTTGAAATGAGGAGTCCTTGGTGCTCTCTGAGCTTGGCTGTTTTCTTGCAGGCATTTCATTACCCAACTAGGTAACATCATCAGTGCTAGAAGGGAGAAAGAACCCTCCCAGTGTCACTGAGAGTGTTCTTACCAAGGGAAGTGTGGCACTTAGACAAATCAGCCATCAACAGGCACGTAGAGATAAACGATGCCTGCGTAACATTCAAAAAAGGCAATCCAAGAGTTTAAAAAAAAGAAACAAAAATAGTACAAACACTTCTTTGCCATCAATCAACACCCAGATAAACAGATTAATCTAGTATCGGGGCATTGTTTACTTCTTGTTAATATAATATTAATCTAGATTAATATTAATACTAATATTAATATGAATCTAAACGGAGGGAATCAAGATCATGTGATGTGTTAATATCATTTTATAATGCCTTGGTAAGGCCACACTTGGAATCCTGCATTCAGTTTTGGTCACCAGGATGTAAAAAAAGATGTGGAGACTCTAGAAAGAGTTCAGAGAAGAGCAACAAAGAGGATCAGGGACTGGAGGCTAAAACATATGAAGAACGGTTGCAGGAACTGGGTATGTCTAGTTTAATGAAAAGAGGGATCAGGGGAGACATGATAGCAGTCTTCCAATATCTCAGGGGCTGCCACAAAGCGGGAGTCAACTTATTCTCCAAAGCCCCTGAGGGCAGGACAAGAAGCAATAGGTGGAAACTAATCCAGGACAGAAGCAATTTAGAACTAAGGAAAAATTTCCTGACAGTTAAAACAATTAATCAGTGGAACCACTTGCCTCCAGAAGTTGTGAATGCGCCAACACTGGAAGTTTTTACGAAAATGTTGGATAACCATTTGTCTGAAATGAAGTTGGGGGTTGGACTAGAAGACCTCCAATGTCCCTTCCAACTCGGTTGTTCTGTTCTGTTCTGTTCTGTTCTGTTCTGTTCTGTTGTTCTGCTCTGCTCTGCTCTACTCTACTCTACTCTACTCTACTCTACTCTACTCTACTCTACTCTACTCTACTCTATTCTAACAACGCCCCAATCAAGAAATGATCAGAAAATCAAACAATAAACAACGGGCCAATTACCAGGAGACAGTTACCGTATTTTCCGGCGTATAAGACGACTGGGCGTATAAGACGACCCTCCTCAGAGCCATTTAAGGCTCGTCAGAGCCTTTCGGGCTGGTCTGCCTGGTTACAGGAGAATGAGACCCGGCATATAAGACGACCCCCGACTTTTGAGAAGAATTTTTGTGTGTTAGAAAGTAGTCTTATACGCAGGAAAATACAGTAGTTCTAATCCCGCTTTAGTCATGAAAGCCCACT
This sequence comes from Masticophis lateralis, assembly GCA_030761175.1. Classification (NCBI taxonomy): domain Eukaryota; kingdom Metazoa; phylum Chordata; class Lepidosauria; order Squamata; family Colubridae; genus Masticophis; species Masticophis lateralis. The sequence goes on from JAUDYJ010000002.1 coordinate 281,431,718, forward strand.
GAGTGATTTTGGGCCTCTCTCTCAGCCCAACCCACCTTACAGGATGGTTGTCGTGGAGTAAATAGGAGGAAGGAGGAGTATTAGGTATGCTGGTGACTTGGAGTTATTTCTAAAAATAATGAAGGTGGAATGTAAATAAATGCTGCACAAACATACGTATAAATTATCCCAACTATTTAAGACTGCATTTTCAGAGAAAACAGGTTCAGTCCCATCTCACTGCTCTCGTTCAACTCCAACAATATGAACTCTCAGGAACAAACCCAATTTCCTTGCAAGGCTAGCTGACTCAGCTTCCATTCGTCAACCCTGAGAAGAATGAGTCCTGCCAGAATCTTCTGAAAAGGCAGGGGGAAGTTTTAGACTGAAGTTCCAGAAACCGCCTTTCAAAAGCTTGTTCAATCAAAATGTTCCCTATTTCTCGTCCACTTCTCCTTTCTGGGTAAACACCAAACAATACATGTGGGCAAACACTACGCTGCGCACTGGGCATGGCGTGACCATGGCAACACAGGTGACTTAAGAAGGGAGGACGCTTCAACCGTGTTTCGCATGTCCATTTTCCTCCAGCCCTAAAAGGCTGCAAGTAGACCAAGTCAATGTCTTCTTCAACTTAAGCCCAACTTCTAGTCTCAGTCGAGCAGCTATTGTTGGCAGACACACACAAAACACACACACATATACACAAAACACAACACAAGGGGTTTGCCACTGTCTTCAGTTGGGCTTTTCCACCAACTTTCTAGAATTTTAGTGGTGACTTTAGGCAATGGTTTTCAACACTTCCTTAAGCAACTTTTTGAAGTTGCAAAGAGCATTGGAAAAAATGTGACTCATGACCAGTTTCCACACTTACGACCATTCCAGCATCCCCAGGATCTCGTAATTTACATTCGGATGCTAGACAACTGATTCACATTTATGACAGTCGCAGTGTACTGGGGTCACATGATCTCCTTTTGCAAACTTCTTGACAAGCAAATGTTTCACTTAGCAATAGAAATTTTGATTACAATTGTGGTTGTAAACTGAGGACTACTGTACCAAGAGGGAATAAAGTGAGCAATGGTCACACAAATGACAAATCACTCAGAAGCAGGTGGGAATTTTTCTCCTTTATGCCTTCTTGAGGTCTTTATTTTTTTAAGCTATATTTAACCCACTTTGGGGTTTATGTTACCAAATTCACCTGCTTCAAAATGACAGAAATTCACAGCCACACAGCATTTCAGGAATTTGTGCAAACACATCCATACTGGGTACCATTCAAGTCATAAGAAGAGTTTCTACATATAATTTCTTCATAATATTCCCTTTCAGCCTTAGACAAATTGCAATAAGAGATTGAGCAATAGTGAATAAAAAACTTTTTTTAAAATCAGATTCAGGTAGGCCGTGATTTACGATAGTTCATTTAGTAACAGTTCGACAACAGGACCAAAAAAAAGTGACTTACGACCATTTTTCATACTTAGGACCGTTGCAGCATTCCCAGAGTCACCTCATCAAAATTCAGACGCTTGCCCACTGACTCATATTTATGATGGTTGCAACGTCCCGGAGTCACGTGATCCCCTTTTGCGACCTTCTGACAAGCAAAGCCAATGGGGAAAACCAGATTCACTTAACCATGTCACTAACTGAACAACCGCCCTGATCTGCTTAAGGGAAGTCGTAAAATGGGGCAAAACTCACTTAACGAATGTTTCGCTTTGGAACACAAATTTTGGGCACAATTGTGGCAACTTAAAAGATATGTGGAATTCCATTCCCTAGGACAGTGATGGCTAACCTTTTTGCCATTGCGTGCCAAAAGCAGGGGGAGCGCAAGGGGGGGGTCATGCCCACACCCATAATTCAATGTGCCCCCTCCCGCAGGCACGACATACACTCACACACCCCTGTTTTTTTTGCCCTCCCCAAGCTCCAGAGGCTTTCTAGGAGCCTGGGGAGGGCGAAAACAGCCTTCCCCAACCTACCCCCCATAGGCGCTCCAGAGACCAAAAACATCTCGTTTCCCAACTTCCGGTGGGTCCAGAAGGCCCGAAAATCAGTTGGCTGACACGCACATGCACGCTGGAGCTGAGCTACGGCAATGCTCGGATGCCCAGGTATGGCTCCAGGTGCCACCTGTGACAGGCATGCCATAGGTTCACTATCACGGCTCCAGGAAGTTGAATGCCACACACATCTTTTAAGCACAAAAACCCTGATTTATCCTGTTCATAAAAGCTTTCCAATCGGCTGCAGGTATTTTATCAGTCAATTCTAAGCTTAATCGGGCAAAGGAAACAATGAAAACCCAAACGATTTGCACGCCCATTGTCCAAATCACCAAGGATCATAATAAAGCCCAACTCCAAAGTCCTTTTGGGGTCAAATTCTAGCCAGCGGGGGCAAAACGCTGAAGGGAGAAATACAGTGGAGGAATTCCCCATTGAAAATACAGACTTTTGAAACTTTTCAAGCCAGGGATTGTGGAAGGAGGGAACACATCTATAGAAATGCTGGTGGACTTTAGGAGAAACCCTCCCATACTACCACCGCTTACAATACTAGACAACACAGTATCAAGAGTAGAGACCTTCAAATGCCTAGGTTCTACCATAACTCAAGACCTAAAATGAACAGCTAACATCAAAAACATCATCAAAAAAGCACAACAAAGGATGTTCTTTCTGCGCCAACTCAGGAAGCTCAAACTGCCCAAGGAGCTGCTGATCCAATTCGACAGAGGAATTATGGAGTCTGTCATCTGCACCTCCATAACTATCCGGTTTGGTTCTGCAACCCAACAAGACAGACACAGACTTCAGAGGATCATTAGAACTGCAGAAAAAACAATGGCTACCAACCTGCCTTCCACTGAGGACCTGTAATCTGCACGAGTCAAAGAGGGCTGGGAAAATATCGACAGACCCCTCGCATCCTGGACATAAACTGCTTCAACTCCTACCCTCAAAACGATGCTAAAGAGCACTGCACACCAGAACAACTAGACACAAGGACGGTTTTTTCCCAAATGCCATCACTCTGCTAAACAAGTAATTCCCCCAACACTGTCAAACTATTCATTAAGTCTGCATTACTATTAATCTCATCATTCCCACCACCCATCTCCTCCCACTTATGACTGTATGTCTGTAACCTTGTTGCTGGTATCCTTACGATTTATATTGACTGCTTCCCTATGACTATCATTAAGTGTTGTACTTTATGATTCTTGACAAATGTATCTTTTATGTACACTGAGAGCGTATGCACCAAGACAAATTCCTTGTTTTTCCAATCACACTTGGCCAATAAAGAATCCTATTCATTTATTTAATAAATTTATGTGATTTCACAGTGGGGGAATTCTCCCTCAAAAATACAGATTTCCAAAACCCTTCAAGCAAGGGATTGTGGGAGATGGGAACACATCCATTTTAGCTAATGAATTTATATGATGTTCACCTCCCGTTATCACATTCAGGTAGTCCTCGACTTACGACTGCAATTGAGTTACAACTTTTCCAGCACCCCCATGATCATGTGATCCAAATTCAGACACTTGACAAATGACTCATATTTATGATGGTCGCAGTGTCCCAAGGTCATGGGATAAACTTTTGTGACCTTCGTACAAGCAAAGTCAATAAGGAAGCCACATTCACTTAACAACTGGATTACTGATTTAGCAACTCCAGTGATTCACTTATCAACCGAGGCAAAAAAAAGTCATAAAATAGACAAAATTCACAGAACATAACAGAAATTTCGGGCTCAATTGCAATTGTAAGTCAAGGACTGCCTGTAATCAGTTAGCATCCGAATAACAACTGGGTTACTAACTTATCAACTTGTGATTCACTTAAGAACCGAGGCAAGAAAGGTCATAAAATAGGGGCAAAACTCACTTAACAAACGTCTCACTTAGAAATTTTGGGTTCAATTGTGGACGTAAGTCGAGGACTACCTGTATTTAGAGACAGCTCTCACATATTTCTTTATGTACATATTTTAAGTACTTTATAATTTTTAATATAATGCATACTTCACATGTATTTTATCTACATATACTTCATGTACATAAAGCATATATTAAGTATATACTTTATATATATTTATGTACTCACCCATCCCAAGAGCAGTTTACATTTAACTTGAGGAGTGAGCTTGCTCTTCAGTTTACTATATAGTTTGGTGCATTCAATAAACTTTAGATCCCTCTTTAACCAAGTTTATAACAACAACCCATCATTGTCAATTTAGTCATTGTTAGTTTCATTCAAACACAAAACGACGTTGCTTTTGGGGGATGAAGGTTACCCAATATGGTTGGCCTGCAGTGGGATCTCTTGGGGCATATTCCCACTGGAAGGATCCCCCTGCTTGCCCCCTCCCCAAATTCATTATGTAAGTTGTATGCCGCAGTGAAGTCACTTAGACTTTGGTTAATGAGATAGGCGGCATACAGACAGTCCTCCACTTACAACAGTTCATTTAGTGACCGTTTGAAGTTACAACAGCACGGGGGGAAAAAGTGATTTATGACCATTTTTCCACACTTACGACCCTTGCAGCATCCCCATGGTCACATGATTCAAATTCAGACGCTTGGCACCTGACTCATATTTATGACGGTCGCAGTGTCTCGGGGGCCACGCGATCGCCTTTTGCGACCTTCCGACAAGCCAAGTCAATGGGGAAAACCGGATTCACTTAACAACTGTCTGGACTAACCGAACAACTGCGATTCACTTAATGACAGTGGCAAGAAAGGTCATAAAACGGGGCAAAGTTCACTAAACTCTCACTTAGCGACAGAAATTTGGGGGCTCCATTGTGGCCGCAAGTCGAGGACGACCTATAAAATGTAACCAATAATAAATATGGGTCTTCGAAGCCATTCCATCCAGCAGTTTCCCACCCCCCACCCCTAATTCCAGCCCTTCAGCAGCCCTAAGAGCTCATGCTTCATCGTGGACTACAAAGCCCATCCTCTCTATCAGAGCATTCCTGCCCAACGGCAGACCCCGAATTCCGTCCACTCCAAAGCCCATCCCTTTACAACCCGAGGCCCATTGAAAAGGCACTGGGGTTGCGCCTCCCTTCCTGCCACGCAGCTGGCTGAGGAGGATGGGACCTGAAGTCCCTCACTGCTGGGCGACCACTGGGGTGGATCAGCACCGCAGCCTGCGGAGGATGGGTGTTGTAGTCCAAAAGACAACCAGACTGACTTGCTTTTATCTTTCAAGGCCACTTGAAAAACTCCTACTGAAGAGGCGGGGGTGGGGGGGGGGGAAACAACCCGAGGTAGCACTCTGTACATGTTCAGAGGCTACCCAGTCACGGTTGTCGGCGTCACCGCTGCCAAGCCACGGCCTCCCCTCAGGACAAGCCCGCCAAGCTCCCTTCCGTCAACCGCCTCCCCACCCCGCACACGACCAGCCGCCGCCCCCTCCCCCGAATAAAGGATACGGTCCCGGCTCCAGTAAGCGGCTCCTTCCGGCTTCAGCCCCGCGGCCACATCCGCCATCTTGAAACAACCGCCACTCCCAGCGTCCCTCCGCCCCACCCCGCCCCCCACGCCCATCCTCGCTCCTCATTGGCTAGCCGGCACAAGCTTTGCCCAGATACGGCCCCGGCAACGCGGAGTCTCTCCAGCAGCCAATGGTTGTCCTCCCGCAAGAAAAAAAAAATAACCCACCGCGGGGCTTTGTGGGAGGTGTAGTTTTTAATTTTTTGACTTTCCTTCTCTCCCAGGAATCCGTACCCGAGTGGGACTACGGCTCCCGTCAAGCGTCGCGAGTCGACGAACGGGGTTGGATGTGATGAGCTGCAGGGGAGGGGAGGGGGGAAAAGTGAGGGGGTAAGGGTGGCGAGAGGGGACAAAAGACTTTCGCCGGGGACGGTGTTACGGCTGGGGAGATGGAGGACCGGGGTCTGCAAGGGATGAAACCCTACCTGGAGAAGCTCACCCTCGGGGTGACCCGCCTCCTGGGTGAGTGGCAGCCGGGTCCCGCCCCTTCGCGTTGCCAGGGAGACGGTCCGGCCGCTTCTGCCAGTATCAAGTGGCAGGGAGTTCCGCGGGAAGCAAGAAGAGAGGACTCGCTTTTCCCGGGAAGTCGATTGCGGGGCTTCAGATTCTCCCAACTTTGGCCCAAACTGTTCCTCACAATGCTTGGACTTGTATTTTCCCATTGTGGGCGGGTTTGCCTACCGCCTGAGCATTGCCTGGTGGTCTCCCGTCCCATCCATCCTTACCAGTCAAGGTTGAGAATGTAAAACAAAGAGGGGAAAAATAGTTTGATTTTGGATTCCTGGTCTGAAGATTCCAGCTGCGATATCCTAATGGAGACCTTGATTCTATATACACCATTTCTTTAAATTTAATTTTAATTTTTTAAAAATTTAATTTATTCTTTTGGGGGTGTTATTTTTATCTTATTTTGGTTTTTACTTTGTTTTTATCGTTTTATTTTTACTTTTTATCTTACTTTTTTGCCTTGTTTTTATTCATTATTTTTACCATTTTATGTTTAGTTTTTATTTGATTTTTATCTGACATATTTTTAATTTTTACTTCATTTGTATCATTTTATTGTTATTTTTTATCTTACTTTTTTGCCTTGTTTTTTTATTCATTATTTTTACCATTTTATGTTTAGTCTTTATTTGATTTTTATCTGATATATTTTTAGTTTTTACTTCATTTGTATCATTTTATCGTTATTTTTTATCTTACTTTTTTGCCTTGTTTTTATTCATTATTTTTACCATTTTATGTTTAGTTTTTATTTGATTTTTATCTGATATATTTTTAGTTTTTACTTCATTTGTATCATTTTATCGTTATTTTTTGTTTTACTTTTTTTATCGCTGAAAAGAAGTGGCTCATAAGACCATTGTTCTCAGTTACGTCCGTTGCAGCCTCCCCGTGTCATGTGATTTACATTCAGATGCTTGACCACTGACTCACGTTTATGACGGTCGTGACATCTTGGGGGAGAGGGTGTCATGTGATTCTGTTTTTGTGACTTTCTGCCGAGCAAGGGCCATGGGGAAGACAGACTCGCTTAACAACCAGATTACTAATTTAACAACTGCAGGGATTCACTTAACAACGGTGGCAAGAAAAGTTGTAAAATGGGGGGGGGGGCTCACTTAACAAATTTCTTACTTAGCAACATAAATTTTGGTCATATGCTTGAGGACTACCTCTTCCCTTTATTTCAGCCCGGAGCTACAAATATTCTCCTTTATTGGAGCCAGTTGTGTAGCGACTCTTCGAAGTCACGGCGTCACTGGAAAAAAAATAACTTGGTCCTCGCACTTATGACCGTCACTTATATCAGAGATTAAAATTCAGGCATGTATTTAGGACGGTGGCAGCATCCCGCGATCCCATGATAGCCTTTTTGTGACTTTCCCAACTGGCTTCCGATAAGAAAAGTCAATGAAAGAAGCTAGATTTGCTAAATGACCATTTGATTCGCTTAACAACCATGGCAAAAACGGTCATAGAATGAGGAAAGACTTAACATCCCCCTTGAAATTAGGTTCACAATTGCAGTCATAAGTCAAGGACTACCTGTCATCAGGATGTGGACTTTCTAATAATTTCTATCAACCTTCCCTATCCTCATGCTCTCTGCGTTTGGACTACATCTCCCATTATCCCCATACCTGCCTCTGCAAACTATAAGATATGGCCACTGTGATGTAGTGATTAAAGCCCTGGATTGGGGTGAGTGGCTGATATTCTAGTCCAATCTCTCCCCTCCATGGGGATCTTTGAACTCGTAGTTTTCGCTTAATCTGGCCTATATCGCAGGGTGGTTGTTATAGAAATTCCCCACAACAATCGCCCTGTGTGATGATTTGGGCTGAAAAAAATATCTTCTATTATCTGGAAAAAAAAATGGCAAACTGAATTCCTGTAAAATGCATAGATACTTTAGTAACATTAAAAAAAATCACTTTTTTTCTTGCCATAATGTATTTGCAAGAGTGAAAAGAGAAATTAAGGTTTGTTCTTTTTTTTTCAAAGTGTGTGTAAATTTTCCCAGTTTTTTTTTTTCCCCACTTCTCCTCCTTACGTTTCCCATTGTTCTTTGGCCACTCAATGTCTGGGGTTTTTGTGTTGTCTGTCGTCGTAGAAACCTCTCCAGGAGTTACAGAAGTGATGTTTGTAGAAAAAGAACCAGCCGAGCGACACGCAATCGTCTCCTGGGAACAGGTACGGTGGCCTCTGTTTGCATTTAGTCTGCTCTCTTGCACAAATGAGAGTCAGTGTGGATTAATGGTTAAAGCATCAAGCTAAAAACAAGGACATGGTGAGTTCTAGTCTGGGCGTAGGCATGAAAGCTGGCTGGGTGACATTGAGCCAATCACCAGGAGACAGGGAGTTCTAGTTCCGCTTTAGGCATGAAAGCCGGCAGGGTGACTTTGGGCCAGTCACCAGGAGATGGTGAGTTCTAGTCCTGCCATAGGCTTGAGAGACAGCTGGGTGACTGGGCCAATTACCAGGAGACAGTGAGTTCTAGTTCCGCTTTAGGTTTGCTTTAGGTTTGCTAGGTTCTGCTTTAGGTTTGCTAGGGGGACTTTCAGCCAATCACTAGAAGACAGGGAGTTCTAGTTCCGCCTTAGGCATGAAAGCCAGCAGGGTGACTTTGGGCCAATCGCCAGGAGATGGTGAGTTCTAGTCCTGCCATAGGCTTCAGAGACAGCTGGGTGACTGAGCCAATTACCAGGAGACAGTGAGTTATAGTTCCGCTTTAGGTTTGCTTTAGGTTCTGTTTTGCTAGGGGGACTTTCAGCCAATCACTAGGAGACAGGGAGTTCTAGTTCCATTTTAGGCATGAAAGCCGGCAGTGTGACTTTGGGCCAATTGCCAGGAGACGGTGAGTTCTAGTCCTGCGTTAGTCATGAAAGTCAGCTGGGTGACTTTGGGCCAGTCACCAGGAGATGGTGAGTTCTAGTCCTGCCATAGGCTCGAGAGACAGCTGAGTGACTGGGCCAATTACCAGGAGACAGTGAGTTATAGTTCCGCTTTAGGCATGAAAGTTTGCCAGGGGGACTTTCAGCCAATCAGTAGGAGACAGGGAGTTCTAGTTCTGCCTTAGGCATGAAAGCCAGCAGGGTGACTTTGGGCCAATCACCAGGAGACGGTGAGTTCTAGTCCCTTTTTAGGCACGAATGCTGGCTGGGTGATATTCAGACCGTCCCTGGACAGTCCATCCCACCTCACTGGGTTGTTGTTATAAAGAAAATAGGAGCAGGAAGGTGTGTTGGATATCTTCACCCCCTTGAATTAATATTTCAAAATAATAAAGGCGGGATACAGATAAACAAATTGCACCAGGAGTTAAAACGCCTCTAAAAAGCATCACTTCTTACCTTCCCACTTTTTGCCATTAGAGGTCAGAGTTTCCCTTCGTTTCCCCTCCACCAGCTGCCTGCAATCAATTCTACAGATGAGGAGAGGAGAGGAAGAGGTTTAAAAGGTGTGGATGAAGCTCCTGGTTCAGGATTAAATTGCTAATTTTAAAAATGCCCACTGTGTACGAACAAATGAACAAGTTCAAAAAGAAAACGGCAGGAAGTTTGCGAATCCAAAATTGAGTAGAGTAGAGTAGAGTAGAGTAGAGTAAAGGAGAGTAGAGTTGAATTGAATTGAATTGAATTGAATTGAATTGAATTGAATTCTTTATTGGTTATTTATATATAGTTTGATTGGACATCAAAGGAATTTGTCTCCATGCATACAGTCTCAGTATACATAAAAGAAAAGATACATTCATGAAGAATCATAAGGTACAACACTTAATGATAGTCATAGAGTACAAATAAGCAATCAAATCATATTAGGAAACAGTCAATATAAATCATAAGGATACCAGCAACAAGGTTACAGTCATACAGTCATAAATGGAAGGAGATGGGTGATGGGAATGATAAGAAGATTCATAGTAATGCAGACTTAGTGAATAGTTTGACAGTGTTGAGGGAATTATTTGTTTAGCAGAGTGATGGCGTTGGGGAAAAAATTGTCCTTGTGTCTAGTTGTTCTGGTGTGCAGGGCTCTGTAGTGTCGTTTTGAGGGTAGGAGTTGAAACAGTTTTTGTCCAGGATGCGAGGGGTCTGGAGATATTTTCCCAGCCCTCTTCTTGACTCGGGGAGTATACAGGTCCTCAGTGGAAGGCAGGTTGGTAGCCATTGTTTTTTCTGCAATTCTAATTATTCCCTGAAGTCCGTGTCTATCTTGTTGGGTTGCAGAGCCAAACCGGACAGTTATGGAGGTGCAGATGACAGACTCCATAATTCCTCTGTCGAATTGGATCAGCAGCTCCTTGGGCAGTTTGAGCTTCCTGAGTTGGCGCAGAAAGAACATCCTTTGTTGTGCTTTTTTGATGATGTTTTTAAGGTTAGCTGTCCATTTTAGATCTTGCGATACGATAGAACCTAGACATTTGAAGGTCTCTACCGTTGATACTGTGTTGTCTAGTATCGTGAGAGGTGAAAGTATGGGAGGATTCCTCCTAAAGTCCACCACCATTTCTACGTTTTTGAGTGTGTTCAGTTCCAGATTGTTCCGGTCACACCACCAGGCTAGTTGTTCAACCTCCCATCTGTATGCGGATTCATCATTGTCTCAAATGAGACCGATCACTGTTGTGTCATCTGCGAACTTCAGTAGTTTAACAGAGGGATCATTAGAGATGTAGTCATTGGTATACAGAGAGAAGAGAAGTGGGGAGAGCCCACAGCCTTGGAGGGGCCCTGTGCTAATTGTACAGGTATCTGATGCGATTCCGCTTAGCTTCACCTGCTGCTTCCTGTCTGTTAGAAATTTCATTTAACCGAAAGTGGGAAAAAGCTCAACCATCTTACCTGTTCTTCTTACTCTCTCTCTCTCTCTCTCGAGAAGACTGTAACTCAAGCCAGTCTTTTTCCTCTTGAGTTTTTACAACCACCTCTGCAGCCTGTAGTTTTCCAAAGGCAGAATTGGAGGGACCACATCGTTTAGGTGGCCAGGAGAATTCAGCTGAGAATGGACAGTGGGCAGTTGTCCGGACAGCTGAGAACTGGATGGCCCGCTAAACTAAGGGGCCCGCCAGTTCAAAGGGATCAGCATTCTCTCCGGTATTTAAGAATGCCGGAGGGTCAGCGGAGAGAAAATATAGCTACGGCAAACACAATCATTGGCTATTTCAGGATGAAACTTTGAAGAATGTCGGGGCCAAACCAAGTGGAATAACAGTTGGAAGGGACCTTGGAGGTCTTCTAGCCCAATCTGGTGGCAAGTGAATTGTTCTCAATGTCTGGAAATTTCTCCTTAATTCTAGGTTGCTTCTCTCCTTGATTAGCTTCCATCCATTGCTTCTTGCTCTGTCTTCAGGTGCTTTAGAGAATAGATTGACCCCCTCTTCTTTATGGCAGTCCCTCCAATATTGGAAGACTGTTATCATGTCAGAATCAGAATAGAGCTGGAAGGGACCTTGGAGGTCTTCTAGTCCAACCCCCTTTTTAAGCAGGAGACCCCCTACCATTCCAGACAAATGGCTGTCCAGTCTCTTCTTAAAAACCTCCGGTGATGGAGCTCCCACAACTTCTGGAGGCAAGACGTTCCACTGTTTAATTGTTCGCCCTGTCAAGAAATTTCTCAATTCCAAGTTGCTTCTTTCCTTGATTAGCTTCCATCCATTACCCCTTGTCTGGTCTTCGGGTGCTTTGGAAAATAGCTTTGCCCCCTCCTCTCTGTGGCAGCCCCTCAAGTATTGGAAGATGGCTATCCTATCTCCCCCGGTCCTTCTCTTCAGTAGACCAGCCATGCCCAGTTCCTGCAACCATTCATCGTATGTTTTAGCCTCCAGTCCCCTCATCATCTTTGTTGCTCTTCTCTGCACTTTTTCTAGAGTCTCTTTTTTATAGTATGGTGACCAAATCTGGATGCAGTGTTCTAGGTGTGGTCTTACTAGGGCTTTATAGAGTGGTATTAGGACCTCCCTTGATCTTGATTGTATCCCTCTGTTAATGCAATTTAGGATTGCATTGGCTTTTTTGGCTGCCGCCACACACTGCTGGTTTTTTTAATTTGATTTATATGCCGCCCTTCTCCGGAGACTCAGGGCGGCTTACAATGCGTTAAGCAATAGCCTTCATACTTTTGTATATTTATACAAAGTCAGCTTATTGCCCCCACAAACTGGGTCCTCAATTGACCCACCTTAGAAAGGATGGAAGGCTGAGTCAACCTTGAGCCTGGGGAGATTCGAACTTTCAGTAATTGCAGACAGCTGGATGTTAATCCCAATGCATTATCTGCTGAGCCACCAGGCCCTTTAACTCCCTGTTAACTCCTATTTAGCTGGTCGTCTACTAAGACTGCAAGATCCTTCTCCCAATGACTGGTAGGGTTGCCTTCTCCAGGGTAGTCTACACCTGCCTTTCTTCCCGTGTGTAGGCTGCAGGATGCCACACATCCCACTTCTTAATCCTAACAGCTTTCTGTTTTTGTCGTGTCCCCCCACTCCCACCCCGTCTTCGCTTGCAGAAAAATGCCTGCATCCTACCTGAAGATCTGAAGAACTTCTACCTCATGACAGATGGTTTCCGAATGACGTGGAACGTCACGTTTGATGGTAAGGCTCTCCGGCCCCCTTCTTGATCCCAGGTCATTGATTTTATTTCGGCCTTATCTAGACGGGTTCTCCATCGCTTCAGATTTTGAAGAAGAGACCGGACAGCCAATTGTCTGGGATGGAAGAACAACTAGGGATGGGGACCCTGGTGGTCATCTAGTCCAGCCCGCTGCCCAAGCAGCTGCTTGGGCAGCGGGCTGGACTAGATGACCACCAGGGTCCCCATCCATCCTTTTGATTCTAGCATTCTAATTCAAGGAAGTATATTTCTGCTCCCAGGCTGGCAAAAAACTCCAGGTAGTTCTCAATTTACAGCCATAATAGAGCCTATCTACTAAGGTCGTATCAGTCATAAAGCGAGTCATATTGTGCCAGACCCAATTACAGGTAGTCCTCGACTACTTTACATCCATTCCGGTGAGTGACCGTTTGAAATGACAACAACACTGAAAAAAAGGGACTTACGGACGTTTTTCACACTTACGACCATTGTGTGGTCATGTAATCAAAATTTGGACGCTTGCCAAATGGTTCACATTTATGACGGTTGCAGGGCCCCGGGGTCACGTGATCCCCTTTTTATGTCCTTCTGACAAGCCAAGTCCATCCGGAGGCCGGGTTCATGTAACAACCGTGTTACTAACTTGACAAACCTGCAGTGATTCACTTAACGACTGCGTCAAGAAAGGTCGAAAAACGGGGCAGAGCTCACTTAACAACGGTGCTGCTTAGCCATGGAGTTTTCGGGCGCAATGGTGGCCGTAAGTCAAGGAAGACCGCTCTATCAGATTTTTGTTGCTGCAGTCCTTAAGCAAATCACCAATGGTCATTAATTGAGTCCACAGTTGCTTAGCAACTCCCTAAAGGCTATGGTGATGCACTTAATGACTGCCGCAAAACAAGGTCAGACACATGGTTGACTGTTAAGCGAACCCATCGTTCGCTATGGGGTATTTTTTGCAGAAAACCCAAAGTAAATGCAGTTTTTTGACAAAACTTTCATAAATTGTGTTCATGGGACACCACAAACAACCACAAATGCAGGCAGGGTGCCAAGCACCCCAAATAACATTCATGTGATGGTTCACCCCTTATAACTTCATACTTATAATTGTTTTAAATTTTATATATATCATGTTTTACTTTGGCTGTTCACCGCCCTGAGTCCGCGAGGAGAAGGGTGGTTTATAAATTGAAATAATAAATAAATAAATAAATAAATAAAAACCGGGTCTTAAGTACAAGTAGTCCTCGACTTACAACTACAATTGAGCCCAAAATTTACTTTGCTAAGTGAGACATTCGCAATGTGAATTTTGCTCCGTTTTACGACTTTCCTTGCCACATTTGTTAACCGAATCCCTGCCGTTGTTAAATTAGTCACACGGTTGTTAAACGAATCCGGCTGCCCCATGGACTTGGCTTGTCAGAAAATCACACAAGGGGATCACGTGACACACACACACCCCTTTCAGGAGACTGCAACCGTCATAAATGTGAGTCAGTTGTCAAGCGTCTGAATATAAATCATGTGATCCTGGGGAGGCTGCAACCGTCATCCATGTGTAAAACTTTTTTCAGTGTCGTAGCTTCGAATGCTGCAACAGTGGTGCCCACACATCTCCGCTGTCCTCACCACTTTCTGTAGGGACTTTCTATCTGAGGCACTGCGGCCACCAAACCAAACAGGGATGCGGTTTGTTAAAACGCTCTCCATCGTGCCTCTGTAAAAAAAGCGGCCAGGACAGAAGGAGAAAGAGATGCTCTTCTCATCCGACGCAGGAAATGCAGACCGTGGAGTGGGTGTGTGGGGTCTCTAACAATGTTGGGATTTAAGGTTTGGGTGTTGCCTTTTGCACAAACTAGGTTCTTTTCTCTTTAAGATAACCCAGTTTCCCTGGGCTGCATGACGATTAACAGCATCTCCAAGCTGAACCGTCTCAGCGTTTCACCGGCGTACTCTTTGCCCAGCGCGCCAACCCTGGCTGACCTGGAAGACTCCGACGAGGAGGAAGGTATACATATAGAATAGAATAGAATAGAATAGAATAGAATAGAATAGAATAGAATAGAATAGAATAGAATAGAATAGAATAGAATTCACGTGTGATTGGACACAGAAGGAATTTGTCTTTGGTGCATATATTCTTGGTGTACATAAAAAGAAAAGATACATACGTTCGTCAAGAATCATAAGGTACAACACTTAATGATAGTCATAGGGAAACAGTCAATATAAATCTTCAGGATCCAAGCAACAAAGTTACAGACATACAGTCATAAGTGGGAGGAGATGGGTGATAGGAAGGATGAGAAGATTAATAGTAGTGCAGACTTAGTCAATAGTTTGAGAGTGTTGAGGGAATTACTTGTTTAGCAGAGTGATGGCGTTGGGGGAAAAACTGTCCTTGTGTCTAGTTGTTCTGGTGTGCAGTGCCCTATAGCCTCATTTTGAGGGTAGGAGTTGAAGCAGTTGATGTCCAGGATGCGAGGGGTCTGTAGATATTTTCCCAGCCCTCTTTTTGACTCGTGCAGTATACAGGTCCTCCATGGAAGGCAGGTTGGTAGCCATTGTTTTTTCTGCAGTTCTAATGATCCTCCGAAGTCTGTGTCTGTCTTGTTGGGTTGCAGAGAAACCAGACAGTTATGGAGGTGCAGATGACAGACTCATACACACACAAAAATACACAGGGAGAAAGGTACACACACACACTTATAAGATCCTCTCCGCCACCCTCTTTGCTTCACTGACACGAAGATCAAAAGCTGTTTAGGGCAGAGGTATTTATTTATTTATTAATTTATTATTATTATTATTATTATTATTATTATTATTATTATTATTATTATTATTATTATTATTATTATTATTATTATTATTTAATCTGTAGTGAGATTCACAGTCTTTGAGGCTGGTTAATAGCTCAGCAGCTCGAGTCCTGACCAAGGACCTAGGAACTGTTAAGGTATCGTCGGAGGATGTAAGCTGTTCCGAGTAAGGTGGTTTTTTGTAGAGTCAAAAAGTTCAAGTCCGGTAAATTTAGAATTTCTAAATAGCGGGGTAACCCTTTGGGTATTGCTCCAAGGGCTCCAATTACAATCGGAACAACACATGATTTCTTTTTCCATAGTCGCTCAACTTCGATTTGCAAGTCCCGGTACTTTGTGATTTTTTCTTGCTGCTTATCTTCAATCCGTGCTTCACCAGGTATTGCAATGTCAATGAACCATACTTTTTTCTTTTCAACTACCGTTATGTCAGGTGTGTTGTGGACCAAGTGCCTGTCAGTCTGAATCCTAAAGTCCCACAAGATCTTGAGTTTCTCATTCTCTAGAACTTTCTCAACCTGATGTTCCCAGTGGTTTTTGCTGTACTCAAATCCAAACTTCTGGCACAATTTCCAGTGAATGATCTTAGCAACACGGTCATGGCGTTGTAGGTAGTCGGTTTGTGAAATTTTGCTGCATCCACTGATCAGGTGGTCGACTGTCTCATCTTTCTCATTACAGAGGCGGCATTTGCTGTTGGTGGTAACATGTTGAATTTTTGCCTTCATGCAGTTTGTGGCTAGGGCTTGTTCTTGAGCTGCCAAAATAAAGCTTTCTGTTTCTTTTTTCAGTACTCCTGATCTTAACCAGTTCCAAGTTAGTTTCTGGTCATCTTTGCCTTCAATACGTTTCAAGTATTGGCCATGCAGAGCTTTGCTTTTCCAATTTTCAGCTCGTTGCTGAATTACTTCTTTCTTATATTCTGCTTTTGTTTTAGTTGTCTTTAAAAGGCCTCCTTTATTTACTTCCTTAATCATTGGTTCTTCACTTTTCTGGATGTAATCATTCAAGCTGCATTTTTCTTCTTCAACAGTCTGCTTTACTTGTAGGAGTCCTCGACCACCCTCTGCTCTTGGTAAATATAATCGGTCAACATCACTTTTAGGGTGCAAGGCATGATTCATTGTCATAAGCTTCCTTGTTTTTCTGTCCAAATTGTCTAACTCCATCTGGGTCCAGTCAATTATTCCTGCAGAGTATCGAATCACAGGTATAGCCCATGTATTTATGGCTTTTATGATGTTTCCTCCACTCAGTTTGGACATTAATATCTTACGAATTCGCCGAATGTACTTGGCTGAAGTTATTTCCTTGACTTTATTATGCATTAAGTCAGAGGCCTCTAAAATCCCCAAGTACTTGTAGCCTTCTTCTGATTTTATTGTCTTTATCGTTTCTTCATTCTCTAGTTCTATTCCATCCTCTTCTATGATCTTACCTGCTTTGGTTGCTATTGTTGCACATTTGTCAATTCCAAACTGCATACCAATGTCTTGGCTGAATTCTTTTGTGTGTTCAGTTAATAAATTCAGTTCAGCTTTTGTTTTACCAAACAGCTTCAAATCATCCATGTACATCAAGTGCGAGATTTTCAGTCCTTTCTTTGCAAGTTCATATCCACAGCTCAGATTTTTCAAAATGATTGTCAGTGGTAGCATTGAGAGTATAAAAAGTAGGGGGGAAAGGGAATCGCCCTGGAAAATGCCTTGTTTAATTTCAACTTCACCTAGTTCTTCTTCATTAGCCATAAGTTTTGTTTTCCAGAGGTTCATTGAAGATTCCATGAATTTTTGTATGTTTCTGCTGATGCCAAAGATTTCCAGGCATTTCTTGATCCAGCTATGGGGAACTGAATCAAACGCTTTCTTATAGTCTATCCAAGCCATGAACAGGTTGATTCATCTTTTCTTTTAGTTCTTTAGGATTAGCTTGTCAATCAGCAATTGATCCTTTGTTCCTCTTGAGTTTTTGCAGCATCCTTTCTGTTCTACAGGAAGCAAGTTATTTCTTTCCAGGTGTCCATAGATTTGGTTTGCAATGATACCAGTAAGAAGCTTGTATGTTGTTGGCAAACAGGTGATTGGCCTATAGTTTCCCGGGGCCTTTCCTTTTTCTTTATCTTTTTGGATCAAAAATGTTCTTCCAGTTGTCATCCATTCATCATTTTCAGGTGTTTTTAGGAACTGGTTCATCTGGGTTGCCAATCTTTTGTGCACACTTGTAAGTGCCTTTAACCAGAAGCCATGTAGCTCATCTGGCCCAGGTGCACTCCAGTTCTTCACTTTTCTTGACTGTCTTTGCACCATTGCTTTTGTTATTTTCATGTCTTCCATTTTATGTACTTTAATAGAGTCCTCAACCTGTTTGATCCATTTTGCATTTCTTGTTGTTTTCCCACAAATTCTTCCAGAATTTCAGAGCTTTCTCTTTATCAGGCTTTTCATTTGTTGTTATTTCTTCTCTATTTTCTAAGCTCTTATAAAACTGGTGCTGATTTGCTCTGAATTGTGAGTTTTCTTTGAACTGAGTTACTCGGTTTTCATACCTTTTAATCTTTTCGGCGATGGCAACAACCCTCTGCTTCAGCTCTTCAATTACTACCGCAATCTCCTTATTCCTCAGATCGTATCTTGCTTCCAGGCTGCTTTTGACCTGCTTGTTCTTTAACTGACCTTGCCTTAGGTTCTTCAAGTTGCTCAAATCTCCACGTAATTTTTTTATCTTCAATTCTAACCGAATTTTCCACTTAGGCTTCCCCTTCTTGCCTCTTTGGTTCTTTTGTATTTTCAACCCCAGTTCTTTGGTGGTTATGACGGCTGCTGCATACATCAGTTGGTTTGTTTCGGCTAATGTAGTGGTTCGGCTAATGTAGTGGTTTGCACAGCCTCATTGACCTTTTTTAGTACATTTCTCAGTTCTTTCCGGTTCACTTGGTTCAGTTTTGGCAAACGTGTTCTTTCAGCATCTTCCATTTGATGCTTTATTTTTCCAGCTAATTGAGCACTATCTGTTGGTATTTGTTCTTCAGTGCTTCCTTGTTCTATATCTTCATCCATTTCAGTAACCTCTTCCTCCCTTTCTTTCTCAATTTGCTTTTGAGTCTGCAAATCATTCTTGATGTTACTCTTCTTTGTTGATGTACTCAGACCATTAGTTGCTTTCTCTTCTATTGCTATTAATTCTTCTGTAGTGAAAAATTTGTGGTTTAGGATTATACGTCGTTGGTCCATTAACCTTTGTTCACTGGTGTCACAGTCTGTATGGTTCATCTTCCAAATCCGATACATTCGTTTTTGAAATCCACGTTTTGCTGGCTCAGACTGATAGTAAGCTTCCATAATAAAGGTGTTTTCTTCCTTAGTCCAGATTTTTCGCTTTTGGGGTTTTTCTTCCAGTAGCTTGTCAGCTCCATGCCCTGGTTGCCTAGCAGAGGGAGCTGAGCCCTGTAGCTCATTTTTCGTAGAATGCCCAGGAGCCATAGCATCCAACGGAACCCTTGTTAATCCGGGCGACGGTTCAGCCGGCATAAATTTCATATTTTTTTTTTGTATTCACCATGTTTGAATGGGTTGTGGAGCAGATTTTGTCTGGCCCTTCACCTAAGATCTGTCTGATATGGTTGCACCTGTTCAGCATAGCTCTTAGGATCATTAGAGCACGCAAGCCCCTCCACCACGACAAGGTAGAGCTCCTCGGAGGGGTTGTTGTTGTTGTTATTGTTGTTGTTGTTGTTATTATTATTATTATTATTATTTTAGATTTTTCCCCACTTTTCTTATTTTTATATAAAGGCATCTGAAAGCAGAGCAAGAAACAATGGATGGAAACTAATCAAGAAGAGGAGCAACCTGGAATTAGGCAAAAAGTTTCCTAAGAGTAAGGACAATCAGTGGAACAGCTTGCCACCAGAAGTTGTGGGTGCTCTACCACTGGAGGCTTTCAAAAAGAGATGGGACCACCGCTTGTCTGGGATGCTATTGGGTCTCCTGCTCGAGCAAGGGGTTAGACTAGATCAGTGATGGCTAACCTTTTTGCCATCACCTGCCAAAAGCGGGAGGAGCGCGATGGAGTCACCCGCATGTGTGACCACATCCCTAATTCTATGCGCCCTGCCCCACTGTGCTCCTCCCGCTTTTGGCACATGATGGCACAGTGGGCCTGGTAGGCCCGTTTTTTACTCTCCCCAGGCTCCGGAGTCTTTCTAGGAGCCTGGGGAGGGCAAAAACGGCCTTCCCCAACCATCCCCCCTCCCTGAGGCCCTCTGGAGGCCAGAAACAGTGCATTTCCTGATTTCTGGTGGGCCCAGAAGGCCTGAAAATCAGCTGGCTGAAAATGGCCCATTTGCCAACTTCCGGTCCCACCTCTGTTTTCGTCCTCCCCAGACTCCTAGAAAGGCTCTGGAGGCCGGGGAGATAGAAAAACAGGCCTTCTCCACCCCCCAGGGTCCTCCGGAGGCAGGAAACAGCCTGTTTCTCTACTTCTGGTGGGCCCAGAAGACCTGAAAATCAGCTGGCCAGCACACACATGCGCACCAGAGCTGAGCTCGCATGCCCACCGATATGGCTCCACGTGCCACCTGTGGCACTTGTGCCATAGGTTGACCTTCACGGGGCTAGATGATCTCGAAGGACATCTCGTAGTAGTGCAAATAGGTGTGAAGCCTTCTTGGACCTGCTTGAAACGAGCTGTCCACACCCATTTGCAGCACTCAGGTGACCCTGAGGACTACAGACAAACCTCCAAGTGGCCTCAACGACCCTCTAAAAGGATGCAAAGGACCAGCTGTCTGCAAGGAACAGAAATCCTTCCCTTCCCCACCATCCAGTCAGAGCTGAAGAAGCTTCTCGGATGAGAAGCGAAACGTCTTCAAAGAAGAAACAAGAAAGTCCAGTTGCTTCTTGAAAAAAAAAACCTCCAGTGATGGAGCACCCTCAACTTCTGGTGGCAAGGAGTTCCACTGGTTAATTGTTCTCACTGTTAGGGAGGTTTCTCCTTAATCCCTGTCCAGGGAAGCTTTGTTTGTTTTCTCGGCTGTTTCTTCCACAGGTAACAAGGATCAACCGAAGAGGCCTCACCTGGACACCCGGTGTCTGATATTCGAATTAGACTCCTGTGCAGGCAACGGGAAAGTCTGCCTCGTCTACAAGAACACCAAGCCGGGTATGTTGTTAACCAGAATCTAAAGTTATGATCTGAAGATAATCATGGTTTGTTGACCACAGCTTCTGGGTTTCAGGGTTGGATGAATCCAACCACTGCTAACCTAAGCCACAAATCGTGGTTAAGGCTGAGTCAGAACCCAGTCAAAAACTTGACAGTTGTGGAAAAGTCAGAAATAGCACAGCAGTGAGAAGAATCATAGTTTATTTCAACCATCATTGGGGGGCCCCTGACAAGAAAGAGGGATCCCAAACAGTGGGGAAGCCAAGACTTTTATAGAAGTTGAAGGGGACAAGGTGAGAAATTCTAGGGATCTAATTGACCGGCCAGTTTTGGGGAAGGTGGGCATGCCCTTAAGTTGGTTGGTTAGTTAGTTAGTTATCTCCTGCCTTTATTGTTTTTATAAATAACTCAAGATACGGAATATATCCAACATATCTTCCTCCGGCTACCCATGACAATCACCCTGTGAGGTAGGTTGGACCGAGCAGGTGACTGGTTTAAGGTTACCCAGCCAACATTCATGTCTAAGGCAGGACTAGAATTCACAATCTCCTGGTGATTGGTCTAGAGTCACTCATCCGGATTTCACGCCTAAAGCAGGACTAGAACTCACTGTCCCCTGGTGATTAGCCCAAAGTCACCCATCCAGATTTCATGCCTAAAATGGAACTAGAACTCACTATCTCCTGGGGAGATTTTTCACCCCCAACGAACTGAACCACAGTTAACTCAGCCAAATTGTTGTGGCCTGTTGACCGCCCGGCCCCTCCAGCAGCCAAATCAGAGGAGGAGGAGGAGATGTGGGAGTCAGGGCCAGCATCAAGGCAACCTGAGAGCTCCAAAGGGGAAGAAGGGATGGAGCTGGCAGAGAAAGAGAGAGAGAGAGAGACAGAAGCCGAGCCTGGGCCATCCGTCAGCCCTCAGATGGAGAGTCAACAGCCCCCATGTCTGGAGGTGGCTGGTGAGGAGGAGGAGGAACAGCTGGGTCCAGTGCCTGAAGCACGGATGCACAGAAGGCAGAGGAGAGGAGAGCAGTGGAAATCTATGGGCCGGTCCTCGGGACGGAAGAGCCACCGCTGCAAAGTGAAGCCCCACCCTAGCTCTGGGGATAAAAGGCAGGGGCGGAGATGAATAGATATGGCAGACAACTATTCATCTCCCCTGCCAGACAGACTTGTTAGCCTGCGGTGAGAGAGAAACTTTTTGCCGGGGCTGCCAGCTCTCCTAATTAAAGGAATCTTTTGAGTTCACTTCAGAGGGTTTGTCGTGTTTGGGGAGCTGTGTGATCTGTCCCCCCCTACAGATACCCACAAAAACACAGCCAGTCGAGGGTTAAAGAAGCACTTGGCACACTCCACAGTTCTTATCTCAAACTTGGCAGCGATATGCACACCGTCTGCCAAGGGCTTTAATAGTAAACCGAAAGAAAATCACAACAAATATTCAGCAAAGTCTCTGATCAGCTTCAGCTTTTAGCTCCAAAGACTACCAGATTGAGTTATTGTTCGTCACAGAGATCATTAACCACCACCCTGTCTTATATAGTCTCTGGGGTGTGGTCCAGTGACTCATTGGTCCTGTGACTCAAGTCCAGTGACTCAGGTCTATTCCCTCGCACGCCTCCTCAGCTGCTGCAAGCGCTTATCTCGCCTTCGTTGACGTGCGTCCAGGAATGACGTCTCTCCCTCACTCTCATCTGAGACACCTGTTTCCCCACTACTTGGCTCTCTTTCAGCTGGCACCTGAGACGGTGCCAGAGGGGGGAGGGCTGGGAGATCTGGCTGGCTCCTCTTCCTCCTGCTCAGAGCTTCCTTCCTCCAATGGGATAGGCTCAGAGGACGGGGCCACAACACTGTGTTCTGGGTTTGCATTCGTGAGCTAGCAGTGAAAACGAGGCTGGAATGTCTGAATGCAGGCAGTTAAGTTTTGCCGCAGACAAGAACAGATTTTTCGACCGGTTTTCCTAACTCTTGGGCTTCTCTTCTGTCTCCACCTCAGTTGTCACCCCAGAATCGGAAATCTGGTTCCTGGACCGAGCCCTTTACTGGCACTTCCTCACCAAATCCTTCACCGCTTACTACCGGCT
Source organism: Masticophis lateralis (assembly GCA_030761175.1). Taxonomy (NCBI): domain Eukaryota; kingdom Metazoa; phylum Chordata; class Lepidosauria; order Squamata; family Colubridae; genus Masticophis; species Masticophis lateralis. The sequence goes on from JAUDYJ010000002.1 coordinate 281,454,425, forward strand.
TATGATCACGCACCTGGGGCTCCCCCAGTGGCAATACATCTTCACCGGTTACGGCCTGAGCCCCCAGGCCAAGGTGAGAGCAGCCCCTGGAGAGCATCCAGGAAGCCCGGATGGAGCTGCCAATCTGCCCTTTGGAGGCACAATACCAATAACAAGGGTTGGGAGGCACCTTGGAGGTGAATCAATTGGGATAGAGCCGGAAGGGACCTTGGAGGTCTTCTAGTCCAGCCCCCTGTTCAGGCAGGAGATCCTATATACTATTTCAAACACATGTCTGTCCAGGCTCTTCATACAAACCTTTGGAGCACCCACAACTTCTGGTGGGAAGAAGTTCCGCTGTTTAATTGTTCTGTCAGGACATTTCTTCTTAATTCCTGTCAGGGGAAGCTTTGTCTGTTTTGATCCAAGCTTAGAGAGCACCAAGTCCTCCTCTCCTTCCTCCTCCACCTCTTCTCCCTTCCAGCCCTGATGACATTACCTAGTTGGGTCATGAAACGTCTGAAGGAAAACACCCATGCTCAGAGAGCACCAAGGACCCCACAGTCCTCCTCCTTGTCTCCACAAATACAATTCCCTTCTAGCACTGATAATGTTACATAGTTGGGTATTGAAACATCTGCAGGAAAAACACCCGAGCTCAGAGAGCCCCGAGGGAGACAAATTAGCTGGGATTCCCCTGGGTCCCTTCCAGTGGTGAAATGTAAAATTTATTACTACCGGTTCTGTGGGCGCGGCTTGGTGGGGGTAGTGGTGATGTGACTGGGTGGGCTTGGCAAACTCGTTTTTTTTTTTACTTTTAAAAGCATTTTTTCTACAACCTTAAGAGGTTGCAGGAAAAAAAATGCTTTTAAAAGCCTCTGACGATCCCAGCTGAGCTGCGTGATCATCAGAGGCTTTTTTTTTTTTTTTTTTACTTTTAAAAGCATTTTTTCGGCGGAAGAGGTTGTAGAAAAAATGCTTTTAAAAGGAAAAAAAAGCCTCCGATGATTGTGCAGCTCAGCTGGGCGTGGGGAGGGGGGGCAGGGATTTTTGCTATCGGTTCTCCGAACCACCCGCTGCCATTGTTACCAGATCACCCCTGGTCCCTTCCCCATGCCCCCCTCCCCCAGACCCTTGGCCTGACTCTCTCTTCCTCTCTCCCTCCTCTTCCAGCAATGGTTCAACATGTACAAACCCATCACGGTCAACACGGAGCAGCTGTGGGAAGCGGCTGACGCTTCCTTCGTCAACAAGCTGGACCCCAATAAGGTTTTCCGCAGCAAAACCAAGGCCTCCCTGGTGAAGAAGAGGCCCCCGTCCCAAGTGGCCGCCTCCCAGAAGAATCAGGCGGCGGGAGGGTCGCCCCGGGCCCCTTCGCAGGGCGGGAGCTTGTCCAGACGACGAGAAACGCAGCCTTGAGCTCCCCCTGGACCCCCAATATCTCCCCCCCCATCCTCACCCACCCCCACCCCCCTTCCAGCTACAAATGTCTCCCTTCTGCTTTTGCAGAACTTCGTATTTATTGCTGAATTATTTATTGACGGAAACTTGAACCCCTGGCTGATTTTTTGGGGGGGTGGGTGGGCATGCCTGCAACTCAACAAAGGGTGGGGGGGAGAGGCTGTTTTAATGCGCTCGTTCCCCTATTTTGCACGGATTTGTTCCAACCCCCATCGCGAGGCCAACCAACGTTCGCGAAATGAAATTTTGACGAAGTGGGGGCTTTTTGTCCCATTTTACGAACTTTCCTCGCCACAGTGTTAAGTGAACGCCTGCAGCCGTTAAAAGTTAACACTGGGTCGTCCTCGGCTTGCAACAGTTCGCTTAGCGGCCATTCAAAGTTACGACGGCCCTGAAGAAAAGAGACTTGCGGTTGCTTTGACACGCTGAATGACCGTCGGTCACTGGAACGGCACTGAAAAAAAGGGACATGATCGTTTTTCGCGCTTACTACCAACGCGGCGTCCCCAGGATCGCGTGATTAAAATTCAGGCACTAGGCAACTGACTCGCAGTTATGACGGGTGCAGCGTTCCGGGGGTCACATCATCCCGTTTTGCGAAGCAAAGTCAAAGGGGGATGCCAGATTCACTTAATAACCGTGTTACGGGGAGTCCTCGGCTTACAACTACAGTTGAGCCCGAGATTTATGAGGCTAAGTGAGAAATTGGTGAAGTGGATTTTGCTCCATTTTATTTCCACATCACAGTTGTTAAGTGAATCACTATGGTTGTTATTTACACGGTCGTTAAGTGAATCCGGCTTCCTCATGGACTTTGCCTGTCAGAAGGTCGCAAAAGGGGATCACATGACTCCCCCGAACTCTGCCACCGTCATAAATGCGAGTCAGTTGCCAAGCGTCTGAATTTTCATCACGTGAGCACAGCAATGCTACAACAGTCATAAGTGTGGGAAAATGGTCATAAGTGTGAAAAAATGGTCCTAAGTCACTTTTTTTGGTGCCACTGTAACTTTGAACCCTCACTAAGCAAACTGTTGGAAGTCAAGGACTACCTGTGCTTACTTAACAACTGCAAGGATTCACTTAACAAGAAAGATCGTAAAATGGGGCGGAATCCTCTAAACAAATTACTCAATTAGCAACTATATAAATTTGGGGGCTCAGTTGCGGTCGTAAGTCGAGGACTCTGTACTTGCAAATTTGGGCGGGTAATCTGAAGTCCATGTCTGTTCTTTATTCTTATTTATGCACACACACACAACCGATTTTCTTTATTTTACGCCACGATTCCCTCAAAACAGTTGTGGTATAGGAAAGCTGGACTAGCAAAGTCTAAAAAGTACAAAACCAATTTTCTGTATTTTACGGCGCCCTCCCAAAATCTCTAGATATGACAGTTCTCCTCCCCAAGTAGGTTTAGGATTATAAAAGAGTGTTCCTTCTTTCCTTCCTTCCCACATTCACTCACATTTTTTCTCTCCCATTCTTCCATATTCCTTCCTTCCAGCCTCCCTCTCTCCCTCTCTTTCCTTCCTTCCTTCCTCCATCCCACCCTCTTTCTCTCCTTCTTTCATTTCTCCCACCCTCCCTCCTTCCTTTTTCGCTTCTTTCCTTCCTTCCTTCCTTCTTTCCTACCTACCTACCTCCTCCTATTCCTACCTCCCCCTTCCTTTCTTCCTTCCTTCCTCCTTTCTCTTTCTTTCTTACTTTCTTTTCTTTCCTTCCTCCATCCATCCCTTCTCCCACCTTCTCTTTCTCACTCAACTTTCTTCATTCCTTTTTCTCTCCCTTCCTATCTCCTTCCATTCCTTCCTCCTTCCTTTCTTCCTCCCTCCCCCTTTCTCCTTCCTCCCTTTCCCTCCCTCCTTCCTTCCATTCTCCCCATCCTTCCTCCCTCCCTCCCTCCCTTCCAATACAGGGCATCATTTGCAGGGCATCATTCCCCAACCTGGCACCCTCAAAAACTGCTCAGCTGTAACTCTGAATACCCCAGCCGGTTAGTCCAACCCTACAGGGTGAGAAGTTTACAAAGGTCGCAGTATGCTGGGGAAGATGGTCCCAGGAGTAGAGGAAAGCCTCTGGCACAGGGGGTAGTTGTGGTGTTGGCCTCAGCTGGATTGTCTCACCCTTCTGGCCCAAAACAATCCTGGGTTCCAAAGAAACACTGATGCATTTAGGAGGATTTCAGCTGGATTCTGACCAGAAATGAACAGGGATGGATTCTCCTTGGGACATGGACTTCAATTCATGCCTCCACCACTAATCTTAGCAACTAGATTTATTTTTTTCCAAGTCTTTCTCTAGTGTCCAATTTCCATCCCTGATCAAAGCTGGTCTGCAGATCTCCTAGGTGGGTAGATATCTCCACGTTGAGCAAGATGGCCGCTCCCTACTGCAGCCCCCATAGGAGTTGATCAACTCCATCTTTCTCCTCCCTGTCTTCCCCAAAGGATGTCATGTATTCCCTTCCTTGAGGACCAGGATGGAAAGCATGTTCAGGTATCCCCAAAACCATCATCCTTTCAAAGCAGCAATCACATGGGAGACGTCATCTCGGCCTCCGGGTCTTGCTTCGAAGGTTCTGGATCTGGTGGGGAGCGATTGTGGAAGTCGATCAGGATGTTGTAGATGAATATCCCAACGAGGCATCCTAGCGTTGGGGCCAACAACGGCACCCACCACCAGCAGTTGCCTGCTCTGAAAGAAAAAGGAAGACTATATCTCAACCTTGACCCCTTGGGTGGACTTCAACTCCCAGAATTCCCCAGTCAGCATAGCTAACTGGGGAATTCTGGGAGTTGAAGTCCATGTGTGTGTCTCAACCTTGGCCATGTGTAGACTTCAACTCCCAGAATTCCCAGGCCAACATGGCTAGCTGGAGAATTCTGGGAGCTGAAGTCCACACATATCTCAACCTTGAAGTCTGCGCATGTGTCTCAATCTTAGCCACTTGAAGATACGTGGACTTCAACTCCCAGAATTCCCCAGCCAGCATGGCTAACAGGAATTCTGGGAGTTGAAGTCCATACACGTATCTCAACCTTGAAGCCCACACACGTGTGTCAATCTTAGCCACTTGGGCATATATAGACTTCAACTCCCAGAATTCCCCAGCCAGCATGGCTAACTGGGGAATTCTGGGAGTTGAAGTCCACATGTGTCTCAACCTTGGCCATTTGATGTGTGGATTTCAACTCCCAGAATTCCCCAGGCAGCAGGGCTAACCGGAATTCTGGGAGTTGAAGTTCACCCACGTACCTCCACCTTGAAGTCTACCTGTCTCAATCTTTGCCGCTTGAAGATGTATAAATTTCAACTCCCAGAATTCCTAGACCAGCATGGCTAACTAGGGAATTCTGGGAGTTGAAGTCCACACATGGTGGACTTAAAGTCGGCGTGATAGTCCTTCTCATCGGTGAACTAAATCAGTCCCACCAACTCACCGAAACACCTCCAAGCCCCATCCTGCAACGGCCGTGAAAATCCGGGGGGGCAGATCCCTGGAAGGGTTGATGGCATAGCCAGTATTCATCCCCATAGACATGCCAATGACCACAACCAGCAGCCCAGTGATGAAGGCATTGGTGCCCGGCAGGGCCCCGGCGTTTTTCCTATCGTGGATGGCGAGGACGCCGATCATAAGCATGCTGCTTGCAATAACCTGCGGAAGAAGATGGGCATCAAAGCTCCAGACAATCAGAGTAGGGTGTCAACCAACAGAATATTAGTAGCTCAGGATTGAACTGGGGGGTCCTTGGTGCTCTCTGAGCTGTGTGATTTTCTTGCAGACGTCTCATGACCCAACTAGGTAACTTCATCAGTGCTGGAAGGGGTGGAGTGTGTGGAGCTGAGGGAGGAGGAGGACTGTGGGGTCCTTAGTGCTCTCTGAGCTTGGTGGTTTTCTTGCAAACGTTTCAGGACCCAACTAGGTAATATCAGTGTTAAAAGGGACTGGAGTTTGCTTCCTGTATATACATTATTATTTTAGAATGAGCTGGAAGGGACCTTGGAGGTCTTCTAGTCCAGCCCCCTGCTCAAGCAGGAGAACCTATACGATTTCAGATAAGGGACTGTCTAGACCCATGATGGTGAACCTATGGCATGCGTGCCACAGGTGGCATGTGGAGCCATATCTGTGGGCACCCGAGCTTTGACCTAGGTCAGCTCCAGTGTGCATGCGTGCGCCAGCCAGCCAGCTAATTTTCTAGCTTTCTGGGCACACCGGAAGTCAGGAAATGGGCTGTTTCTAGCCTCCGGAGAGCCTCCAGCGGGATGGGCAAAGCTGTTTTCACCCTTCCCAGGCTCCAAGAAACCTCTGGAGCCCGGGGAGGGCGAAAAACGGACCTACTGAGCCCACCGTGCCATCGTATGCCAAAAGTGTGGGGAGTGGGGGGAGGGCGGGCGTGCATGCATGCGTGGGGAGCGGGCTGCATTGAATTATGGGTGTGGGCACATGCACATGTGACCCCCCCACACTCGCCTCGCTTTTGGCACGGAAGAGCAAAAAGGTTAGCCATCCCTGGTCTAGACTCTTCTTCAAAGCCTCCAGTGATGGAGCACGCACAACTTCTGGAGGCAAGCCGTTCCACTGCTTTGGAGAATAGCTTGGCTCCTGCTTCTTTGGGGCAGCCCCTGAGATATCGGAATACTGCTATCATGTCACCCCTAGTCCTTTTCTTTAGACTAGCCAAACCCAAATCCTGCAGTCGTTCTTCATATGTTCACCATCCAGTCAGAGCTGAAGAAGCTTCTTGGATGAGAAGCGAAAAGTCTTCAAAAGAAAAACAAAGAAGGAAGTCCAGTTGCCTCCTGAAAAAGCCCCTTTGGGACAACCATGATCTGGATGACCGAGAATCTCTATAGACTTTGAGCTATACAATTTGGGATGAAGACCCTTGGAATGGTGTGGGAGTAGGAATGGATTTCCAGAGGGAATAATTGCAGACTACAGGAACCATTTGCACCACTCAGGTGATCCTGATTTGCGTGGCACAGCTGATCTTCCGCATTACCGGGGCTGCCTTAGAAGGTAAGCAGCTGAGCTTCAAATTTATTAGGTATTAGTTCGATTTATATGCCGCCCTTCTCCAGAGACTCAGGGCGGCTTATAATGCGTTAAGCAATAGCCTTCATACTTTTGTATATTTATACAAAGTCAGTTTATTGCCCCCACAATCCGGGTCCTCATTTTACCTACCTCAGAAGGATGGAAGGCTGAGTCAACCTTGAGCCTGGTGAGATTTGAACTTGCAGTAATTGCAGGCAGCTGGCAACTAGGTGCTACTTTAACAGCACTTAGTCCACTGCACCACCAGGCTCTTAAATAAATTGCTGTATTTTGAATGCTGCATGCAAGTGTGTTAGATGCATGGGTGTGCATGCACCAGTGATGGGTTTCAAAACATTTTACTACTAATTCTGTGGGTGTGGCTTGGTGGGCGTGGCAGGGGAAGGATACTGCAAAATCCCCATTTCCTCCCAATCAGGACTCGGGAATCAGAGGATAGATGGGGGTGGGGCCTGTCAGAATTTTTACTACCGGTTCTCCGAACTACTCAAAATTTCCGCTACCGGTTCTCCAGAACTGGTCAGAACCTGCTGAAACCTACCTCTGGTGTGCACACAAAGAGCTCGCCCACTGAACCTATTGTTCAATCTTTTGCCGCCCAACACTGGCCAGATCTAAGCACCCTGGAGGCTGGATCCAGCCGGCAGACCTGGAGTTTGACACCCCTGGAGTAGAGCCAACTGGCCCTCGCTTCTAGCCATCCGTTCCAGGATACCAACCTCCTGGAGAAAGCCGTTCCCCAGAGATACGTAAGGGGCAGGATAGGTGGCGAAGATCCCCGCGGTGGCCGTCGGTCCCGTCACGGTTAGGTTGCCTCCTGTGTAATTCTGTAGCGCTTCTAAAAAGGGAAGAAGGAAGCCAGTTTGTGGAGAGCAAGCATAAAAAAACCACAAAAGGAAAGTTGGGAGGGGGGTGGAAAAAATTATGGGTAGTCCTCGACTTACAACAGTCCGTTTAGTGACCGTTCAAAGTTACAAGGGTGCATTGAAAAATGTGACTAAGGGCCGTTATGACCTTTGCACCTTTCTCCATGATCGCGTGATCCAAATTGCAGATGCTTGGCAAATGGTCCATATTTACGACGGTCACTGCGTCCGAAGGTCAGGTGATTCCCTTTTGCGACCTTCTCGCAAGCCAAGTCAACAGGGAAGCCGGATTCACTTAACAACCCTGGCTACTAACTTATCAACTGCAAGTGATTCACTTAACAGCGGTGGCAAGAAAGGTCGTAAAATGGAGCAAAACTCCCTGAACAAGTGTCTCGCTTAACAACAGAAAGGTTGGGCTCAATTGTGGTCGTACGTCGAGGACTACCTGTACAGGCAGTCCTTGACTTACGACTATTTGTTTATGGCTGTTCGAGGTTGCAACAGCACCGGATTAGCGATTTACGACTGTTTTTCACACTTATGGCTGCTGTAGCATCCCCACGATCACGTGATCCAAATTTAGACGCTTGGCAACTGACTCGTATTTATGATGGTTGCTGTCTACTGGGGGTCACATGATCCCCTTTTGCGGACCTTCTGACCAGCAAGGCCAATTCACTTAACGACGATGTTACTAATTGAACATCGAATAAGTGCAGTGATTCATTAACAACCATGGCAAGAAAGATTAGGGTTAGGGTCAAACTCACTTAACTGTCTTGCTCAGCAACTGAAATTTTGGGATCAATTGTGGTCTCAGGTCGAGGATTACCAGTATTCTCAAGGCAGGCCCAGTTCTGGAGTGGGGGCTAATTCCTGCCATCACCTCCACCAGTAATGATTTCATGACTCCCCATTTTAGCCTGCAGCCTCGTGATCTCCTAGTGGTCTCAGATCCATACTGACTCCCCCCCCCCCCAAATCTAAACCACCTTAACCAGGCCCTGCCTCCTATTTGGGGGCTTGTTAAGGAAGGCAATGAGATGATCCCTAAGGAGAATTCACCTTTTATTTTTCTTTCATGCCTAGCCTTTCCAGTTTTTTATATATTTCCTGCTTCAGAATCAGTAGAAATTGTCTCAGTAGTCATGCCAGAAAAATATAAATAGAAGACTGGCAGTTTGGCACAGAGGAAACCCAGTGGGTGTCATGTCATTTCAGAAATGTGGAAAATGTCGTTTTAATAACTTAGTTAGGTTTGTTTTGTTTTCTTAAAGATAATTATGTGGGTGGAAGCTAAAACATATGACGAACGGTTTCAGGAACTGGGTATGTCTACTTTCATGAAAAGAAGGACTAGGGGAGACGTGATAGCACTCTTCCAATATTTGAGGGGCTGCCACAAAGAAGAGGGAGTCAAGCTATTCTACAAAGCACCTGAAGGCAGGACAAGAAGCAACGGATGGAAACTGATCAAGGAGAGAAGCAATCTAATAAAGGAATCTTTTGAGGTCACTTCAGAGGGTTTGTTGCAGGAGTGAAATGCTCCCGGTTCGGACCGGATCACCCAATCTAGTAGCAATGGAGGTGGGTGGTTCGGAGAACCAGTAGCAAAAATCCCTGCCCACACCCACACCCCCATGCCCAGCTGAGCCATGTAATCATCAGAGGCTTTTTTTTAATTTTTTAAAAGCATTTTTTCTACAACCTCTTTGGCCAAAAAAAATGCTTTTAAAAGTTTTTTTTAAAAAAGCCTCTGATGATCGCGCGGCTCAGCTGGGATCATCAGAGGCTTTTAAAAGCATTTTTTCTACCAGCCGAAGAGGTTATAGAAAAAATGTTTATAAAAGGGAAAAAAAGCCTCTGTCGATCAGGCAAGTCAGCTGGGATCGTCAGAGGCTTTTAAACATCTGTACGCAGAAATCTGTATGCAGAAATTTGTTTAGGCCACCTACTCCTTGTATCCTTACACGATGGCCTCTTTCTTCCTAGCACAGAAAATGTCGGCCTTTTTCTGTTAAGGTCGCGGTGTCTACCTTGGCAAATTTAAGACTGGTGGACTGGGAGTTGAAGTCCACGAGTCTTAAATGTTGCCTAAGGTTGGAAACCCCTGAGATAAAGAGAGGTACAGATAGTCCTTGGCTTACAACAGTTCATTTAGTTACCGATCAAATTCCAACAGCAGTGACTTATGTCCGTTTTTACACCCGATAGGGCAGTGATGGCTAATCTTTTTGCCATCATGTGCCAGGAGTGGTAGGTGGTGGTGTGTTTCACGTGCGCATGTGCCCATACCCATAATTCTATGCACCCCGCCCCCATGCATGTGCGTGTGACATTCCCCCCCCCCCCCGCCCCTGCTCTTGGCACATGATGGCCCGATAGGCCCGTATTTCTCTCTCACCAGGCTCCAGAGCCTTTCTAGGAGCTTGGGGAAGGCAAAAACTGCCTTCTCCACCCCTACACACCCCAGAGGCCCTCCGGAGCAAGAAACAGCCCATTTGCCAACTTCTGGTCCAACTGGAAATTGTCAATCGGGCTGTTTCTGGCCTCCGGAGGGCCTCCAGAGGGTGTCCGGAGTAGACTCTGGAGCATGGGGACAGCAAAAAACGGGCCTTCTCCAGCACCCCCCAAGGCCCTCCGGAGGCAGGAAACAGCCTTCTGGGCCCACCAGAAATTTCCCTACTTCTGGTGGGCCCAGAAGGCCCAAAAATCAGCTGGCTGGCATGCACATGTTCGCGGGAGCTGAGCCATCACAGTGATAGGGCGTGTCAAATTTTTCAATTTTCAATTTCCAAACATGAGAGTAAAGTAGAAGCGGATAAAGTGGGACTGTTTGGATGACCACTGGATAATTTTATATTCACTATATTCTAAAAGATATTCTAAAAGCAACTATATTCTGAAGGCAGGAAATACCGCCAGCTAGAGAAAATACGTCAGCATGAACTCCCTTGATACTCTAAGTGACCCCCTAACTTGTCAGAAGAAAAGGGAGCATCCTCATGAAACATAGTCAAGGGTGATTAGGCCAAAGAATAGCACCTGGACGAGAAGCAAATATCAAAAGAAGAATTTGTACTTTAGCCAGTTACAGAAGAATTATGAGTGTTGGATAAAGATAATGTAAAATCTTAGTAATTAGGAGATGTCAATTAAAAATAACAAATGTATGTTAACCATATATGGAAAAGTTGCTGTGTTAGCAGAATCCTTTGTTTAGGAAAGTATATAAGTGTCATACCAGCATGGAGACGTTACTCAGAGCCAAGATTGGCAAACATGGCTTTTGAGTCTTTGCGCAAATAAAACCTCTCTCTCTGACTGACCCATGTTGCTTGGTCACTTCATTCCATAACAAGAGGGTGCTCCAAAGTTGTGACATGCCTTGGGGATTGTAAAACTATTTTGGTTACTTTAATATCATTTAGATGTTCTTGGGAAGTAACTACAATAAATATCATAACTTTTTAACATTTTTGTTTGTTTCCTTGCAGCATTCAGAATTCATTGCAGATCAAAATTCAGACTCTTCAGAACTGACTCAGAATTATGATGGTCTCACTTAGCAACCAAAATGTTGGGCTCAATTGTGCTCGTAAGTCAAGGACTACCTGTAATTTGTTTTACCCTCCCTCCTGCAAACCAAAGAGGATCCATACCTACCATAATACAAAACAAAAATAATAGCCGATGCGGCAAATGAGCCAAAGAACTGGCCAATCACGTACGCCGGGAGTTTGCGCCACGCTAAATTTCCAACCACGCAATTGGCGAAAGTGATGGACGCGTTCATATGAGCTCCTTGGGGTGACAAAGACAACAGGAGAAAACTGTTAGGATGGTTGCAGGAAGAAGACTGGCAGCCAAGTAGTTTCTTTTGAAGTTTTTCTTTAACAAACAACATTTTTTGTGGACAGTGTAATGACTGGGTTAACATATTTTTCACACTGTGTTCACAGTAATAATACAATTACATATATACAAAAAAATTTCTTCCAACTTCTAACCTTAATGTGCTCATTGTAATTGCAATACATTCTTTTATATACTTATTAACTCCTAATATTTTGATATTATAGATGTCACTCAGTGTTCCACCGCATTTTCAATATCTCAACTTTCTATAAACACCATTAAAACCAATTATCAGTAAGATCTAATCAGTCCCAAATTTATATCTGTAAGTCCCCTGGATTTGTAGTCCTTGTAGGCTATATTTTTCAATATATTTTTTCCATCCTGTCAATAATAATAATAATACTTTTAAATATACCTAGTCCTAGTCTTCCATGTCCTAATCTTAATATATCTGTATTTATAATAAATTCTTTATATATATAAAAAATATGTATGTATGTATATGTATTGGTAAAGGTTCCCCTCACACATATGTGCTAGTCGTTCCCAACTCTAGGGGGCGGTGCTTATCTCTGTTTCAAAGCCAAAGATTCAGTGCTGTCAGAAGACGTCTCCATGGTCATGTGGCCAGCATGACTCAATGCCAAAGGCGCACGGAACGCTGTTCCCTTCCCACCAAAGGGGGTCCCTATTTTTCTACTTGCATTTTTTACCTGCTTTCGAACTGCTAGGTTGGCAGAAGCTGGGACAAGGAACGGGAGCTCACCCCGTTATGCGGCACTAGGGATTTGAATAGCTGAACTGCTGACCTTTCGATCGACAAGCTCAGCGTCTTAGCCACTGAGCCACCGCGTCCCTGCTGAAGGACACTAGAGAAGAGAATATTTGTAGTTGGGGGTAAAATCGAGGGGTCCTTGGTGGTCTCTGAGCTGGGTGGTTTTCATGCCGATGTTTCATGACCCAACTAGGTAACGTCATCAGTGCTAGGAAGTGGGAATTGTGGCATGGAGGAGGAGGAGGAGGTCTGATACTCTCTGAGCTTGGTTTTCTTGTGGATGTTTCAATACCCAACTAGGTAACATCATCGGGGCTAGAAAGAAGTGGGGATTATGGAATGGAGGGGAGGAGGAGAAGGACCATGGACTCTGATGCTCCATGAGCTGGGTCATGCAGATGTTTCTTGACCCAACCAGGTAGCATAATGAGTACTACAAGAGAGAGGAGTTTATGGAGAGAAGGAGGAGGCAGGAGACAAAAGAAGAGGAAGAGGAAGAGGAAGAGGAAGAGGAAGAGGAAGAGAAAGCTGGCTCCAGAGGATTATTAATGCTTCTTTGAGTGAGGGTGTCTTGCCAGTTGCCTTGAAAGAGGCGGTGGTGAGGCCCCTCCTCAAGAAGCCTTCTCTGGACCCAGCTATTTTGGCTAATTATCGTCCAGTCTCCAACCTTCCCTTCTTGGCGAAGGTTGTTGAGAGTGTGGTGGCGCATCAGCTTCCTGGGTATCTGGATGAAGCTGTCTATCTGGATCCGCTCCAGTCCGGCTTCAGGCCCGGGTACAGCACGGAAACGGCATTGGTCGCGTTGGTGGATGATCTCTGGAGGGCTCGGGATAGGGGTTGCTCCTCTATCCTGGTCCTGTTAGATCTCTCAGCGGCTTTTGATACCATCGACCATGGTATCATGCTGCGCCGGCTGGAGGGGTTGGGAGTGGGGGGCACCGTTTTGCGGTGGTTCTCCTCCTATCTCTCCGACCGGTCGCAGACGGTGTTGGCAGGGGGGCAGAGGTCGACCCCGAGGCGTCTCTCTTGTGGAGTGCCGCAAGGGTCGGTCCTTTCGCCCCTTCTGTTCAACATCTATGTGAAGCCGCTGGGCGAGATCATCCGTGGCTTTGGGGTGAAGTTCCATCAGTACGCTGATGACACTCAGCTGTACTTCTCCACCCCAGGCCACCCCAACGATGCCGTGGAAGTGATGTCCCGATGCCTGGAGGCCGTGCGGATCTGGATGGGGGGCAACAGGCTCCAACTCAACCCCTCCAAGACCGAGTGGCTGTGGCTTCCGGCATCCCGATATGGCCAGTTGACTCCATCACTGACCATTGGGGGCGAGTCATTGGCCCCCACGGATAGGGCTCGCAACTTGGGCGTCCTCCTGGATGCACGGCTGTCTTTGGAGGAGCATGTGACGGCCGTGGCCAGGGGGGCTTTTTATCAGGCTCGCCTGATACGCCAGTTGCGTCCCTATCTAGATCGGGATTCCGTACGCACAGTCACTCAGGCACTCGTCATTTCCCGCCTGGACTACTGCAATGCTCTCTACATGGGGCTCCCCTTGAGGTGCACCCGGAGGCTCCAACTGGTGCAGAATGCGGCCGCGCGGGGGATTATGGGAGCAAGGGGGCGCTCCCATGTGACACCTCTCCTGCGTGAGCTGCATTGGCTTCCGGTGGTCTTCCGGGTGCGCTTCAAGGTGTTAGTGACCACCTTTAAAGCGCTCCATGGCATAGGGCCTGGGTACTTGCGGGACCGCCTTCTGCCACCAATAGCCTCCCACCGGCCAGTTCGCTCCCACAGAGAGGGACTCCTCGGGGTGCCGTCGGCCAGACAATGTCGGCTGGCGACACCCAGGGGGAGAGCCTTCTCTGTGGCAGCACCAGCCCTCTGGAACGATTTGCCCCCGGAGATCCGTACGATACCCGATCTCCGGGCTTTCCGCCGTGCCCTAAAAACTTTTTTATTTCGTCAAGCTGGGCTGGCGTAACCCCCCCCCCTCTCTTTTTTAAGCTTAAAGTTTTATGGGTTTTAAATTTTAATTGCTTATTGGGTTTTTAAATTTATTGGGCCAAAATTATTTAATTCTTTTATTAATATTTTAAATTTTGTATTGGAGTGTTTTTTATTCTTGGCTGTACACCGCCCTGAGTCCACTAGGAGAAGGGCGGTATATAAATTTAAATAAATAAATAAATAAATAAATAAGAAGAGAAGGAGGAGGAGAAGGAGAAGGAGAAGGAGAAGGAGAAGAAGAGGAAGAAGAGGAAGAGGAAGAAGAAGAAGAAGAAGAAGAAGAAGAAGAAGAAGAAGAAGAAGAAGAAGAAGAAGAAGAAGAAGAAGAAGAAGAAGAAGAAGAAGAAGAAGAAGAAGAAGAAGAAGAAGAAGGTGGTTGTGGGCTCCTTGGTGCTCTCTGAGCTCGGCTGTTTTCTTGCAGACGTTTCACTACCGATCTAGATAACATCATCCATGCTAGGCTAGATGCTCGACGTTACCTAGTTTAGTAATCCAGCCCCTCCCTCCCCTGCTAGACTCACCTGAGATTCCACCAGAAGCATGGACTCCCAGCATAACACCAAACCCGAATCCAAGATTGATGCTCAAATACTCTCCAAAATTGTGCTTCCCCAACACAACTTGGGCCACGGAGCCAAGGCCAAAGGTCTGTCAGAAGAAAAGAGAATGTCTCCCATGAACTCTGCAGTTTTAGATAGGGCAGCAGGGGCGGGGGAGGTGGGGCACGGGGGAACCCTCCAAAGCTGGCAATTGTAAGACTCTTGCACTCCAATGCCCATGCTGGCTGGGGAATTCTGGGAGTTGAAGTCCATGAGTCTTAAAGTAGCCAAGTTTGGAGATCCCTGAGATCGGGGACAATTTTTAGCCTGTACAGAAACTAATCCAGGAAGAAAGAAAAGCTAGAAAAACAGACATTATTTACAAAGAGGAAGGAACACTGTTGTCCATTCTCTGATATTCTCTGGAAAATGTCCTAGAGAGAGTTCAACGGTGAGGGTTAGGACCAGAGGTGGGTTTCAGCAGGTTCTGACCAGTTCTGGAGAACTGGTCAGAACCTGCTGAGTTCTGGAGAACTAATTTTGAGTAGTTCGGAGAACCGGTAGTAAAGATGCTGACTGGCCCCACCCCCATCTATTCTCTGCCTCCCAAGTCCCAGCTGATTGGGAGGGAATGGGGATTTTACAGTATCCTTCCCCTGGAGTGGGGAGGAAATGGGGATTTTACAGTATCCTTCCCCTGGAGTCAGGAGGGAATGGAGATTTTACAGTATCCTTCCCCTGGAGTGGGGCTGGAATGGGGATTTTACAGTATCCTTCCCCTGGAGTGGGGTGTGAATGGGGACTTTACAGTATCATTCCCATGGAGTAGGGTGGGAATGGGGATTTTACAGTATCCTTCCCCTGCCATGCCCATCAAGCTATGTCACACCCAAGCCACGCCCACAGAACCGGTAGTAAAAAAAAATTGATAGATAGATAGATAGTTGAGGGAATAGATAGATAGATAGATAGTTGAGGGAAGGAGAGAGGGAGGGAGGGAGGAAGAAAGGGAGGGAGGGAGGGAGGAAAGAGAAGGGAGGAAGGAAGGAGGGGAGAAAGGAAAGAATAAAAGAGAGAGAAGGAAGGAAGGAAAGAGAGAGAAAAAGAAAGAAAAAGAAAAAAAGAAAGAGAAGAAAGAAAGAAAGAAAAAGAAAGAAAGAAAGAAAGAAAGAAAGATAATAATAAATAACTACCAATCTTCTTTAGAGTTTTGGTTTTGGACTCATTTCTAGAGTATTTTTCCTACTCTCTCTAAAGTTACATCACAACTTCCTTCTTTCCCTTAATCTTCAAACCAATTAATCAAAATTTCATTATTTTTCTCTTTTTCTTTTTTCACCAAAAATTCTATAAGCCAGGAAAAGGCATGCTTGCAACATTTTCATCCCTCCCACCTACCCACCTACCCAACACCATCTTCTAACTTGAGTTTGCTTCTCAACTAACATGGACTAGCGTTGTTGGCTGGCAAATTCTGGGAGTTGAAGTCCCCCATTTTCCCGTTGCCGAAGGTTGAGAGAAGGTTGAGAGGTTGTCCTAACACCTTCTTCTCCTCCTCCTTCACACACTCAGGGTCTTATCTCACCATCAGGAGGAAGGTCCCCAGAGCTTCTGCCAGACCCTGACGGACCGTTTCATTCCGGATCGTCACCACGTTGACTAATTTTTCCAACATCTCGTTCACCGGCCTCCAGATACGACTTCTGTTGGAAAGGAAGACGTCATTCTAAAGAGGCTGGAGTTTGCAGTTGCTTCAGACTGTTCTTTCATCTCCTCCAGATAGTGCCTACCATCTGGTTAAAGTCTAACCGGTCAATTGAGCATCCGCTGTACTTACATAACCCTTTCCATCACCCCACCTCACTCTTGTCACCATCTCCTGGGCCACCACAACGCCAAGAAACCCCCAGCCTTACAGCATTGTGACCTCAAATCCATTGTGAGAAAAAGCAGGCCGGCCTCCAGGAATTCTCGCAGAATCCAAAACGAAACCTGAGCTTTGCCAGGGGTAGCAAAGGATGGAAAGTAAATTCAGGAACGTTCTTCCCCACTGCTTGTCTCAAAGCGACGAATGGAAATATCCATCTGGCATCTATTCACAGGGCTAACTATAGAGGTGATAAGATCAAGAGATCGTATCGAACTCTAATTGTAGCCCAGAGAATTTGTGATCTTGGTTCCTGGAAAATGATGTCAAAACTCATGTCAGAAGGGGGGCAATAAATGCCATAATTATATTTATTTCACGAGGAAGTTGTACATGTGAAAATATAACAAAGGACCATCAGAGAGGAGTAACTGGGGGAGTTACTCAATGCTGGGACACGACCTTCATCCTTTCATCTTGAAAGAGTGGAACACACTGTAATTTTAGGGTGAGTGACACTGGTATAATAATATAACAACTTGCAAAATTATCCCACTTGTAAACCAAAAATAAGAACAGAACTCCATTCAAGGGGAACTGTAAACAAGGAACCACCAGCAGAAGATCTGAAGGCTAAACCCTATGATGAACAGTTGAGGGAACGAGGTATGTCTAGTCTAATGAAGAGAAGGACTAGGGATGACATGAGTCTTCCAATACTTGAAGGGATATCACAAAGAGGAGTCAACCTATTGCACCAGAAGGCAACAGGACAAGAAGCAACAGATGGAAGCAACCTAGAAACAACCTAGAGCTAAGGAGAAACTTCCTAATGGTGAGAACAATTAACCAGTGGAACAGCTTGCAGAAGTTGTGGGTGCTCCATCGCTGGAGCATTTCAAAAATAGATTGGACAGCCATGTGTTGTCCATGGTATAAGGTCTTGAGTGGTGGGTTGGACTAGAGGACCTCCAAGGTCCCTTCCAATTCTGTTATTCTGTTAATTAATCAGCGGATTAATTAATCAGAGGAACGGTTTGCCTCCAGAAGTTATGGGTGCTCCATCACTGGAGTTTTTAAGAAGAGACTGGATAATCATAGACCAGGATGGTGTAGGGCTGTGATGCCTAACCTTTTTACCGTCGCGTGCCAAAAGCGGGGGTCGCGTGGGGGATCACTGGTGCGTGTGCCCACATCCATAATTCAATGTGCCTCACCCTCCCACGTATGCACATGTGACCCCCACACACTTCCCCCTGCTTTTGGCACGCGATGGCCCGGTGGGCCCGGTAGGGCTGTTTTCCCCCCTCCCCAGGCTCCAGAGGCTTTCTAGGAGCCTGGGGAGGGCAAAAACAGTCTTCCCCATCCCCCAGGAGGCCTTCCGGAGGCTGAAAACAGCCAGTTTCCTGACTTCCAGTGAGTCCGGAAAGCCTGAAAATCACTTGGCCAGTGCATCCATGTGCAATGGAGCTGAGTTAGGGCAACACTTGCGTGCCCACCAATATGGCTCCATGTGCCACCTGTGGCACCCGTTCCATAGGTTCGCCATCACGGGTGTAGGGTTTCCTCCTTAAGCAGTGGGTTCAACTAGAAGACCTCCAAACTCCCTTCCAATCCTAGGATTCTACATTCCACATTTTAAATATATATATATTTTTAGATACATTCATACTTCATTTCAGCTTCCCATATATTCTCGGCACCGATCAATATGGGGAGTTTCTGATATTTTTAAGAGGATGAGCTGGAAGAGGCTGACCCACAGATCTGGACCCCAGCGTTCACAAGAGGGATGCAGGTCCTGGTTAGTAATAGTATTCTTAAGAGAGGGAAAAAAGCCCATTGCACAAAAATTGCCACCAGAAAAGCATTCCTGATGAACTCTGAGGCTGAACGAGGATAATATCCAGAGAGCCAGACGTCACGGCCATCGGTCAAAACAATGCACGGAAAGTGCAGCCAGTTCTACCTGGACCTCTTCCATGAGCCACGGGGCTCAAAGGTCATAAATATGAATCTCATAGTTTGCCTCTATCTCCCCCCAACCCCGCCTCTCTCCATTTCTATGTTCACAATGACCCCAAGTGATTGATACTAGCTGGATCCGCCCTATGGACCTAAGCAGGTTATTGTATTAACTAGAATAGCCGAATAACGGAGCGGAAAGGGACCTTGGAGGTCTTCTAGTCCAGCCCTCTTGCTCAAGCAGGAAACTCCATACCTTTTCAGACATTAAAGACACATTTGGAATCCTGCATCCAGTTTTGGTTACCACAGTGTAAAAAAGATGTAGAGACTCTAGAAAGTGTGCAGAGAAGAGCAACCAGGATGATTAGGGGACTAGAGGCCAAAACATAGGAAGAACGGTTGCTGGATTTGGGTATGTTTAATTTAATGAAGAGAAGGACCAGGGGAGAACATGAGAGCAGTCTTCCAATATCTCAGGGGCTGCCACAAAGAAGAGGGAGTCAAGCTATTCTCCAGAGAACCTAAAAGCAAGACAAGAAGCAATAGACGGAAACGAATCAAGAAGAGAAGCAACCTAAAATTAAGGATGAAATTCCTAACAATGAAAACGGTTAACCGGTGGAACAACTTGCCTCCAGAAGTTGTGGATGCTCCATCACTGGAGGTTTTCAACAAGAGCCTGGACAGCCATTTGCGTGGGATAGTATAGTGTTTCCTGCCTGAACAGGGGGTTGGACTAGAAGACCTCCAAGGCCCCTTCCAACTCTGTTGCTCTGTTATTTAAATGGCTGCCCAGTCTCTTCTTAGAAACTTCCAGTGATGGAGCACCCACAACTTCTGGAGGCAAGCTGTTCCACTGACGGCTCAAGCGACTGAGCTTGAGAATCATTGCATTAAGAGATTCCACTGAATGTTCTCAAGCCATCTGGAAGGTTCTGGATTTCAGCGGAAAAAACCAAAGCCCCTGTACAAAATATTCAGCCCTCAGTGACTGTCTTCATCCAGGTAGTCTTCGCACTCAGTCTCATACTCCATCTCTCCTCATAGAGCTTGTCCTCGTTTAGCGACCGTTCAACGTTACGACGGACCACATATTTCAGTTTTACAACCGTTTGCCGCATTCCGTGGTCACCTGACCCTATATTTTGACGCACGTTCCCAAAACAAGCGTTTATTTTCAGTTTTCTGCAAAACAGGCCTGTCACAAACCATTGCTTCGCTTACTGACTGTGTTCGCTTACCGACACTGCAAAAAAAAACGTTAAAAAAAACCCCAAGCCTTCTAGGAGCTTCTCTAGAGCCCTCACAACATACAACCGTAGTGTCCATTATGGTCATAAGTCGAAAACAACCCCCTCTTTTGCCTTTTCAGACAGGAACTCCGAGCTTACCTGCAAACATCGCCCGATAATAATCTCCTGTTCTAGCCCCGGCCTGCATTTTATCCTTGCTTTGGCAATCAGCATCGCAAAGGTCGCTTCGCTTGTCGTCCTTTTCATCACACTACAAGGGTCACACACAGCTCCGCTCCATCTGTGCCCATGAAACATTAACTTTTACAACCAGGCAAACTGAGATACGAAGGAGTTACGGTTTCTCCCAGGTGGAATCGTGCATCATTGGCTGTTAATCTAAATCAGTGGGTTTTTTTCGACCTCGGCTCCTTTAAGAGGGGTGGACTTCAACTCCCAGAATTCCCCAGCCAGCGCATGCTGGCTGGGGAATTCTGGGAGTTGAAATCCACCCCTCATAAAGGGTCTGAGGTCGAAAAAACACTGAGCTATATTTTTGGCAGATTTTCCCAATCCACTGAACGTTATTCATTGATTAGATTAGTTATCCCGCCTTTAAAAGCAGCCCTCGACCTACAACTGTTCATTTAGTGACTGTTGAAAGTGACAGCGGCACTGAATAAAGTGACTTAGGACCGTTTTCCACAGTTGCGACCTTTGCAGCATCCCCTTGGTCACGTGATAAAAATTCAGATGCTTGGTAATGGACTCCTATTTACGACGGTCGCTGTGCCCCGGGGTCATGGGATCTCCTTTTACGACCTCCTGATGAGCAAAATCAACGGGGAATTCATATCCAACAACTTTAGGGATCTCTTAACTGTGGCCAGAATTATCGTAAAGTGGGACAAAATTCACTTAACAAATGGCTCACTTAAGGACAGAAATGTTGGGCCCAATTGTGGTTGTAAATCGAAGACTAACCTGTATTACATACTTTATAGGTAACTTTTAAGGTGGCAGACATACCTAATACTCCTTTTCTCTACAACAACAACCCTGTGAGGTGGGTTGGACTAAGAGAGATAGACTGGTCAAAGTCACCCAGGTGGCTTTTATGCCAAAGGCAGGACTAGATTTCACCAGCTCCTGGTGATTGGCCCAAAGTCACCCAGCAGACTTTCTTACATAAGGCAGTACTAGAAGTCACAAATTCCTGGAGATTGGCCCAAAAGTTATGAAACCCACTTGAATTCCTAAGGCCAAACTAGAACTCACTGCCTCCTAGTGTTTAGTGAAAGTCACCCAGTTGGCTTTCATGCCTAAGGCAGGACTAGAATTCGCAGTATTGGCTCCTAGTGAGTGGCCTAAAATCACCCAGCAGACTTTCTTACATAAGGTGGGACTAGAACTCCCAATCTCTTGATGATTGGTCCCAAATCCCGCTTTAATTCCTAAGGCTGGATTAGAACTCAGTGACGTCTAGTGATTGGCAAAACTCACCCAATTGGTTTACATGCTAAAGTGGAACTAGAACTCCCCCGTCTCCTGGTTTCTATTATTTATTTATTTACTTATTTATTTATTTAATTAAAATTTTCTACCACCCTTCTCCCGCAGGACTCAGGGCGGTGTACAGCCATAATAAAAACAACATATACCACAAATAAAAAAAGGTTTAAAACGCATTAAATAATTTGGCCCTATTTTTAAAAACCCCAAAATTAAAATACCCAATTAAAATTTCAATTATTTCGTAGCTACTAGGCCCAACAGTTAGAGCCAAAGAGTACCTAATTCTTTTTTGCTAGCTGCCTTTTTGCTAGCTGTATTTCAGTTCTTACCCCTCACCCCTTACCCACCCCCTGTATGTTCCTGTGGAACATATCAGGGTATTTTTGGATATTAGGTAAAAGGTAAGAATTGCTGAGCCTCACTCGGCTCATGTGATTTTATTCACAAACAGATTTATGGTCCTTGGAAGCCCCACCAGTTCTCCAAATAATTTCAGAGTTAAAGTTACCGGACTAGAAGCAGAAAAATTAAAATCTAGTCCTTCCTTAAGGATAAAGACTTCTGGGAAGCCCCTCCCCCCCTCCCCAGAAGAATGAAATATTTTGGGGAATATTTTTTAAAAAGCTGAATGTTTTTTGTTTTTTGTTTTAATTTAATTTATATGCCGCCTTTCTCTGGAGACTCAGGGCGGCTTACAATGTGTTAAGCAATAACCTTCATACTTTTGTATATACCTGCTTAGTAGGGCTTTCGGCCCCTCCCCAAGCGGTGTTCTTTTTTATACAGCTTATTGCCCCCACAATCCAGATCCTCATTTTACCTACCTCAAAAGGATGGAAGGCTGAGTCAACCTTGAGCCTGGTGAGATTCAAACTTGCAGTAATTGCAGGCAGCTGGTGTCACTTTAACACCACTTTAAGCTGTTGCGCCACCAAGGCTCTTCCTTCCTTGGAATGTTATATTTCCCTAAAGGAGAAATGGAGAAACGTGTTTTTAGAGGCAGAAAGCAGCCCCCAATCTTTCTTAACAGCCCACAGCACTTAAGGAGATAAAGAGCTTATTGAAAGAGGAAGCCAGCTAGTTAGATGGCTCGATTCATAAGCAAAGCTTATAACCTTCACTGCACAACGCCCGGAACAATTCAGACTTCAAAGTCACAGAAACCTATAAAGAGCCATCTCTCATCCAACCCATTGGTCAGCTGTCCCAGAATCCTCTGCGGTTTCTGGTTCTGCTCCATCAATAAATGGACCTTCATTCCAATCAGCCTCCAGCCTCCATTTTATTTCCGGCATCTTTCTCTTGGGATTGGAAGTGAACCAGATGGATTTTCCTTCCAACAGACAGCTGGGATGTTTGGATCAACCCCTCAGCCCATACAAGACAAGAAAACAAGGAGAAATCATGTTTGAAAATACTGCCAAGAAAACCTCCAGGACAATTCTAGGAGTCAAGTTTGACTCAACATCACTTTTTTAAAAAAATTAAGCTGACTGGAACAGCATACCTTGTTTGGACTTTCTGAACATGTCCCGGTCAGTTTCTCAACATGATCGGTTTTTCTTTGCCTCCTTCCCGGATTTCTTTCCTTCTTTTTTTAAAATCTACCTCTTCCCCTACTTCTTTGTTGTTGCTCTCTCAGCCCTTGAAGACTTCCTGACCATGCTAGGATACTAGAAAAAGGCAGATGGGTTTTGCCATCTGCTGAAAAAGAGACCACTTGGAAACCAAATTATATTTCAGAAAAACTGCTCGGAAGAGGAATGCTGGGAGTGCCTCCTAGGACAATTCCTACATCAGTTTAGGACACATAATACGAAGTGTGCCTTCAACTTCTCCCTAATTCCTTATCTGTCGGTGCTAATGAAAGACAAAGAGAAGGAAATGAAAGATTAATGTTGATTGAATGAAGGCAAATCTATGCGTCCCAGGATAATGTCTCTGGAGACTCTCAGTCATCCAAGTCACGGTTGTCCCAAAGGTGCTTTTTCACGAGGCAACCGGACTTTCTCGGTTTTTCTTGGAAGAAGTTTTGCTTCTCATCCAACAGAACTGAAGAAGCTTCTTGGATGAGAAGCAAAACGTCTTCCAAGAAAAACCAGACAGCCCAGTTCCCTCTGGAAAAAGCAGCTTTGGGAGTCCCAGGATAATGTTGCAAGATCCGATCTGGGGCAGTCTTCTGAGCTTTTGCTGGAGCCCATCTTCAGGGAACTTCTCTCTACCAGAATATGAGCTTTGGGATATTCTACACTTTGTATTTATGTATGTATGTATGTATTTATTTATTGAATTTCTATACTGCCTTCTCCCGAAGGACTCAGGGCGGTGAACAGAATAGGATTTCATATACATATAATATTTTTTTTTTAATGTGGTGCCTTCCTATTGGTTGATTGGTGGGTTGATGGCCGGTGATTGGCTGTTGTTTCTTTGTGCTACTAAGCCTTCGGCTCCTAAATACCTGATAAGCTGGTGGTTAATCAGCACTCCAGTTGACTGGAAGGGACCTTGGAGGTCTTCTAGTCCAGCCTGTTGGTCAAGTGCAGGAGAACCTATACCCGTGATGACAAACCTATGGTGGCATGTGGAGCCATATCTGTGGGCACGCGAGCGTTGCCCTAGCTCAGCTCCAGCACATAGGAGCGGGCCAGCCAGCTGATTTTCAGGCCTTCCTGGCCCACCAGAAGTCAGAAAATGGGCCATTTCTGGGGTGGGAGTGGGGAAGGCTGTTTTTGCCCTCCCCAGGCTCCAAGAAAGCCTCTGGAGCCTGGGGAGGGCAAAAAACAGGTCTACCAGGCCCACCTATAACCTTTTTGCTGTCACATGCCAAAAGTGGGGAGAGCATGGGGGGCTCGTATGCGTATGCATGGGTGATGCAGGGTGCAGGGGGCAATGAATTATGGGTATGGGCATACACGTGCATGACCCCCCAGTGTTCCAACTGCTTTTGGCATGCAGTGGCATCACTGACCTGTACAATTCAAAATACCCAAAAATATTATTAATAGGGTATATCTCTCGCAGATTCTGGGACCCTAAATGTAACACGCTCTCACATTGTTGTTTGACTTATTAGCCTTTATTTCATGTCTAAAGTCTCTTCCAGGGATGAAACTATTTTTGTCCAATCCAGAAAATGTACAGCAAGTGAATGGCAGCTCAAATCTCTGGAGAAACAGCAGACACCTTGATGGGCCGTGTAACCCCGTAACAAAGAAGGAATTGTTAGGTGCAAAACCGATGGTAGGGAGATCTGATGCCATGAAGGTTGTTCGAAGCTGAAGAGGTCAAGAAACTCGAAATTTAAAAAGCTGCCGGTGTTTAAAGCAACTGGAGCAAACTCAGCTCTGAAAGCAGAAGCTGCATTGAATCACAAAAAATCGCCCCCTTCAAAACAAACTTTATTTCTTTATTCATCTAAGTTAAAGGATTGTCCATCTCACAAAGGAAGAGATTCTGGATGGAATGGAATGGAATGGAATGGAATGGAATGGAATAGAATAGAATAGAATAGAATAGAATAGAATAGAATAGAATAGAATAGAATAGAATAGAATAGAATAGAATATGGAGTGGAGTGGAGTGGAGTGGAGTGGAGTGGAGTGGAGTGGAGTGGAATGGAGTGGAGTGGAGTGGAGTGGAATGGAATGGAATAGAATAGAATAGAATAGAATAGAATAGAATAGAATAGAATAGAATAGAATATGGAGTGGAGTGGAGTGGAGTGGAGTGGAGTGGAGTGGAGTGGAATGGAATAGAATAGAATAGAATAGAATAGAATAGAATAGAATAGAATAGAATAGAATAGAATAGAATAGAATAGAATAGAAAATGGAATGGAATGGAATGGAATGGGAATGGGAATGGGAATGGGATGGAATGGAATGGAATAGAATAGAATAGAATAGAATAGAATAGAATAGAATAGAATAGAATAGAATAGAATAGAATAGAATATTGGACTCTGGGGCTTCATCTCACATTGCTAACTTGAGGCAAGGCTTTAAGAGGTTAAGGAGAATTAACTCCTCCATTAAGGTTGCAAATGGTAACAATGCTTTGGTTGTAGGGGAGGGCACTGTGTCTGTACCAGGGCTGGGCAATGTCGAAGGTGTATTACATGCTCCCTCTATAGCCAATAAGCATATGCTGTTAAGCATAACCAAACTCTGTGATGATGGCAAGGTGGAGGTATTGTTTTGCAAAAAGGGGAGCTCTCATCACTCGAGACAAGAGGGTCATTGGGAGTGTTACCATTATAAATGGTTTGCCATATTTCTCCCCCGAGTACCCAGCCACAGGAGACAGCTCACAGGGTGCCACCTCAGAAGGGTCCTGCACACACAGAGAGAGAAAGGCTCCACAACCAGCTCCCAAGCTGTCAAAGATGCACAAAACTGAGGCAGTTGTGCCCACACCGCCACAACCAGCCCCACGGCCTTCCAAGGCCAATGCGGGCAAGAAACCCGAGCCTCAGCAGGCACCTAAGGCAGATAAGCCCAAAAAAGGGCCTAAGGTGCCAGCACCGCCCAAGGCAACCAGAGCCAAAGGGGTGTCAGTGGGAAAGCCGCTCCATACTAAATGTGCCCACCTCTTACATCGGAGGTTAAGCTGTGCGAGATTCCTGGTGGTTAAAAAGATGGGGGAATTCGCTGAGGGGATTCACCTCCAGGATTGTGAGGTGTTTTTCTGGTCTGAGCCATCTGTAAGAGGGCAAAGAGGAAGGCCGCCCCAATTCCTAAGATGTCACAGCGTAAGACCCAATACCCATATCAATTAATACATGTTGATTTGGTTGGGCCATTGACACCGTCCCTAGGGAAGAGGCAGTATTTCCTCACTGCCGTTGATGACTTCTCGAGGTATGGCCCTCGCAGAAAAGTCTGAGGCCTTTGACGCCATAAAGTCACTGTATAACTACGTCGAAACCCAGCACAAGACGAAGATCGCGCAGCTGCAGAGCGACCGTGGGGCTGAATTCATGTCCCGAAAGTTTCAAGACTGGGTAAGGCATAAGGACATACACCATTTTCTTTTTTTTTTCTTTTTTTTTAATTGAAAAAGTTTTACAAATACAAATTCCCCCCCCCCCTTTTTTTTCCCCTATCCCCCTACCACCCCTAACCCATCCCTCCCTTCCCTTGGCTTCCCTTATAAAAATTTACTATTCATATAAACTCCCCAAATATTTAAAAAGGTGAAATCCAAATCATATCATATCATATCATATCATATCATATCATATCATACATTTCTCTCATCTACTCTACCCCCTGTCAATACTAAAAATTTCTAAATGACATCCAAATAATAACCAACTATTACTTCCTTAATTTATAATGTCTACACATAATCTATCCCAATATTACAAATTAAAATCCAAATCAATTACTCTACCCCCTATATAAACTGTCACTTTCTACTTAACATATTCTACATAACATTCTACATCTACATAAACTATCACTTTCTACTTAGCATATTTTACTTGACATTCTACATCTTTGTATCATTCTGCATCTTTATAACGGTTCATCTTAACGTTCAGCTAAATGCTATCTGACACTTCTTTGTTTGGTATTTATTCTGCACATGGTCTATCCATTTCTTCCATTCCCAGACGAAAATTTCTTGGGTCTTGTCTTTTAAATACGCTGATATCTTTGCCATTTCCGCAAAGCTAGCCACCTTCAAAGTCCATTCTTCAATGGTAGGTAAAATATCTTTTTCCCAATATTGACCAATCAATAACCTAGCTGCTGTGATCATATGTAATATCAGTTTTGTTTCGTTCAATGAGAAGTCCTTAACTATGCCCAATAAAAACAGTTGTGGAGAAAATTGGAGCTTCTTCTTCAGCACGTTTTGCATCACCCACCAAAGTTTAATCCAAAAGGCTTTCACTTTCCTGCAAGTCCACCATATATGATAATATGTAGCATCTAAACAATCGCATCTCCAACATCTTGGCTGAACATTAGGATACATGCATGACAATTTCTTAGGATCGAAATGCCACCTATAAAACATTCTATAAAAATTTCCCCTCAAGTTCTGTGACTGAGTAAATGTAACATTCTGGACCCATACACCATTTTCGTACAGCGCCTTTTACCCCTGCGCAGAACTGCGTGTCAGAAAAACGTAACGGCATTCTGCAGACCATGGTGCGCAGCCTGATTGCGGATGCTGGGGTTGCGGAATCGTACTGGGCAGAGGTGGTACACTATGCCAACTATACCCTGAACCGCACCTGGAGCAACGTTGTGAACCAGACCCCATATTTTCTGGTCCACAGAAGGAAGCCAAGTTTGGGACACTTGCGTGTGTTTGGCTCCTACGCTTGGGTGCACATCCCCAAGCAGCTGTGGAAGAAGGGGAGATCCGTTTCCCAGAGACTGAGGTTTCTTGGGCTATGCCCCTGGCTCCAAGGCCTACCGATTTCTGGGAGAAGGGGGCAGGATTGTGACTTCCCAATCTGCCCTCTTCGAAGACGACTCCAATTGGACCCAGATTCACTCAAATGATCTGGGCCCATACATCAACCGGCCCAGCAAGGCCACACCAACCACAACACCGCATGAGACAACCACAGACCCTGCCACCGACGAGAGAGAGGAACAGGATGAAGAGGTCAGCCTACCTGGTCCAGATGAGAAGGATGAGCCGTCCAGTCCTGAAGGGGAAGACACGCCATCTTCACCTGACTCTTCACCTCCACTTCAGAGGCCCATGATGCCCAACGCCTGGGACCGAGGGCCTCCTCATCCCGGTCGTGAACAGCCAGTCGGCAAGGAACCCGCAGAGGAAAAGGGTGGTGAGTGGCAGGAGGTCAGAAGGTCAAAACGGTCCAACAAGGGGGTCCCACCAAAGAGAATTGACATTGGGCACGTCACATCCGTCAACAATGTTGTGGTCACCCCAAAGACTTTCTCTGACATCCAGGAGCTGCTCATCGAAGAACAGGAGAAGTGGCATTTCGAGAAAGCTCAAGGTCTTCACCCCCGGACAACCACCAAAAGAGAAGAAGGTCATTGGCACAAGGTGGGTTTTCAAGGCCAAACCACTTGCCAATGGCCGCTACCTGTACAAGGCTCGCTTGATAGCACAGGGGTTTGCCCAACATTACAGGGAGGACTATATAGAGACCTATTCTCCGATCGTCCGGACAGAAAGCGTCAAGGCTGCCCTCATAACTGCAGCCGCTCTGGGGAAGGAAGTCTACCAATTCGACATCCAACCTCCACGCCAACCTGGACCGGCAGATCTATGTGAGGGACCCTCTTGGTTACCAGCAGGAAGGGGGAAACCCATGGTTACTCCAAAAGGGATTATATGGCCTCAAGCAGTCGGGGAAACTCTGGTACGACTGCCTCAAAAACGGTTTAGAGCGAATTGGCTTCAGGGCATCTCATGCAGGTGAGTGCGTTTTTACACGTGACACCAAAAGTGATACAGAAAGGGTGTTGGTTTACTTGGATGACCTCCTATACGTAGGACCTGGCAAGGAAAGGTGTGACAAATTTGCCAAGGCGCTGGGAGAAAAGTTTACCTTGAAGTCCTTGGGGGCGGGTTGACAGGTATCTGGGTATGCATATTTTGGCCACTAAAAAGGGATTTGCATTATCCCAGAAAGGGGAAAAAAATTGAAGAGTTGTTGGCTAAATGCAAAATGGCAGAGTCTAACCCAACGCGTAACCCATACAAAGTGATTACTACGGCCACGATCACAAAGACAGCCCTGACTTAACAGACAACAAATGATATAGAACTGTGATTGGCTCCTTGCTATACATTAGCAATTGGAGCAGGCCTGACATAGCTTTAGCTGTAAATCTAGTGTTCAGGCATGTGGAAAACCCAAAGGAATTCCACTGGAAAGTTGTCAAGAGAGTACTTAGGTACCTCAGGGGCACAGCCGATGTCCTCCTGATGCTGGAGCCAGAGAAGGGGAAGCCAGCCCAGCTCTCTGCTTGCTCGGATGCAGACTGAACTGGTGACATCAAGAGTAGACGGAGCACCTCTGGTTTCCTCATTCTGCTAAATGGCTGTCCTATCCATTGGCATGTTAGGCAGCAAAAATTTGTTTCTTGCTCGACAGCTGAGGCAGAATATGCCAGCCTATCGGACACAGCAAATAGTTAGTTAGTTAGTTTATTCAATTTGTATACCGCCCTTCTCCTAGCGGACTCAGGGCAGTGCACAGCCAAGACTGAAACACACACCAATACAAAATTTTAAATTTTAAAAGAATTACATAACTTTTTTTTTTTTTTGATTTATATGCCGCCCTTCTCCGGAGACTCAGGGCAGCTTACAATGCGTTAAGCAATAGCCTTCATACTTTTGTATCTTTATACAAAGTCAGCTTATTGCCCCCACAAACTGGGTCCTCAATTTACCTACCTTAGAAAGGATGGAAGGCTGAGTCGACCTTGAGCCTGGCTAGGATTGAACTCAGAGAAATTACAGGCAGCTGGTGTTAATTGCTGCCTTTAGTAGGAGGCATTAGTCCTCTACGCTACACAGGCCCAAAATTTAAAATATTCGAACTAAAACCCCTTGACAATTTAAAAAGCTAAAACTAAAATGGGGGGAGGGGTTACGCCAGCCCTGCTTGATGGAAAAGAAAGGTTTTTAGGGCACGGCAAAAGGCCCGGAGATCTGATATCCTTCGTATCTCCGGGGGCAAATCGTTCCAGAGGGCAGGAGCTGCCACGGAGAAGGCCCTCCCCCTGGGGGTCACCAGCCGACATTGCCTGGCTGACGGCACCCTGAGGAGTCCCTCTCTGTGGGAGCGTACTGGTTGGTGGGAGGCTATCGGTGGCAGAAGGCGGTCCCGCAAATACCCAGGTCCTATGCCATGGAGCGCTTTAAAGGTGGTAACCAACACCTTGAAGCGCACCCGGAAGACCACTGGAAGCCAATGCAGCTCACGCAGGAGAGGTGTCACATGGGAGCATCCCCTCGCTCCCATAATCCCCCGTGCAGCTGCATTCTGCACCAGTTGGAGCCTCCGGGTGCTCCTCAAGGGGAGCCCCATGTAGAGAGCATTGCAGTAGTCCAGGTGGGAAGTGACAAGCTGACTTAATGACTTAATTTGGTTCAATGCTCTGGTAATGAGCATCTGGGCACCTCCTACTCTGCCCATCCAAATTCAGGAAGATAATACGGCCGCAATTGGGATCTCGGAGGCATAGGCGGTGGGCTCTAGGTCCCGCCACATAGACATCTGTTACAAGAATGTCAGGCAGCTTGCCAGAATGGAGTTTGTACACATCAAACATTGTAACACAACCGACCAGTTAGCTGATCCGTTGACAAAACCTGTGCCCATTGACTGACACAACCTTCTGTGTAAGCGTTTGTGTTTGGTCCTGTAAACCTGTACATGTCTATGACACCTGCTCGCCTTCTCACATCCATTCTCTGGTACCTGTCATTGGCTGGCAAGAAGGGGAATTCTTAGGTGTTTTTGTGCCAGCCATGGCAGTTTCTTCAAAGGCCCACCCGATGGGAGCAAAGAGGGACTTTTGATCCCACTGGTGGGTCAAGGGGCTCCGGCCCCTTCAGCCCCATTGGGAAAGTTAATGGCCCTCCGGCCCCCTCACACACCTTGGTAAGGGAGGGGCCAGGGACCCCTATAAGAACCCCTGCACAGGGGCTGCTCTCCCCTACTCTTGTTTTTTTTTTTTAATTTGATTTATATGCCGCCCTTTTCCGAAGACTCAGGGCGGCTTACAATGCGTCAAGCAATAGCCTTCATACTTTTGTATATTATACAAAGTCAGCTTATTGCCCCCACAATCTGAGTCCTCATTTGACCTCCCTTAGAAAGGATGGAAGGCTGAGTCAACCTTGAGCCTGGTGAGATTTGAACTTCCAGTAATTGCAGACTGCTGGTGCTAATCCCAATGCTTTTAATCTGCTGAGCTACCCAGGCTCTTGTTCTACTCTCCTATAGGACTGACCCACGGGCTCAACCCAGGCATGGATGCCTCATTTTACCTACTCTATTCCTAAATAAAGATTTAACTTAATTGCATCCTTGCGTGCTGACTTTTCTTGGAACCCTCGTTCTTCGTGAGATCCCTCACTTATACACCTTCCTGACCGTTGGAAAGTGCGGGAAACTCAGAGCCAGGAAGCTGTGCCCTGATTGGCCCATTCAAACAGTTCATCAACAATCAATCAGTTGCAGCAAAACATTCTGAGAGGCTTTTACCTCTAACATGTTCTCTCCCTTTTTTATCTTTTTCTTTTTTTGCTTCTTTGAACTTCTATTTCTAGTCTGTCTTTTACAGTTACGTTGTTGGTAGGTTGGGCTATAATTTCTTTTTGCGTGAAGACCGATGCAAAGAACAAGTTAAGCGGCTCTGCTTTCTCTCTGCTGCCTGTTACCTTCCTTGCCTTCTTCTCTTTTAGCAGACTTTTAGTTTGGTTGCTGTGCCAACCCAGACAGTTGTAGAAGTACAAATGAGAGAGTCCAAAATTCCTCTGTAGGTCAGCAGCTCTTTGGGCAGTCTGAGCTTTCTGAGTTGACCCAGGAAGAACATGTGATAAAAAGATAGATAGAAGAAAAATAGATAGATAGATAGATAGATAGATAGATAGATAGATAGATAGAGATGGATGGATGGATGGATAGATAGATAGATAGATAGATAGATAGATAGATAGATAGATAGATAGACAGAGATAGATAGATAGATAGATAGACAGACAGACAGATAGATAGATGACAGATAGATAGATACATAGATAGATAGAGATAGATATAGATGGATGGATGGATGGATGGATAGATAGATAGATAGATAGATGATAGAGAGAGAGATGATAGATAGATAGATAGATAGATAGATAGATAGATAGATAGATAGATAGATGATAGAGATAGATAGATAGATAGATAGATGATAGATAGATAGATAGATAGATAGATAGATAGATAGAGATAGATGAGAGAGAGATGATAGATAGATAGATAGATAGAGATGATAGATAAATGATAGATATAGATAGATATAGATAGATAGATAGATAGATAGATAGATAGATAGATAGATAGATAGATAGATAGATAGATAGATAGATACAGATAGAGATGGATGGATGGATGGATGGATGGATGGATGGATGGATAGATGATAGATAGAGAGAGAGAGAGAGAGAGAGAGAGAGAGAGAGATGATACAGAGAGAGAGATGATATAGATAGATAGATAGATAGATAGATAGATAGAGATAGATGAGAGAGAGAGATGATAGATAGATAGATAGAGATGATAGATAGATGATAGATAGATAGATAGAGATAGATGATAGAGATAGATGATAGATAGATAGATAGATAGATAGATAGATAGATAGATAGATAGATAGATAGACAGACAGAGATAGATGATAGATAGATAGATGATAGATAGATAGATAGATAGATAGATAGATAGATAGATAGATAGATAGATAGATAGATAAATAGATAGAGATGGATGGCTGGATGGCTGGATGGCTGGATAGATAGATAGATAGATAGATAGATAGATAGATAGATAGATAGATAGATAGATAGACAGACAGACAGACAGACAGACAGACAGACAGACGGGAGCACCAAGGACCCCTCCTTTCAACCTGGAGTTACAAAACTTCTCCTTTATTGACAGGATCTCCTTCCAGTTCAAGTACTCACTCTTCACGACAGGATGGATCATATGCTGAAAAAGTTGCCCTTCCTGAAGAAGGACAGCAAGGAGTCCCCTCCACAGGTCAACAATAATGACCCACGGCGGTGGGACAGCCAGGAAGCCCACTTCTCTGGCTCCCACCCGTCCAGTTCCTCAGCCACTCAAAGAACCACTCAGGTCTTGCCCCTGCTTGTGAAGTCTTCCCCAGCTCCAATGGAGGTCAGGAAGAAGGCTCAGCGTCCAGCGCTGGTGCTGCCCGATTTGGCCCACAGGACAGCTGCCAGGACCCCTCCGAGGGCTCCTCAGGGGGAAATCAAGCCTGGCCTGAAAGAGCCCCCTCCCTTGCCAAGGGGGCCCGAGAGGGAAAGGGCTCCAGGGAGAAAACGCTCTCCAGACGCCATCTTGCCTTCATATCCAGGTATAGACGCTACAGGGCTGGACTATCTATGGAACCAGCCTTGTCCTATCACATCAGCCCATCCCACACAATCAATCAATCAATCAACCAATCAGAACAGGGCCAGAAGGGACCTTGGAAGTCTTTCAATCCAACCTCCTTCTCAAACAGGAGATGCTATACAATCCCAGACAAATGGCTCTCCAGTCTCTTCTTAAAACAGTCTCCCTGTTAGAAGTTTCTCCTTAATTCCAGGGTACTTCTCTCCTTGAGTAGCTTCCATCCATTATTTCTCTTCCTGCCTCCTGGTGCTTTGGAAAATAAGTTGACCCCCCCCCTCCTTTTTGTGGCAGCCCCTCAAATACTGGAAGACTGCTCTCATGTCACAAGTACACCCTTCCTTCTTTTCTCCAGACTACCCAAATCCAAATCCTGCATCTGTCCTTCATCAGGCAGGGACGTTATGGTGCAGACTCCATCAGTCAAAGAGTTTCGACTGGTGGGGTCTAGTAAGAGGGTCTTCTCTACCTCTGCCACTGTATTAGGGAACATCTTGCCCTCAGAGGTGAGGAGAGACCCCTCCCTCTTAGCCTTTTTCAAAGGCTATATCTAAATTATAAGATTACGACATCATGAAATTTCAAAGCAATAAAAATTCCAATTCCATATATAAGACGGTTGTCTAAGGACATGAAGATCAGGGATTCAAGACTTATAACACATTTGACCCCTCCCTCAGACTCAGCCTGGTGAACCACTACACACATTTTGTCTCTCTCTGCTTTGAGAAGGCTTGTCCATCAATCTTTGTCTGTCTCTTCTTCTCAGAACTCTCTGACGAATGCTTCCGAAATTTGTGGGAAAGGAAGAAGCCACTAAAAGGCAGACCCGTCAAAGAAGTCTTGGACTTGATGGACGAGAGAGAAATATTAGAGACCATCTTGGACCATCTTCGTCCTTTTGAGGTAAGCAGCTTGGTTTGTGTTGCGATGGGCCCGGAGGTCCATCGTGGAGAGGCTGGAGAAGCCAGGGCTGCCTCGGTGGAGATCATTTATCCCAAAAGTAGACAAATGTGGTTATGGAGAATTTGCTGAACTATCGGGCCCTTGGTGGAAGGATCATGGAATGACCATGAAATGAGCCCCCTTCCATGTCACTGCGTTCTGGACTGTCAGACTTTCCGTAGCTAGCCGAGTTTCTTATCAGTATCTACTGCGCATGCCTGCATTCTTTTCTCTTCTTCTAAAAAAACTTTCCTTTGTTCTCCGGCCAGCTAAAGTCAGGCTGGGACATTTGCCAACATGTAACTAATTAGATTAGTAAAATGTTTTGTTTTCTTTACAATAAATATGAGTTTAATTAGAAGATGTATTCTGGTTTTATTTTTCAAGCGTATACACAAGGAAAACGTCACGATCCAACTCAAATTGAGGGCAATTACCCCGAGCAAGATAATGGGGCTGATTGCCGCTCTGACATTCCAGCACTTATGATGTTACCAACTTTGGGTCATGAAACATCTGTAAGAAAAAGAGCCAACCTCAGAGGAGCCCACAGTTCAACCCTGAGCTACAAATATTCTGTTCCATTTGCTGAACTGTAGTCCTTGCAAGCCCAGCCAACCAGCCAAGAGTGAGGGAGACTGGGAGTTGTACAGGTGGCCCTTAACTTACAGCCTCAACTGAGCCCAACGTTTAGGTTGCTGAGCAGGACATTTTGTAAATGAGTTTTGCCCCCATTTCATGACCTTTCTTGCCACAGCTGTTAAGCGAATCACTGCAGATGTTAAGCTAGTCACACGGTTGTTAAGTGAATCTGGCTTCTCCCGTGACTTTGCTCGTCAGAAAGTTGCAAAAGGGGGTCACATGACCTGGGACGATGCAACCGGCACGAGTACATGCCAGTTGCCAAACATCCGAATTTTGATCACATGACCACAGGGATGCTGCCACGGTCCCGAGTGTGAAAAACAAACTCCCTTTTTTCAGTTAAAAACTACTTGTTATAACTTCGAACAGTCAGTAAATAAATGTTCTGACCCAAATACGACAAACCCTCTGAAGGGAATGCAAAGATTCCTTTATTAGGAGCGCCAGCAGCCCCGAGAAAAAGTTTCTCTCTCACCACAAGCTAACAAGTCTGCCTGTCTGGGTGATGAATAGTTGTCTGCCACATCTATTCATCTCCGCCCCCTGACTTTTATCCCCAGAGCTAGGGCGGGGCTTCATTTGCAGCAGTGGCTCTTCCGTCCCAAGGACCGGCCCATAGATTTCCACTACTCTCCTCTCCTTCTGCACATCCACACATCAGGCACTGGACCCAGCTGTTCCTCCTTTTCCTCATCAGCCACCTCCAGACCTGGAGGCTGTTGACTCTCCATCTGAGGGCTGATGGATGCCCCGGGCTCCACCTCCGTCTCTCTCTCTCTGCCAGCTCCATTCCCTTTCCCCCCTCGAAGCTCTCAGGTTGCCCTGATGCTGGCTCTGACTCCCACGCCTCCTCCTCTTCCTCTTCTGATTCGGCTGCTGGAGAGCCACAACAATAAATGGTGATAAATCAAGTTCTCACAATTTGTGGCAGAGGTTTTCCAACCGTTCATCTCAAAAGCTGCCTCAGCTCCAGCTGATACAATCCGGATGGTTTTATGTGCTTTGTGTCTGTCCCCGCTAGAAAAGTCAAATTAATTATAATATGCATCCTGACACAGAAGGGAAACCATCCCTCCACTTGGAAACACAGAGAAAGCTGTTCCTTTCTCTGCTCCTTCATTTTCTCAAAACTTCTTTTTTGTTGTTCTTGTTGTTGTTGGCAAAGCAGATTCCTTCAGACCACAAACAGCCCAGGAGCAAAACAAGCGGATTGCCGCCCATCGATCAGAAGCAAAGCACATCCCAGTTCTTGTCTAAAGACAAGGTAAATATGCTGAGGTTTTACCCTTTAA
Organism: Masticophis lateralis; assembly: GCA_030761175.1. Lineage (NCBI taxonomy): Eukaryota > Metazoa > Chordata > Lepidosauria > Squamata > Colubridae > Masticophis > Masticophis lateralis. Next base: position 281,490,593 of record JAUDYJ010000002.1, read on the forward strand.
GGGCCACAGTTGTCTTAGATGCAACGTCAGAAGAGGACAACTTGAAGAGGGAGTCCATTTTTGATCATAATTTGTCCTATATTTCCTTTTCCTGGCTGATTAGTGGAGCTCCCTAGGACTCACAGAATTTTTTTCCCACCTTCAGATTAACCTATACAAATATTATGGCATTAAACTGCGAAATTCAAGACAGAAGGACCTGGTGACGGAACAGCTCAAAACCCTCCTAAGTTTTTCATTCCAGGAAGAAACAGACCGAGAAGTGAGTGGGAGTGGGATGCCTGCGGGGGCTGAGACCTCCATCTTTGTGGGGTCCTTGGTACTCTCTGAGCTTGGAAGTTTTCTTGCAGACATTTAGTGACCCAACTAGGTCACGTCATCAATGCTAGAAAGGAAAAGGTTTTGCAGAGTGGAGATGAAGGGAGGAGGAGGAGGAAGGAGGAGGAGACGAGGAGGAGGAGGACCATGGGGTGCTTGGTGCTCTCTGTGCTTGGTTGTTTTGTTGTAGACATTTCATTACCCAGCTGGGTAATTTCATCAGTGCTAGAAGGGCCTGGGGTTTGCAGAGAGGAGGAGGAACAGGAGGTAGAGAAGGGGAGGAGAAAGTGGAAGATAAAGGGAAAAAATGCGCAAATGTCCTAATTCACAAACATCGCTTTGCCTAGGGAATCTCGGAATCCGTTCGAATGGTTGCCTTTTGCCACCTGCCTGAGATTCTGGTGGTCCTGAAAGAGGCTGGACGCTCCAGGCAGCCAAAGGCACCTTTTGCCCTGGAAGCCACCATTGAGGTAAGACCAGGGATGGGGTTGCAAGTTCTGAACAGAAATACAGAAGGAGGCTGGGGGATTCTGGGAAGGAAAGTCCAAGGTGCTTAGAAGGACTTATGCACCAGGCTGTCTGGTCTCCTCAGATGGGTCATAGATCTCAAAGACCTGAGACCAGCACTGAGGATGTAGGTGGTGCTGGAAATTCTCCATCTCCATCTCCTGGAGAATTTATAAGGCTAGAGAAGATTGGGAGTTGTCCCAACACACATCTGAAGTAGACAAAGGTGCTTTTTCAAAAGGCTTGGGCTTTGTTTTCTCCTGAAGACATTTCGCTTCTCATCCAAAATGCTTCTTCTGTTTTGACCAAAGTCAGAACTAAAGAAGCTTCAGCCAGAACTGAAGAAGCTTCTTGGATGAGAAGCGAAACCTCTTCAAGGAAAAACAAAATCCAGTTGCCTTTGGAAAGAGCCCCTTTGGGACAACCCTAACCTGGATGACTAAGAAGCTCCGTCAGTTTCCATCCATTGCTTCTTGTCTTGTCTTCTGGTGCTTTGGGAAATAGTGTGACCCCCCTCGTCTTTGTACTGACAGGACTCACAGACTCTCTCCGAGAGACGGGTTCGGACCACATTAATACTCTGCTACGGCCAGGCAGTCCTGGGAGCGCAAGTAGAAGACATGGTGCCACTCATGGACAACATTATTTCAGAAATACTGGACCAGTATTCCACCAGGAACAAGGTAGGCTGGTTTCTACCCTTAATGCTGAGTTTAATTACGAGAACAATTATAATCCAGAGTTCTTAGCTTGATTGCTTTCTTAAAGACATTTCATGACCCAACTAGCATGTTGTGGGAGAGGAGGAGGAGGAGGAGGAGGATCTATGGTCATGCTGCATTTATTATACTCAAGGCAGCGCATGTGCATTATACGCTTTCTTTCTTTCCACACAACAACTCTGTGATGTTGTGTGAGTCAAGTCACTCAGCCAGCTCACATGCCTAAGGTGGAACTAGAACTCACCGTCTCCTGGTGATTGGCCCAAAGTCTCTCAGCTGCCTTTCATCTTAAGGCAGGACTAGAATTCACCGTCTCCTGGTGATTGGTTCAAAGTCAGTTGGCCTTTGTGCCTAAAGCAGGACTAGGACTCACAGTCTCCTGATGATTGGCCCAAAGCCTCTCAACTGGCTTTCATCCTAAAGTGGGACTAGAACTCACCATCTCCTGGTGATTGGCTCAAAGACAGCTGGCCTTTGTGCCTAAGGTGGGACTAGGACTCACAGTCTCCTGGTGATTGGCCCAAAGTCTCTCAGTTGGCTTTCATCCTAAAGTGGGACTAGGACTCACAGTCTCCTGGTGATTGGCCAAAGTCTCTCAGCTGGCTTTCATCCTAAAGTGGGACTAGATCCCAGAATGCCCAGTGATGTTTTGATTGGGAGCCCCCCAGAGTTCAGCCAAAGACAATCAGCTACCTAAAGATTTAAATAAATAAATACATCCTCTTCCTTTTGGCTTTTCTTTCTCCCTCCCTCTCCCTCTCTCTCTCTCTCTCTCTCTCTCTCTCTCTCTTTTGAATAAAGTTTTTTTATAATTGTGTAGTTTATACATATCATTATGTGAATGGTGTGGTACCTGAGTATCATATAATTCAATACAAATAAACATATTCATAATTATTACATTCCATTTTCCTCATTCCATATCATTAATACATAGCTTTATCATCCTTCCATTCTAAACTTTTAACATTTTCCTCCTTCACATTATTATATTCAAAGACATTATAATCTGTTTTATTATTCATATTCCCATTTTTTAACTCTTCTTCTCTATTAAAGTTCCTTTCTTTCTTTCTTCCATTATTTAATATCTCAATAGGAACTTCTAATATCAATCACAATCATTTAAAACATTCAAAATATTCCTATCTATCTTTTTTCTAATTTTCTCATGCAAACTCTAGTTTTCTTGTTCCATAAAATTCTACTATTATTACACATAGCTATATCTACTTATCACATTACCTACAACACAATAGTATTCTCTTAAGTCTTTTATGCCATCTACTTCGAGATTTATAGTCTGAATCTATCATTTAATTTTTTCTCCTTGCCCTGGCCTTTTCCACTATTTAATTTGAAAGCTTTCTGTTCTAAATTCTATCTTTTCCCCCCAAGTTTAGTTTAGTTTTAGTTTTATTTGATTTGTATACCGCCCTACTCCCGAAGGACTCAGGGCAGTGAACAGCCACGCAATAAAATACACAATTACAAAATTTAAAAAGCAGGCCCCAAGCCTCTTCCTGTTCCTCCCATTTCTTTTTTACATCTTTTAAAGTGATTTCCCCCTACTTTAGTTCCTCAATCCTTATTAATTTTAAGAGTGTCTTCTCCTTGTTATCTTCTTTTTGCTGGTTTCTCAATTTTAATTCCCCTTCTATTCCAACTGTTAATTCCATTCTTTCCTTCTTGTCCTGGTTTTTGCTCCTTGTCTCTTGTATACAATTTTCCCACTTTCTATCTATACAATCATATATTTCCACCATGTCCTTGTGTAGTTTCAGTATAAGGTCCTTAATGCTTTGAATCATTGACTCCGTTCTGTTTAAGTCTCCACAATCATCAGTTCAGAAACCAAGCCTCCAAGTCAAATTTAAACATCTCATCAATGTTCAGTCAAATCAGTTAGTTGCTTCAGGGATCCTCCACTCCTCAAGTCATTTTTATATATCCAATATATATATATATATCTCACCCAGACAACACATCATTCACCATTTCTCTTTTCCTGCACAAATTGATGGTTTCTGGATGTTCCCCGGCTTCATGGCAGCCATTTTTGAATGCCGCTTCTCCTAGTCTTCGGATGAGGGGTTTTCCGAGTCAGGGAGGGGAAATGCGGCTCCCCTCAACCTGCAAGGTGGTCCCCCTTTACTTCACCACCCCTACAGAGTGGCTATGGCTTCGAATGAAGCCCCCGACAGGGAGTGCTAGGAATGGGGCCCTGGAGCTCGCTTCTGAAGGCTCCGGAATTTCAACCGGAAGTCCTTCCTTTGGTTTTTCTGACCCCCACCCTATTCCCACTTGTGTTTCCCAGGACGAAGGGCTGAAGACAGCGTTCATGAGGGCTATCATCATGATCACCAAAGCTGTTGCTTACAGCAGGAGGCAAGATGTCCATTTGCCCCATAAACAGGAATTGGTCATTAACATCATTGTAAGTGGGGAGATGGAAGGGTGGCAGGTGCTCCTGGGCGTATTTATTTTTGAAAGTGAATTTGAATCAAATTGAATACCAATCAATTGAGCCCAAAATGTTTTTGTTGCTAAGTGGGACATTCGTTAAATGAATTCTGCCCATTGTATGACCTGTCTTGCCACCATTGTTAGCTGAATCATTTTCATTAAATTATTCACACGGTTGTTAAGTGAATCTGGCTTCCCAATTTTTTATTTATTTATTTATTTATTTATTTATTTATTTATTTATTTATTTATTATTAAAATTTATATGCCGCCCTTCTCCCGTGGGACTCAGGATGGCTCACAAGGTTAAAACAACAATAACAAAATGCTAAAAGACGGTCCAATTTAAAATCCCCAAGTTAAAGACCCCATAATCGGTCAGGGAATTTGATGAAACAGCCATGTCTTCAGGTCAGCACGGAAAGTGCGGAGGTGGGGAGCCGTGTGGAGCTCAGTGGATAACCCATTCCAGAAGGTCGGTGTGGCCACAGAGAACACCCTCGACCTGGGAGTCACCAGCCGACATTGTTTGGCCAACGGCACACAGAGGAGGGCAGTTGTATGAGAGCGCATAAGTCGGTGGGAGGCTGGTAGAAGGTGGTCCTGCAAGTACCTCAGGCCCATGCCATGAAGGGCTTTATAGGTGAGGACCAGCACCATGAAGCGGATCCGGAAGGCCACCGGCAGCCAGTGCAGCTCACACAAAAGAGGTGTTGCCCAGGAGTAACGGGAGGCTCCCATAACAACAACCTGCTCGGCAGCATTCTGGACCAGCTGGAGCCTCTGGGTGCACCCCAAGGGCAGCCCCATGTAGAGGGCATTGCAGTAGTCCAACTGAGAGATAATGAGAGCTTGAGTGACTATGCGAAGGGCATCCCTGTCTAGGAAAGGCCGCAACTGGTGTACTAGGCGAACCTGTGCAAAAGTCCCCCTTGTCACGACGGTAATATAGGTCGTAAAGAGGCCACAGTTACCCATCCCTGACTTAAATCATGGTCACGGGACACTGCAAACTGCCATAAATGCAAGCTGGTTGCCAAGTGACCAAAATATGGTCATATGATCCCTGAGGAAGGGACGCCTCTCGGAACTTTGCATCTGGGTCATAAATAGTCCTGGAGAGATCCCTCAAAACTTTAAATGGTGGCTAAGTGACCAGTTGTAAATTGGGGACTTCCTGTGTCAATCAGAGAAAGCATAGGGCTGGGAAGAGAGCCAGCTGGATGGTGGCCATATCTCGGGAGCTTTCTTAGATGTGTTTCTTTCTCCTTTCAGGAAGTCATTGAAGATCAGCCCACAAGACCCTTGTCCGTCGTTATTCTCCATCAAGCGATCGTCACCATCACCTGCATGAGGTACGTACCTGCTCCACCCTCATCTTCCCACCAGCTTGCTAGGAACTAGGAGTTGGACCCAGTGATGGGATTTCAATGGCAAGTCCCCATGCTCTAGAGCAGGGGTGTCAAACTCAATTTCATGGAGGGCCGCATCAGGACTGTAGTTGACCTCGGGGGTGAGTAGGAAGGGATTGCCAAATGAGTGTGGCTTTGGCCGATGGGGTGGGTGTGGCCAGATTGATCCCACTCCCCAAACTGCTGGCATGTTTCCTCTTCACATTGGGTAGACCAAGATGGCCCCCAAGGACCAGATCCAACCACATCGCTGGCCGCATCCATCGCGGGGGCCTTAGTTTTGATACCCTTGCTGTAGGCCATGCATTGAGTTAGCAGGTCAACCCCAGAATTTGGAAGGGTGAAGAATTTGCACACTGGCTATCTGGGCAGTTGAGAAATTAGGTGAGCATGCTTCTTTAGATGTGAGGGATCTTTGGTTTTCTCTTAGCGTGGTGCTTTTCTTGCAAACATTTCATGACCCAACTAGATAACATCATCAGGGCTAGAAGGAAGTGGGGTTTGCTCACACTTTAAATTCAAATGCATGGCTTGCCTTGTCAGAATTGGTGGGAGTGTTTCTGATGGTCTGATCTAGTAAATGAGAGAGAGAAAGAGAGGGAGAGAGGGAGGGAGAGAGAGAGGGAGAGGGAGAGAGAGGGAGAGGGAGAGGGGGAGAGATATTATACCACAATATAAAAAAGATATAGAGACTCTAGGAAGAGTTTAGAGAAGAGCAACCTAGATAATTAGGGGACTGGAGGCTCAAACAGATGATGAACGGTTGCAGGAACTGGGCATGGCTAGTCTAGTGAAGAGAAGGACCAGGGAAGACATAGTAGCAGAGTTCTGATAGTTGAGGGGCTCTCACAGAGAAAATCCGGTCAATCTCCTCTCCAAAGAGCAAGATAAGAAGCGATATATGGAAGCTTATCAAAGAGAGATCCAGGAGAAATTTCCTGACACTGAGAACAATCAATCGGTGGAACAGTTTGCCTCCAGAAGTTGGGGGTGCGCCATCACTCGAGCTTCTCAAGAAAAGAGTGGACATATGACAGGGATGGTTTAAGGACCATCAAGCAAGGGCTGGAATAGAAGACCTCCGAGGTCCCTTTTAGCCCAATGAGTCTATGATCTTCTCAACCTCCTCCTCTTTTCTTGTCTTTCATCAGCCGTATGAAACCCGCCTTGAACTACGAGATAAGGTCGAAAGTGGTGACCAAAAGCATCCAGAAGGTGTTTACCTTGCCGGCTTTCAAAATGACCACACTGAAAGCGAACAGCCCAGGGCAATCAACTCAAACTCAGGTGAGCAGTCCAGATGGAGCAAAGCCATCTGAGGTCCACCTGGAAACAAGGATCTGGTAAACACGATTCAAGATCTCCTCAAAAACTCTAGATCCATCCATCGATCCCAATGGCACCTTGGCCTATCCCTTCATCTTTGGTCCTGAAAGTATGCATCCACTTCTCATTGTATGTTTCTGGAGCATAGGGCTAGCTATTATTAAGTCCTAAGCATCTCCATATGGTTTTCCTCACCATCTTTTCTCTCTTCCTCCATGTCTCTTTTGTGTTCTGGTTGAAGTGCCTTCTCAAGACCGATTCCCATCTCCCCCCTTTGCCGCCGAACAAAAGAAGGGCCACGGTGGGGCAGAACAACCATGTTCTGCATTCACTAGCTATGATTCCTAGGTAGTCTCAGAATTCATACGCTTAGCAACCAGTTCGGATTTACACCAGTTGCACCAATCAATGGGGAAGCCGATTCACTTAAGGACCGTGTGACTAACTTAACAACCGCAGTGTCAAGAATGGTCATAAAAGGAGGGAAAAATTCACTTCACTAATGTCTCGCTTAGCAATGGAAATTTGGGCGCAATTGTGGTCAAAAGTCAAGAACTGCCTATATTTCAATATCCCAAAACTGTTAAGGAAGACATTCAACCCTTTAGTCGGTCTGTTCTGAATGATAACAGGAAGGAAGTCCTTTTGCTCCTCGTGTTCAGCCGAGAAAGCATTTCCTCCAACTCTGGAAGAAAAATCAGCCCTGCAAGGTGGGCCACTCCCTTTACTGCAGATTTGTGGACTTCAACTCCCAGAAGTCCATGGCTGGCTCAGGATTGTTGGGAGTTGCAGTCCACCAGTCATACAAAAAGGGCCATAAGTTTCCCGCCCCTGGATTTCTTCCTCTTTTAGGCGCTGTTCCTTCCTTTATGCCACTTCTTCCTTCGGACATTCTTTCTCTTCTTTTAGGATTTTTATCACCAGACAGCAAACGCCTGCAACACCATGCTCGCCGGCTTGCTGTCCGAGACTCCCAATTTGGATTCCCTGCAGGATATCTTGACGGTAAAGAGTGATTCTTTCTTGGGGTTGGTCGCACGGTCAGCCAGATGTTTAGGCTGGATTTGGCGATTCTGTCCAGTTGTTGAGTCCCACCCAAGGCCCTGGGATAGGCAAATGTGGCTGTTGGAAGGGAAAGGTATCATCGCACCTGCCGAATGCGACAATTCATCACAGCCACTGGAAAACTTGCTGTTGGAGAATTCAACCATCCAATTTAATTAATTTCAATAGTTAAAAATGATTTTAATTTTTGTCATTTACCTTTTGTGTTGTCCCTCCTCTGGCATCTTTTCATTAATGGTTCGACATGAGTGACATTGAACTGGCCACGCCCACCGTACACCCGCCCGCCCAGGTCAAACACAACCCTGATTCAGACCTCAATGAAATAGAGATTGACACCCCTGTCATAGAGCCTCACAGCTGTTCCAAATAAAGCTGCCTTCTACAATTGACCAATGCAGATTTTGTCGATTTCAATGGGATTCATCTTAGCAACAGAAATGTTGGACTCATTTGTAAGTCGAGGACTACCTGCATTTATGATGGTTGCAGCATCCTGGGGCTCACCTGACTGCCGTTTTACCGATCTCAGAAGGTCCTCATGTTACTGATCTCAGAAGGACGGAAAGCTGAGTCAACCTGGAGCCAGTCAGGATTGAACTGCTGAACTGCTGGCAGACGGCAGAATTAGCCTGCAATAGTGCATTCTAACCACTGTGCTACCACGGCTCTAAATGAACTGTTGTAAGACTAGCTGTATTCCAGAAATCTTCAATGCCTGCTCTAGTTTTGAGTCTAGAATAGACCTAAATTGATCACCGTCTCAAATTTGTTTAGTTCCTTAGATTTTCTCCCCAGTCCTGGCAACTTCTGTGGCTCTTCCAACTGTGAATCACAAATTCTTCCTTTCCTCCTTCTCCTTTGTTTTCCCTGGCAGCACACGAATCCCTGGATTGAATCTCCCAAGAGTCACGAGAGAGAGAGGGCCATCAAGAGCACCAGGCACCTCCTGAAGTTCGTTTCTGAAAACGTCCATTTCGACGTAAGTCACCGTTTGGGGTGAGAATTGAGATGTTTTCAAAGAAAGGGGAAAAAAGAAGGAAGTCCTTTTGGAAAAAGCATCTTTGGGATGTGAGCAGGAGGATATAAGGAGTCCTGCTTGAGCAAGGGGTTGGAGGAGAAAATCTCCACAGTCCCTTCCAGCAGCTGAGGTTCTCTGGATTCTAAAATTCTATAATTCTAAGGTTCTATGATTCAAAATTCTATGATTCAAAGATTTGAAGACTCAAAAGATTTGAAGACTCCAATATTCTATTTTTCAAAGATTCTATTTTTCAAAGATTCTATGATTCAAAGATTTTATGATTATGATTATGATTGGAAGATTCTAGGATTCTAAGATTCAAATATTCAACAATTCTATGATTCTAAAATTCTAAGATTCTATGTATCTAAGATTCTGTGATGCTATGATTCAATGACTATGATTTGAAGACTCAAAGATTTGAAGATTCAAAGATTCATTGATTCAAAATTCTATGATGCTATGATTATGATTCTATGATTCAAAGATTTTATGATTCAGAGATTCATTGATTCAAAGATTCATTGATTCAAAGATTCTAGGATTATGATTTGAAAATTCTAGGATTCTATGATTCAAATATTCAATAATTCTAAGATTCTCTGTATCGAAGATTCTGTGATTCTAGGATTCTGTGGTGCTATGGTTCATAGTCTCTGATTTCAGCTGGCTGAAAGCTTCCTGAGCGGGGGTGCTCAGGAAGCTTTCAGCCAGCTGAAATCAGAGACTATGAACCATAGGGGGTTTCTCATCTCTCCCCTCCTTTTCTGCTTCCTTGCATTAGACCACAGCTGACTTTTCTTTGCTGGGAGAGCTGGTGGCTTTGTTGGGCCTGCACATTAACGACACTAGCAAAGAAGTTGGCCAGACGTCCGCAGAGGCTGCCTACCACCTCCACCACCTCATCATGAGCAAACTAGGTGAGAAAGTAGGACTCCAAGGGTTGCAAGGAGCCTTAGGGATGGGCACTGCGCAGGAGAGCCCTGGGTGGCACAGCCTGCTGCTCATTCAGCTGGGCAGAGATGCCTGGAATTGGCAGTTGATATTGGCACCTCTCAGGGCCAGGGGTTGTTTGAAGACTGAGTTTCTCACATTAAGTGTTTCAGCTAGGGAGGGAGGGAGAGAGAAGGGGGAGGGAGGGGAAGAGAGAGGAAGGAGAGAAAGAGGGAGGGAGCGAGGGAAGAAGAGGAGGAGGAGGAAGACTGTGGTGCTCTCTGAGTTTTGTTGTTTTCTTGTGAACATGTCATGACCCAACTAGCTAACATCATCAGTACTAGAAGGAAGGAAGTTTTTCTCTGTGTTTTGTCCTCTTAGTGTTGATGGTCATCATCAGTGATGATCTTCCCTAGTTGGGCAATGAAATATCTGCAAGAAAACCACCAAGCCCAGAGAGCACCAGGGACCCCTCAGATCAGCCCTGAGTTACAGATCTTCTCTTCTGTTGGAACAACTAAACCGGCCATCAGACGAAGGATCTTTAGAAGTTCCGAATGCCAAAATCTGACCTTCTCTTGTTTTCCTCCCTCCAAAGCCAAAGAAATGGACAAGAAGCCCAAGAACAAGAAGGGGAACATCGTCAATTGGCTGAGGGAAGACTTCTTCATTTCGGGCCCAACAATATTTTATAATAACGTCTCCAAAATGGCTAAGGTACGTTTTAGTTCAGCACTTTGCCTGGCTTCTTCTTGGCCTTCCTTTCTCTCCTCCTCTTGACCTGGAGAGACTCAAAAAAGTCAACATCACAGTGGGGACGGCAGGCTCCAAAGGCCGGAGGCAGGATATCCACCCCCTACAATGCCTCTCTACATGGGGTGCTGTCCGGGTCAAATCTGGGTCAAAGTCTCTGGCTTGTCGAGAGAAGGAGAGAGTCAAAACCCTGATGCATCTCTTCATGGTCTCCTTTTCTTCTCACCTATAGGCCTTTGGCGAGCATCTAGACCCGTCACAAATAAACAACCTGATCTTAAAAGCCCTGGAGGCTCTGACAGACCCGGACAAGAACATTTCACACGCTGCGGGACTCCTGCTCAATTCGTTCTTGGAGGAATGTGGGATGGAAATGGAGGAGGTAAGAAAATTGCAGGGTTTGGAGCAAAAGGGATAGAGGAGATTTTGGAGAAAAGAAAGATGAGAATGGGTGAGACCTTGTTGGCTTGGTGGCAACACTTTGGCTGGATTGAAGAAGGCTAGGGCTGGATGGGAGACCACCAGGTGACCTTAGGGCTGTTGAGAAAGTTGGTCAAGCCTTCCAGAAGAAGGTAAGGGCAAAACAAATAGCCCTATTGTTTTCATGAGAAATAACAGTTGGACAGCCAGTTTGGCAGTGGTTAAGGCACCAAGCTAGAAAACAGGAGAGGGTCAGTCCTGTCTTAGCCATGAAAGCCACACCCACAGGAGAGGGTGACTTTGGGCCAGTCTCTCTCTCTCTCTCAGCCCAGCTCACCTCACCGGGGAGTGGTTGTGGGGGAAAGAGGAGGGAGAAGGTACAAGTTGGGTATCTTCTCCGCTTCAAATTATTCGTGAAAGTAATAAAGGTGGGCTTAAATAAACAAATCAATCAAAATGTTGCCATCAGGTATCATATTTGGACTTGACTGGGGATAATGGAGGTGGTAGTCCAAGATACCAGAAGGCAGTAGCTCAGAAAAAGCACAGAAGTGAGGAATTAGCAGCTTCCCCAAATTTGAACTATGGCCCACAGGATTTTTTGCTAGTAACTGGGGTGGTCATGAGTTATAGATCAGTCTTTTTGGATGTTCCTCATCTGTTCCTGGATCCATTCCAGTTGACCTTAAAAAACAAAGGCCAAGCAGGGTTTGGAAGACCTCTTGAAGCTCTTAAGCATCCTCAGGGTCATGGGATAAGATTCAGGTGCTTAGCAAACTTGTTCCATATTATGATGGTCTCATCCCTCAGATCTCTCTTTTGCCATAGCTGCCCATGATCCTCAAGGAGATCTACATGCGTCTCCCAAAGATCTCGGACCCTGCCACCAAGCAACAAACTTTAAAGGCAGTGTGTCACCTGGCGTCAAAACGGGTGAACAGAGTTGTGGATATTCTCCTTGAGTGCTCGGTGGCCTGCGATGGGTAAGAACAACCTCAAGGAGATGTACCTCCTGCTTTCTTATATGCCAAAGAGATTCTCAACCGTTTGCGATAGGGGCGAATACCTGTAGCTCGAGTGGAGGATGTGGGTGGAGGTTGGTTCTCTGAGCTTCTGGGTGGGTTTCTGAACATTTTGTTACCAGGCCAGGTAACATCTTCAGTGAAGTTTAGGGAACACCAGTGTTGGTGTTCTTCTGCTTGTAAGAGCTTTGTGTGGTCAGTAGGTCTTATGATGGAGAAGTCACGTCAGGTGAGGGTCTGGTCATTGGTCAGTTGTGGGTCATGTCAGGTGAGGGTTGCATGAGGGAGTGTCTTCTGATGAGTCTTCTGATGGGTCAGGTGTGAGTCACATATCAAGTGAGGGTCTTGTGATGGGGAGGACACATCAGATGAGGGTCACATGAGGTGAGGATCTTCTAATGGTTCAGGTGTGGGTCACAGATGAAGGACTTGGGGTGGGCAGATCATGTGTTGACTGGGGGGGGAGGTTGCTGTGGGTTGGTTGAGGGCCAGCCTCACACGCGCACCCCCACAGACAGCCAAGAGTTAATAAGCCAACACACAAAAGATTCTTTGATGACAAAGTTGGCAGCAACCCAGTGGCTGGCTGCCAATAATCTTTACTCACAAGGAAGGAGTTTCCCCTTCGTTTGGAACACCAAAACAAAATCACAATAACAAAGAGATTAGTCCGAATTCAGTCCAACAAGTCAGGCAAAGTTCCAGCAACACAGAGAGGATGAGTTATTTCCAGTTTTTGCTCATCACAGAGCTTGAACGGCCACCACACCCCCTTTTATACCCTGTGGGGTGTGGTCCAGTGACTCAGCCTAATCCCTGACACGCCTCTTCCTCTGCTGCACGCGCTTATCTCTGCGACACTGTCGAGGGTCCAGCCAAGACTCATCTTCCTCATTACTGTCCACCTGTGGCTGCGTGGACGTGCTTGGCTCCGGGCCTATCTCTTGGCCTTCGGTGTCCTCCGGAGGCATTGCCAGAGAGGAGGGTCCTGGAGAGGGAGCCCTTGCCAACTCCTCTCCTTCACTCTCGGAGTCCTCTCCTGCTGATAATCCAGGCTCAGGGAACGGAGCCACAACACCAGTACAGTCGCTGGTTAGCTGTGCAGTTGATTTGAATTCTGAGGGTTTCCTAGGCTGGTTGTCTCAACCATCCAGGTCATGGTTGTTCCAAGGTGCTTTTCCAACAGGCAGCTGGACTTCCTTGGTTTTTTAACTTTCTTGGTCGCCACACTGTAGAAACAAGGTAGAGACTCTGAAAGAGTGCAGAGAAGAGCACTGAAGATGCTTAGTGAACTGGAGCCTAAAACACATGAAGAAGAGTTGCAGGAATTGGGTCTCTCTAGTTCAATGAAAGGAAGGATTGAGGGGGGACATGATAGCCGTGTTCTGGTATGTGAGGGGCTGCCACAAAGAGGAGGGGGTCAACCTATTCTCCAAACCACCTGAGGGCAGGACAAGAAGCAAAGGATGGACACGAATCAAAGAAAGAAGCAACCTACTATATGAAAAACTTTCCTAACCGTGCGAATAATTAACCAGTGGAACGACTTGCCTCCAGAAGTTATGAATGCACCATCATTGGAAGTTTTCAAGAAAAGATTGGGCAGCCATTTGTCTAAAATGGGGTAAGATTTCCTGCCTGAGAAGTGGTTTCGAGTACAAGACCTCCAAGGCAGGGGTGAAATCCTACCGGTTTGGTCTGGTTCGCCCAAACCGATAGTAATAATTGCTACCGTTTGCCCGAACCGGTAGTAAAAAAATGCTTTAAAAAGTATGACAATCAGCTGTGCCACGCGATCAGTGGAACTTTTTTTTACTTTTTTAAAGCATTTTTTTACTATCTATTCGCCCAAACTGTAGTAAAAAAAGTTCCAAGATCAGCTGTGTGACAATCTGCTGTGCCGGGCAATGTCGGAACCATTTTTTAATTTCTAATTTCAGCATTTTTTTTACTATCAGTCAGCTGTGAGAAAATCAGCTGTGTCTGACTGTCTGTGAGGTTCCTGTTGCTTGCAGGGGCTATTTTGTGTAAAGTCCAGCTGCTTCTGCATTGTGTGTGAGTCAGTTGTGTAGTTTTTGTGTTACTTTTGTGTAAAGGGTTTGCTTTTGAGCTCTCTTTGACTCAGTGAGGTTCCTGTTTGTTGCAGGGGCCATTTTGTGTGAAGTCCAGCTGCTTTTACATTGTGTGTGAGTCAGTTGTGCAGCCACACCTACCCAGTCACATAAGCACCAAGCCACGGCCGCCTGGTTATATGACCACCAAGAAACGTCCGCCAGGTCACATGCCCACCAACCAACACCCACAGAACCCGTTGGGAAAACTTTTTAATTTCATGAAAAATATATTTCAAATATATATTTTTTCCTTGCATTAAAGCAGTTCATTTGGCCATTGGTTCTCTAATTCTTTCTTCCATTGTGTGTGCATGTGGAGGGGTGTTAATCTAGCTGGACTGGCCGTCTCTTTGAAAATGGAGAAAGAATCTGATTTTTCCGCCAATCTATTTTTCCACCTGCACAGAAGCGCCAGGGAGTTATGGAGGGCACTGGCTGCAGACCCCTATGCTAACATGAAGATCATGAAGCCCCTCCTCAAAAGGCTTCAGAACGAAGACCCCACCACCGAAACTATTGATAGGAGAAGCAGCCAATCCACCATGCCCATTGCGGTAAGCCCTCAGCCGGCGGCTCTACTTTCCTTAGATCTAGAGGTGAGCCACGCCTGAGGGAAGGGGGAAGGGGCTGAGCAGAAGAGTCACTTCAGGGGTCTCCTCATCTGGAGCAGGCATTCCCTGGTTGGAGGGAGGCAGAGGGCAAATTGGTGGGGTCTGAAATTGGAGCAAAATTTGGTGTAAGCCCCCCCCAAAATGCCCCATTGAAAGTAGAGTCATCTGTGGGCTTCCTTGCCTGAACAGCTTTGATATCCATCCATCCATCCATCCATTCATCCACCTATCCATCCGTCCATCCATCCATCCATCCATCCATCGGTTCATCTATTCATTAATCCATTTTCATGTATCCATTCATTGATGTATTCATTTATTCATATATTCCTTCATTTATTCATTCCTTCCAATCATTCATAATTCAATTGATTCCTTTATTCATTTCTTACGTTATTTCTTACAGAAATAACTAAAAAAGAGTTTGATTTAAGAAAATACATGATAGGAACCAACAAAGGCAAACACCCAACTGAATACTTTGTGTCATATCTTATTTTAAATATTTTTAGCCTGCATTTTTATTATGTGTTATGTTGTTTTCTTACATTGTTGTAAACTTCCCAGTGTCAGATTGCTCAGATGGCCGGTATAGAAATTTAATTAAGACCAATAGTAAAAGGCGAAAGATTTATACGATCTGAAAAGAAACCAGAGTATATGTAAAATTCGATTGAAGTGTATATATTGTGTAAAGTTCCCGTCGCGATCAACATGTGATTACTTATTTTGTTGTACTGAATCAAATAAATAATAAAATTTATAAAATTTTAATTAAAAAAAAAAAGACCAATAGAAGAGAATATTTGTAGTCCAGGTTTGAACTGTGGGTCCTTGGTGCCCTCTGAACTTGGTGATTTTCTTGCAGATGCTTCTCGACCCAACCAATCTAACCCTACTTCTAAGCCTAACTCTTCTAGCACTGATGATGTTACCTAGTCAGGTCATGAAACATCTGCAACAAAAAAGCACATGCTCAGACAGCCCCAAGGACCCCTCCAAAAACCTAAGAGGTGGAGAGTCCAGAGCCCACTTAGGAATGAAGACAAACAGAGAAACGTGAGATTACCGATCTCTTTGTCCCCAGTTCTGTCTCACTTGTGCTACTCGTTGTCTCCCTTTTGTTCTGTATCTACACCCCAATGTCCTCTCAAAGTCTGGAGGGGGTGTAGAATGGGAGTTTCAGAAGTCCCACTTCTAGCAAAATTTTGCATCGTGTCTCAGACGTGGACATTCCTGGCTCAGGTTTCAGGGACATGAGGATTTTTTTCTTTCTCTGGGCACAATGAGAATGTATCTGCCGAACAAAACTCTGCATTGGCGACAAGAAGGGCATCCAGCCACTAAACCCTCAGCTCCATTCAGTTGCCCAGACTCCACCCCGCAAGGGATTATGGGGGTCGTTAAAAGAAGAAGATGATGATCAATCTAAGTAACCTGATGAGCCCAAGCTGACTCTCCTTTCATCCTGTTTCTAGGCCACCAATGCGCTCGCTTTCCTCCTCTCGCTTCCTGAGGCAGCAGACACCATCCAGAACAAGTTCTCCAGCCTGCTCCTGGCCCTCGTGACGCAGATCTATTTTCTGCTGGGAGCAGGCAAGAGCGGGTCAGAACAAACCAACTACTTGGGGTAAGGAATCTCCTAGGCCCAATCTGGATCCTTTCTCCATTTCTGCAAAGCTCAGGAGATGCCTACAAGTCGACTTACGACCACAACGGGGCCCCAGATTTCTGTTGCTGAGTGAAACAGTCATTCAGTGAGCTTTGTCCCATTTTGCAACCTTTCTTGCCACAGTGATTAAGTGAATCATTGCACCAGTTCTGTCCCATGGTTGTTAAGTGAATCTGGCATCCCCGTTGACTTTGCTTTGCGTGACTCTGAGACACTGTGACCGCCATAAATATGGGTCAGTTGCCGAGAGTCTGAATTCTGATCACATGACTATAGGTATACTGTAACGATTGTAAGTGTGGAAAATGGTCATAAGTCACTTTTTTGTGGTGTCGTAACTTTGAACAGTCACTAAATGAACTGTTGTCAGTCATAGTTATCCAACTCAGCCACAATCAACCCCTGATTGGCCCATAGACACTGCCAACCATCGTGGCTTAGTTCAATCATGGTTTTAATAGAATGTTTTTTGAGCAGAGTAAATGTAAGCCAAGATCACAGTCATACCTATGCTGCAATCTTCACTGAGCCCAAGATCCAACGTTGGTCAGTTTATTTATTTGTTCAACTTGTATGCCGCCTTTCTCCGAAGACTCAAGGCAGCTTACAATGCATTTAAAATCCATATATAAAAACACTAAACATTAAATCATTAAAAACAATTAAAACCCATTCACACCATTCATGGCCGGATCTCACCAGATCTCAACAGCGAGATCAACGGCCCCAGGCCTGCTAGAAAAGCCAGGTCTTCACCGCTTTTCGGAAGGCCAATAGGGTGGGGATGGTCCGGATCTCAGGAAGGTGATATTGGGGCCAATATGCAGTTCAAGCCCACTTTTATCCCAAGTTCATGTTAGCCTGTGCAAACCATGACCTCTTGGTTACAGGCTGCTTTGCAAACTGATTCAATGTTGCTTGCATCTCACCAGCTAGGAAATCACACACTCTTCAGAATGTGCAACCTTTTTTTCCCAACATCTTTATTTTGTGGCTGCCATTACCTCTTCCTGGGCCAGGTGTTTGTGGCTTCTGTTGCTGTTGTTTATTTCTCCTGGAGTTAAGAAAAAGAAAAGAAATGGTGGGAAGAAAAATCCAGTCCAGTCCCAAGCTGGGAGAAAGATCCTGGAAATAAAATGGAGTCAGGCCGCATAGAAAGAAGGTCTTTGTTGATTTGGTTTCCAGAAAGTGCATTGACCGCAGAAATGTTTAAGGAGTAGCTGACAAAATGGCTGATTAAGTGGGTGGAGTTTCATAGGGTTCTGAGGTTTTGTGTTTGAGATGCTCCAGGGGGATTGTGCAACCCTTGTGACTTTTGCTATTCTAAAGTGGAAGGTAAATCCTCTTAGGTCCTAAAGGTCTGGTTCTGTCCTGTCGATAGAGTTTGGATGGGGGATGTAAATTCTTAATCCCATGAGGTTCCATCCTGTGGGAGCTGTGGCTGAAGGCCAGGCTTTCTGTGGATGAATACTGAAAGAAACCTTCCACTTTTATCCATAGATGCAAAAGTATCTCATTCATAAAATTTAACTGTTGGAGGGATCACCTGGAAGTGATAGTGGAGAGAAGGGAATGATTTGATCCTAGGAAAGCCTCTTTTTTTGTGTGGGTGTGTCTGTCTGTGTCTGTGTGTGCTGACCTATAAATTCTAAATTATGCTTCTTGATGATGCAGACCAAGGAAACTTGGAATTAACCAAACCACCCTGAGCTCTAATAATCAATTCTGTTACTTGAGGGGGAAGAAAAAATGGGAGGCCGATTTGTTGTAGTTGTTGTTTGTTTTGCATTGTGTTTTGTGGTTGCTGTACAAGCCGGGAAGTGCTATCCTGAACAGCAGTGGGAGGGAGGCCGATTGGTGTCAGTGCAAGCCTGGATTTTGCAGGGGGGATCAGCTGAATGATTGGCACCAACTCTTCTTCCTTTGTTTCATTTAGCAATGCAGTCGAAGCCATCAAACACTTAATCTTGTGTGCCGGCTATCAGGAGGAGTTCAATGATTTGGGGATGCTTGGATGCTGGGATATGCTGGTGACTCCTGATAGTGTGTTTGAGGGCATTTTCCACCTGGTCCGGTAAGAAATTAAAAGTCCAAAGAGCTTGGCTACGAGGGGCAGTGGGTGAGAGAGAGAGGGGAGGCAGAGGGAGAGGAAGAAGCACAGAGAGTGGGTGGGAAGGTGTGAGAGAGGAAAGGTGAGAGAGAAGAGAGAGGGGAGAGGGAGAGAAAGAGGGAGAGAGACCCAGAAGGCAAAAGTAAGAGAGTGGAAAGATTAGAGGGGAGGGGAGGGAGGGGAGGGGAGAGTGAGAAAGACAGAGGGAGGGTGAGAGAGAGGGGGAGGGGAGAGGGAGAAAGAAAGGGAGAGGGAGAGTGGGAGGGTGAGAAATTCTCTAAATGGAGTAATTCATTGAGTAGTTGAATTCAGATCATGATTTCTCTAGCTTGGTGATTTTCTTCTGCCTAACCAGCAGATCTTGTCTGAGCTCTCCATATTTATTCTCTTAGGAACTTGTTCAACTACTCGAAACACGAGCTGAAGGTGATGTTCAGACAGGCCAACACCTACTTGCGCCATCCCGATTTAAGAAATAAAACCATCGGGATGGTTTTCTTTTCGGAGGTGAGGAGACCTTGGGATGCACCCCAACCTTCTGGAGCTCAAGGAAAGTTGCCCAGGGCTCAACAGAACTTTAGGGTTAGAAACTAGAAGTTGTGGCTTCTCCATCACTGGAGGTCTTGAAGAAGAAACTAGACAACCATGACATGGTAGAGGGTCTCCTGCTTGACCAACGGGTTGGACTAGAAGACCTCCAAGGTCTTGTGGTATTTGTTAATCAGTGGAATGGCTTGCCTCCAGAAGTTGTGGGAGGGAGGGAGGGAGGGAGGGAGGGAGGGAGGGAGGGAGGGAGGGAGGAAGGAAGGAAGGAAGGAAGGAAGGAAGGAAGGAAGGAAGGAAGGAAGCAGAGGGAGGGAGGGAGGATGGGAGGAAGGAAGACTCAATGACTCCAAATTCCTTTTACTTCTTGCATTATTTTTTGTATTCTTGCAACTATCATTTACACTACCTATCAGACGCTCACAAAAGGGATGACGTAACCTTGAAACACTGTGACTGCCATAAATGTAGACTGGCAAGTACCCCAAATTTGATTACATGACCGTGAGGATGCTACAATGCTCATAATTCTGAAAAATGGACGTATCCCTTTTGTCAGTGCCGTTGTGACTTTCAGCGGTCACTAACCGAGGACTGTATTTATTTTCTTTCTCTCTCCCCATAATGGCTGAAAGTGGCATCTCTTAGTAGAGGCTCTCAGGGAAGTTCCCTTCCTTGGCTTGGCTAATGCTCCGTACCTCCACTCTTCTTCCTCAGCTGCTGTACCACCCGGAGATTTGCCAAATCTTTGTCATACAAGACATCGTGGAGGTGTTGATGGAATGGATGACCCAGCCATATCCGCTGATACAGATTTTTAGTGTTCGAGGACTGGGGAACCTCATCCAACACCCATTTGAGGTAAGAGATGGGGGGCAGGAAGGGAGTGGCTTCCAAGGTAGTAGCAGGTGTGACCTCACTCTCTGGGAAGTCTACAAGGCTGGGAAGGAAAGAAGAAGGAGAAGAAGGTGGCAACCAGCAGAAAGAGGACAGCTAGAGTGGTGTCTCTTCTACAAAGATGGCTGCACCCCTGGAAGATCTAAAGGATCAAATTGATCCTCTTGGAGAAGATCTGAAAACAGAACAAGAGGAAACAGATGGGAACTAATGAAGGAGAGAACCAACCTAGACCTAAGGAGAAATTTCCTGACTGTGAGAACAATTAATCCTTGGAACGACTTGCCTCCAGAAGTTGTGGGTGCTCCATCACTGGAGGTTTTCAAGAAGAGACCAGAGGGCCATTTCTCCAGCATAGTCTAGGGTCTCCTGCTTGAGAGGGGGTTGGACTAGAAGACCTCCAAGTTCCTTTTCAACCCTCTTCTTCTATGCTCTGTGGGCTTCTGTTGTGTTTGTCATGATAGCTGCGAGACTCTGAGAACTCCAGTGACCGTCTTTAATTGCTCGTCTCTTTCCCTGCTTCCTCCAGAAGAACATCTTAGAGCCACTCTTGATGCCGGTGCTAAGCTGCGCATGTCACCAAGAGAAGAGCGTGGCGAAGGAAGCTCTAAGGACCCTGCATTTCCTCCTCAGGCACCTCGATTTAGAAAGCAATGCATTGAAGGCGGTCAACCTCATTCCGCTCCTTCGAAAATATTTTCCTGATGTAAGTCAACCGAATCACAACCTCTCCCCCTTTCCCTCCCTCCTTCTCTCTCTCTATTTCTCTCTCTCTCCCCCCCTTCCTCCCTCCCTTCCTCCCTCTCTCTCTTTATTTCTTTCTCTCTCCCACCTCCCTCCCTCTCTCCTCTCTCTCTTCTCTCTCTCTCTCCATCCCACCTCCCTCCCACCTTCCCTCTATTTCTCTCTCCCCCCTCCTCTCTCCCTCCCTCTCTCCCTTTATTTCTCTCTCTCCCCTCCTCTCTCCCTCCCTCTCCCCCTTTATTTCTCTCTCTCCCACCTCCCTCCCTCTCCCCCTCTCTTTTCTCTCTCTTTCTCTCTCCTTCCCACCTCCCTCTCTCCTTCCCTCTCTCTATTCTCTCTCTCCCCCCTCCTCCCTCCCTCTCTATTTGTCTCTCTCTCCCACCTCCCTCCCTCTCTCCCACTCTCTCTTCTCTCTCTCTTTCTCTCTCTCTCCTTCACACCTCCCTCTCTCCTTCCCTCTCTCTATTCTCTCTCTCCCCCTCCTCCCTCCCTCTCTCTCTTTCTCTCCCCCCCACCTCCCTCCCTCTCTACCCCTCTCTTCTCTCTCTCTTTCTTTCTCTCTCCCCCTCCTCCCTCCCTCTCTCTATTTCTCTCTCTCCCCCACCTCCCTCCCTCTCTCCCCCTCTCTTCTCTCTCTATTTCTCTCTCTCCCCCTCCTCCCTCCTCCCTCCTCTCTTCTCTTCTTTCTTTCTCTCTCCCCCTCCTCCCTCCCTCTCTCCCCCCTCTCTGCTCTCTCTCTCTTTCTCTCCCTCCCACCTTCCCTCTCTCTATTTCTCTCTCTCTCCCCCACTTCCCTCCCTCTCTCCCCCCTCTCTTCTCTCTCTCTTTCTTTCTCTCTCCCCCTCCTCCCTTCTTCCCTCCCTCCTTAGGACTAACTTGTCTCTCTCCCTTCGTAGGACGACATCGAATTGAGGAATACCTCCATCACTATTTTTGGCATGCTGCTGAAAGGACTGAAGGAGGTACAGAATAGTAATGTGGCCGAAAACATCCTGAACAGCCTTGTTCCCCTAGTCATACAACTGTCAAATGGTCGGACGAAAGAGGTGAGTTGAAGGGCTGCGTAACCTGAGCTCCTGCTCTGTTCATGCTCCCTTCTCAATGAGACCACTCTGTTCCCCCATCTTCACTCCGAGCAACGTGGTTGTACCACCTGAACACTCTGGAGAATGCAAAGAGATTCTGGACAATCCTGAAGTTGTGGGGTCCTTGGTGCTCCCTGTACTTGATTGTTTCCTTGAAGACCTTCCATGACCCTACTAGGTGACAGCATCTTCCTCTTTCCTCCCTCGGCCAGGTCTCCAGGAAGACCCTCGACTCCTGCGTCTCCTTCATGAAGTGGGGGGATGTTCCCAGCAACTTGTTTGACTATGAACTGTATACCAGTCTCCATAACATGTATTCCAACATCTGCTTCGTGCTGGTAAGTAGGAGCCAAGCTGGCCGGTTTTCTTCCAGATGAGAGTAGACTAACCGTTTATTTCTTTATTTTGTCCTGCCTTTCTTATTTTGATAAATAATCCAAGATGGTGGACATCCCTGATGCTTCTCCTTTTCTTCACAACAACCCTGTGAGGTGGGTTGCGCTGAAAGAGAGGGACTGCACCAAAGTCACCCAACTGGCCATCATGACTAAGGAGGGACTAGAACTCCCAAAGTCACCCAGCTAGCTTTCATGCCTAAGGCAGGACCAAAACTCACAATTCCCTGCTCATTGGCCCAAAGTCACCCAGTCCGCTTGCTTGCCTAAGGAGGGACTAGAACTCACCGTCTCCTGGTAATTAGCCAAAATCACCTATCCAGCTTTCATGCCAAAGGCAGGACTAGAACTCTCAAAGTCATCCAGACCACTATCATGATTAAGGCAGGACTAGAACTCACCAGCTCCTGGAAGGGATTCTTCTTGGATTTTTGCTCTCTCGGGAACATCAGAGGTTCCACGCAACCATGAGGACTAGAAACCTTGCTGATTTGTGGGTTTGAGGATTAGAAATAGCAGTTTGTGGAAAAAGGAAATTATGACCTAGAGGGGGGAAAAATATAAATGCATTTATAAATTCAGAAGCCATTTCCTTCTCATTTTTCTTTCCCATTTCTTTTTCTATTTTCTTTTTTCACTATCTGCTATTTTTCTTTATTTTTCTTTATGCTTTTAACTTGCATAAAACTGTCTCTAATAACATAAATGTTTGTCTGTATATAATACAATATTATACTACACTACACTGCACTATCCTATTAAATGTAATAATACTGAATTGCATTGCATTGCATTGTATAATAGGATAGTACAGTCCAGTATAGTATAATAATATCAATTAGTATAGTAAAGTATAGTATAGTATAATGTCATAGTATAGTACAGTACAGTACGTTGTTGAGGGCATGAGGACTAGAAACCTTACCAAGAAAGCAGCCTCTTTGTAAAAAAAGAAGAAGAAAAAATAGGAAGCTCTATACTTCAATGGCTTGTTTGTTGCCTTGTTTTCCCCAGATGAATAAATGCAAGCAAAACGTCCCTGCAATGTTGGAGCAGATGTTGGGATTCCTGAGGAGCGGGAACTCTTCCCATCGCGAGGCAGCTGCCCTCTTAATTGGTAATCACCAATGCCAACTCTGGAAGGAGGGGAGGGAGAACCAAGGCAGGCGGGCGGCCTTATCACCAAAAAGATAGATGCAGAATGAAGCCATGTTGCTTAATCAGACTGGAAGCTGCTCTTATCCCGTGTGGCGTCTCCGGAACGGCTATGATCATGCAATAGTTTTTCAAGCAGTCCCTTCCCTCTTTCTTAAGGGTATCGCTGCTGTTGTTAAGTTAGTCACATGGTTGTTAAGTGAATCCGGCTTCCTCCCGGATTTTGCTCATCTGAAGAGCGCAAAAAGTGATCTTTGACTCCCCAAGACATTGTAAGCGTCATAAATACGAGTCGGTTTGCCAAGCATCCGGATGTTGGTCTTGGGGATGTGGCAACGCTTGTAAGTGTGAAAAGCAGTCGTAAGTCACATTTTTCAGTGCTGTTGCAACTTTGAATGGTCACTAAATGAACTCTTATAAGTCGAGGACTCCCTGGCCTGTATCCCTCTCTCTTGTATAGGCAGCCCCACAGCAGTGGGTTTTGGTCTGGAAATATTTCCAGCTGGCCTCCCATTCTAGGATTAACTGGATTGAAGGTTTTTTTCCAAGATGATGATTGCTTGCACAGTCCTAGAACATAAAATAATAGAATTGGAAGGGACCTTGGAGGTCTTCTAGTCCAACCCTTTGCTAAAGCAGGAGACCCTCTACCATTTCAGATCAGGGGCTGCCCAATCTCTTCTTTAAAGCCTCCAGTGAGGCCTGGAGACAAAAACGTATGAAGAACGGTTACCCCTGGTCCTTTTTATTAGACATACCCAATCCCTGTACCCATCCCCTAAACTCCCAAAACGACTCTTCCAAGTGGAAACCAATGAATTGCGTGGTTATTTTCTTGAATCAGTTGATTTAGCCGTCTCTGCTAACCCCACCAACGTTTTCTTTTTATGCGCCTAGGCTGCTGCGCGCAATACATGCAACCGGATGTGGTGACTTCCAAACAAGTCGAAGAAGTTTTCCTCGGTGAGTTTCAAAGTTCCCTCGCTTGAAGCAAGGAGTTTTTCTCCAGAAGCTCTTTTGCTGATCCGGGTTGGTTCTCACGGCCGATCCCGGAAATCTTTTGTTTTCTGGATTCATTTCAGGTCTCCGGTCTCTGCAAGGCGATTGCGAAGCCTCAGTGGCTCAGGCTGCAGTTGACTCAATGGAAGAAATCTTTCGGCAGTGTGGCCATCTGATCAACCCGGATCTTATTAGTAGCCAACTCCTCTCTAAAGTCATCAGGAGGATCTCCGAGACCAAGGAATAATCGTTTAATAGTTTTCTTTATTGTCCTGGCACCTCATACAATGATATTAAGTGCCATCCTCACTGTATATTATGCTTTTTAAAAACCCTATAAAATAAAACACAAACACACTTCCTTCACACTGTATGCAATTGAATTGAAAACCCCTGATATTGCATTAATATTGCACTCTATGGTAGAATTGTATAGTTACTGCTCTGGGATAGAAGCAGTTTTTCAGCCTATTCGTCCTTGTTTTTATTGTCCTGTACCGGCTGCCAGATGGTAATAGTTCAAAAAAAGGGGCCCCAGGATGAAATGAATCCTTAAGGATGTTTTGAACTTTCTTAAGGCAGCAGGAGCTCTAAAGCTCTTCCAAAGTGGGGAGGGGGCGACCAATGAGCCTTTGGGCACCTGCCTTTCAGCTGGTCTAGGAAGCGCGAAGAGAATTCTTACATCATGAAGGACCGTGAAGGAACATCGTGGAAACAGGACTTGGCAGGGAGATTGTGGAAACAGGCCCTGGAGAAAGACAGGACAATTTAATGTCAGAGAGAGGAGAAGTTTCCACGAGAAGGTCACAGAGCCACAGGTGCTATTGGAGAAGGGTGTAGCAAACATCAACCATCAACGATATCTGTAATGTCTCCACTCTTGGTCATCTTCCAACAGAAATAGGAATGCCTAGAGTAGGGCAGATGCAGAGAGCAGAACGCTCCCCTGGGGGGAGATCTAATATCCTCCAAAAAGTGTCTTCCCATGGGCCCTGATCACATTTGAAAAGCATGTGACGTTTGCCAACTTAGTTTGTTAAACCAGAAGATGGCCGAGCACTGGTCCCCTCCTAATATCTGTAATTGGCAGTCCTTTTAACTTTCAGCCGTGAATGAGCCCAGCCTTATAGGTTGTAAGTTGCACTGGTCACCCTGAGTCTGTGATTGATTTAATGACTTTTAAATGGATTAAGGCAGTTGTTCAGTACAGACCTTGTAAATAATCATATATTCATCTGCCTCTCCTAGGGGAAATTGTTTTTAGAATAGAAGAAGAAGAATAGAATAGAGGGAGAACAGACCAGCTATTGTATGGGTTCTCAAGGAGGAGAACCTATAAAACCTTAGATAACTTTGTCTTCTTAAAAGCCTCCACTGATAAAGCACCCACAACTTCTGGTGGCAGGCTGTTCCACTGGTTAATTGTCTTCTTTGTTAGGAAGTTTCTCCTCAATTCCAGGTTGCTTCTCTCCTTGATGAGTTTCCGTTGTTTCTTCTCCTGCCTTCTGGTGCTTTGGAGAATAATTTGACCCCCTCTTCTTTGGGGCAGCCCCTCAAATACTGGGAAACTGCTATCATGTCACCCCTAATTCTTCTTCTCTTTAGAAAAGAATAGCGTCTAATTTTGGTAGAATCTCTGCAGTTGTTAAATCAGCAACAAGGTTGTTAAATGAATTGGCTTTGCTGGTCAGATGGTTGCAAGAGGGGATCACGTGACCCCGGGACACTGCAGCCGTCGTAAATGTGAATCAGTGGCCAAGTGTCTGGATCTGGATCGTATGACCCAGGGAAATGCTTTGGAAAACAGTCCTAAGTCACTTTTTTCAGTGCCATTGTAACTTTGAATGGTCACTAAATGAACTGTTGCAAATCAAAGACTACCTTACCCCAAGGCGGCCTGGGTTTCTTTTCTTTTCGTTCTCCACTTTCTGCCAAGTCTTTCCAAATTCTTCCAGCAGATGGTGGCATAATCTTACGAGTCTTCCCTCAGACAAGTTCTGTAAAAAAAATACTAATCAGAATTTGATTTTGCAATTTTGGAATTTCCTGATATATACGGCATACCTTGTTTGGATTTTCTGAACATGTCCCAGTCAGTTTCTCAGCATGATCTGTTTTTCTTTGCCTCCTTCCAGGATTTCTTTCCTTCTTTTTTTTAAATCTACCTCCTCCCCTCTTTCTTTGTTGCTGATCTCTCAGCCCTTGAAGACTTCCTGACCATGCTAGGATACTAGAAGACCAGAAAAAGGCAGATGGGTTTTGCCATCTGCTGAAAAAGAGATCCCTTGGAAACCAAATTATATTTCAGAAAAACTTCTCGGAAGAGGAATGTTGGGAGTGCCTCCTAGGACAATTCCTACATCAGTTTAGGACACATAATACGAAGTGTGCCTTCAACTTCTCCCTAATTCCTTATCTGTCGGTGCTAATGAAAGACAAAGAGAAGGAAATGAAAGGTTAATGTTGATTAAATGAAGGCAAATCTATGCGTCCCAGGATAATGTCTCTGGAGACTCTCAGTCATCCAAGTCATGGTTGTCCCAAAGGTGCTTTTTCAAGAGGCAACCGGACTTTCTGGTTTTTCTTTGAAGAAGTTTTGCTTCTCATCCATTTCGCTTCTTGGATGAGAAGCGAAATGTCTTCAAAGGAAAACCAGAAAGTCCCTCTGGAAAAAGCAGTTTTGGGAGTCCCAGGATAATGTTGCAAGGTCTGATCTGGGGCAGTCTTCTGAGCTTTTGAGCTCATGCTGAAGCCCATCTTCAGGGAACTTCTCTCTACCAGAATGTGGGCTATTCTACGCTTCATTTTTATGTGGTGCCTTCCTATTGAGTGGTGTGTGGATGGCCAGTGATTGGCTCTAGTTTCCTTCTGCTGCCGAGCCCTTGGCTCCTGAGTACTTGATAAGTTGGTGGTAAATCAGCTCTCCACTTGACTGGAAGGGACCTTGGAGGTCTTCTAGTCCAGCCTGCTGGTCAAACGCAGGACAACCGATACCATTTCAGATAACTGACTGTCTGATCTCTTCTTAAATGAGTGGAAACTCATCAAGGAGAGAAGCAGCCTAGAACTTAGGAGAAATTTCCTGACAGTTAGAACATTCAACTAGTGGGACAACTTGCCTCCAGAAGTTGAAGTTTATTTATTTTATTGAATTTCTATACCGCCCTTCTCCCGAAGGACACAGGGCAGTGCACAGCCACATTACAACAACCAAGTGTACAAAATTTAAAAACTAATTAAAACTAATTAAACACTAAAACAATTAAAACTAATTAAACACTTTGGCTCCCTGAATTAAAAACCCAAGAATTTAAAACACCCAGTCCGGATTTTTGTCAAGCTAGTCCAGCTTGTTGAAAAAATAGGGTCTTAAGGGCACGGTGGAAGGTACACAGGTTGGGGATCATGCGTATCCCCGAGGGTAGTTCATTCCATATGGCGGGCGCCCCCATAGAGAAGGCTCTCCCCTTGGGGGTCGCCAGTCAACATTGCTTGGCCGACGGCACCCTGAGGAGGCCCTCTCTGTGGGAGCGTATTGGTCGGTGGGAGGCCATCAGTGGCAGAAGGAGGTCTCATAGATATCCGGGTCCTAAGCCATGGAGCGCTTTAAAAGTGGTAACCAACACCTTGAATCACACCCGGAAGACCACTGGGAGCCAGTGCAGGTCACGCAGGAGAAGTGTCACATGGGTGCGACGAGTCGCTCTCATAATCACCCGCGCGGCCACATTCTGGACCAGTTGGAGCCTCCGAGTGCTCTTCAAGGGGAGCCCCATGTAGACAGCGTTACAGTAGTCCAGATGGGAAGTGACGAGGGTGTGGGTGACTGTGCGCAATGCATCCTGGTCCAGAAAGGGACACAACTGGTAAATCAGGCAAACCTGATAGAAAGCCCTCCTGGCCACAGCCATCATATGGTCTTCTAAAGACAGCCGTGCATCCAGGAGGACATCCAGATTGCGAGCCCTCTCTGAGGGGCCAGAGTCTCACCCCCAATAGCCAGCGATGTAACCAGCTGGCTATATCGGGACGCCAGAAGCCACAGCCACTCCATTTTGGAGGGGTTGAGTCTGAGTCTGTTTCTCCCCATCCAGATCAGCATGGCCTCCAGACAACGGGACATCATGTCAAGGGCATCATTGGAGTGGTCTGGGGTGGAGATGTACAGCTGAGTATCATCAGCATACTGATGACACTTCACCCCGAAACCACGGATGATCTCCCCTAGCGGCTTCACATAAATGTTGAACAAAAGGGGTGAGAGGACCGACCCTTGTGGAACCCCACAAACAAGGCGCCTTGAGGTTGACCTCTGTCCCCCTGTCAACACAAACTACATCCGACCAGCGAGGAAGGAGGAGAACCCCCACAACACGGTGCCCCCCATTCCTAACCCCTCCAGCCGGCGCAGCATGATACCATGGTCGATGGCATCAAAAGCCGCTGAGAGATCCAATAGGACTAGGACAGAGGAAAATCCCCTGTCCCAAGCCCTCCAGAGATTGTCAACCAATGCGACCAATGCTGTTTCTGTGCTGTGACCCAGCCTGAAGCCCGACTGGAGTGGATCCAGATAGACAGCTTCATCCAGGTACCGAGGGAGCTGTTGTGCCACCACACTCTCAATAACCTTCACCACAAAGTGAAGATTGGAGACTGGATGATAGTTTGCTAACACAGCCGGGTCCAGGGACCGCTTCTTGAGGAGGGTCTCACAACCACATCTTTCAGGGCGGAGGGGAAGAAACCCTCACTCAAAGAAGCATTTATAATCCTCTGAAGCCAGCCTCGTGTAATCTCCCGGGAGGCCAGCACCAACCAGGATGGACACGGGTCCAATAAACATGTGGCAGAGCTCAACCTACCCAGAATCCTGTCCATGTCCTCGGGAGTCACAGAGTCAAACTCGTCCCAGATAACACTCTCAAGACCCACCTCTGTCATCCCATCTGACCCCACCCAATCGGAATCTAAGCCCTCCCGAATCTGAGTGATTTTGTCATGCAAATATTGCACAAAATCCTCAGCCCTGTCCTGCAAGGGGTCTTCCCGGGCTCCCACCTGAGGTAGGGAACGGGTCACCCTAAACAGGGTGGCTGGGCGGTTCTCTGCAGACACAATAAGAGCAGAAAAATAATTCGATATTGCTGCCTTTATCGCCACTAGGTAGGTCTTAATATGAGACCTCACCAATGTTCAGTCAGATTCGGAGTGGCTGGCCCTCCAATCACTCTCTGGGCGTCTTTTCTGGTGCTTCATCTCCTTCAGCTCTTCAGAGAACCAGGGAGCCAGATGGGATCGGCACCGGGCCAGAAGCCGCAAAGGCACGACTCGATCCAAAGCTCCAGCGGCCGTCATATCCCAGGCGGCCACCAGTTCTTCAGCCGAGTCGTGAGCCAGAGCCTCTGAGAATGGCCCAAGCTCCATCAGGAACCTGTCAGGGTCCATCAGGCACCTGGGACAGAACCACTTAGTCGGTTCCGTCTCCCTGCGGCGGAGGGGAGCGGTTCGAAAGTCTAATTGGAGGAGCGAATGATCTGACCATGACAAGGGCTTGATGGCTAGATCTCCTATTTCTAGATCATTCAACCACTGACCAGAGAGAAAAATCAAGTCCAGAATGTGTACCCCCATGTGAGTAGGACCTTGAACTAACTGGGTCAGTTCCATGGCCGTCATGGAAGCCATGAACTCCCGAGCTGTCTCTGACTTTTCGCCAACGGATGGCTTCCTTAATCCATTCATTCATGTATCCATTCATTCATTTATTTATTCATCTATTCCTTCCTTTATTCATCCATTCATTCATGTATGTATTGATTCTTTCATTCATTTCTTAAGAAAACCCATATCAGGGTGATTCTGGCTGGCTTACAGAAATAACTAAAAAAAGAGTTTGATTTAAGAAAATACATGATAGGAACCAGCAAAGGCAAACACCCAGCTGGGTGCTGTGCATCGTATCTTATTTTACATATTTTTAATCTGTGTATTTTATTATATTTTTTTTTAAAAAAATTTTTTAAGATAACAAAACATAAAACAACCATCATCCATTACAATCACAGAAAGTGTGTTGATCGGTTAGAATTCTTTTGTGCTTAGTCCCATATCCAAAATTTACAAGTTATTTAATTTCTCTTATTTGACAATCTTTTATATCTTTTACTATTATTCAATTATTTAACAATGGCTTGACTCCCATAAAAAATCGCTTCATATATTTTATCATTACATTAATTTAATATTTCATACTTCATTTCCATGCCTTATTATTGATAAAATAAATCCCATATCAAATAATATTGTTTGTCTTCCTGTTCTCTAATTTCAAATGTCAATATACTCATTTCAGCACATTCCATATTTTTCTTAATACTTCTTAATACTTTCTTAATACTTAATACGTAGGTATTAATATTTAATACTTTCTTAATACTTAATACGTAGGTATTTTCTCTTTTTTTCCAATTTTGAACAAATACGATTCTAGCCACTGTTAAAATGATCACAATTAAATATCTCAATTCTCTATTATACATTTCTGGTAAAATCCCTAATAAAAATATCTCTGGTTTAAAGTCAATGTGTTTCTTTGTCACTTTTTCCAACCATGTATGGATTTTTAGCTTCTTTACATGTCCACCATGTATGGTAATATGATCCTGGATTCTGATGACATTTCCAACATTTCTCCGATTTGTTCTGGTAGGCTTTTTTTGTTGTTGTTTTTTTTTTGCCCTCCCCAGGATCCAGAGGCTTTCTAGGAGCCTGGGGAGGATGAAGAGCCTGCATAGCTCAACAGACTAAAAGCCTGTTATTAACATTCAGCTGCCTGCAATTATTGCAAGTTCGAATCTCCCCAGGCTCAAGGTTGACTCAGCCTTCCATCCTTTCTAAGGTAGGTCAATTGAGGACCCAGTTTGTGGGGGCAATAAGCTGACTTTGTATAAAATATACAAAAGTATGAAGGCTATTGCTTAACGCATTGTAAGCTGCCCTGAGTCTCCGGAGAAGGGTGGCATATGAATCTATTTTTTAAAAAAAAAAAAAATTCTGGCTACTCTCGTTGGGGTAAATGCCACCTGTAAAACATCTTATACAAATTCTCCTTTATATGCTGTTGACATTGTCATTTTATAATTTTGCAGTACATTGTTGTAAACTGCCCAGTGTCAGATAGCTCAGATGGACGGTGTAGACATTTAATTAATTAAGATCAATAGAGGAGAATACTTGTAGTCGAGTTTTGAACTGGGAGGACCTTGGTGCCCTCTGAGCTGGGTGGTTTTACTGCAGGCATTTCATGACCCAACTAGGTAACATCATCAAGGCTAGAAGGGAGTGGGGTTTGTGGAGTGGAAGGGAAGGGAAGGGAAGAAGAGGAAGAGAGAGGTGGAGGAGGGCTGTGAGGTCCTTGGTGCTCTATGAACTTCGCTGTTTCCTTGTAGACATTTCATTACCCAACCAAGTAATATCAGGAGGAGGAGGAGGAGGAGGAGGAGGAGGAGGAGGAGGAGGAGGAGGAGGAGGAGGAGGAGAACAACAACTGTGGGGTTCTTGGTGCCCTCTGAACTTGGTGATTTTCTTGCAGATGCTTCTCGACCCAACCAATCTAACCCTACTTCTAAGCCTAACTCTTCTAGCACTGATGATGTTACCTAGTCGGGTCATGAAACATCTGCCACAAAAAAGCACACGCTCAGACAGCACCAAGGACCCCTCCAAAAACCTAAGAGGTGGAGAGTCCAGAGCCCACTTAGGAATGAAGACAAACAGAGAAACATGAGATTACCGATCTCTTTGTCCTCAGTTCTGTCTCACTTGTGCTACTCGTTGTCTCCCTTTTGTTCTGTCTTCAGAGAAGGATGGCATATAAATCTAATTTAAAAAAAACAGTAGTTACGTGAATTGTTGCATTGGTTAAGCTAGAAAGAAGGTCTTTGTTGATTTGGTTTCTAGAAACTGCAGTGACCGCAGCAATATTTCTCGAGTGGCTGACAAAATGGCTGATTGAGTGTGTGGATTTACATAGGGTTCTGGGGTTTTGTGTTTGAGATGCTCCAGGGGGGGTTGTGCAAAGTAGTGAGCCTTGTGTCTTTTGCTATTCTAAAGGTGGTGAATAAATTCTCTTAGGTCCTAAAGGTCCTGCTCTGTCCTTAGAGTTTGGGTGGGGGATGTAAATTCTTAATCCCATGAGGTCCCATCCTATGGGAGCTGTTGCTTCGCAAGCTGTGAAGTGCTATCCTGAACAGCAGCGGGAGGGAAGCCAATTGGTGTCAGTGCAAGCCTGGGCTTTGCAGGGGGGATCAGCTGAATGATTGGCACCAACTTTTCTTCCTTTGTTTGATTTAGCAATGCAGTGCAAGCCATCAAAAACTTAAATCGTGTGTGCCAGCTATCAAGAGAATTCAATGATTTGGGGGTGCTTGGATGCTGGGATATGCTGGTGACCCCTGAAGCCATTTTCTACCTGGTCCAGTAAAGTCAAAAGAGCTTGGCTACAAGTGGCAGCGGGTGGGAGAGGGAGGGGAGGGAGCGGAGAGGGAGAGGAAGAAGAGGAGACAGAGAAAGAGAGGGAGGAAAGGAGAGATGGAGAAAGAGAAGAACTGGGATGGGGAGAGAGAGGAAGAGTAGAGGGGAAGGAAGAAAGAAAAAGCAAGAAGGACAGGGAGGGGGAGAAATTCTCTAAACAGAGTAATTCATTGAGTAGTTGAATTCAGATCATGATTTCTCTAGCTTGGTGATTTTCTTCTCCCTAACCAGCAGATCTTGTCTCAGTTCTCCATATTTGCTCTTTTAGGAACTTGTTCAGCTTCTCTAAACGTGAGCTGAAGGTGATGTTCAGAGAGGCCAACACATACCTCTGCACTGTCCTGATCTAAGAGAGAAGACCATCAGGATGGCTTTCTTCTCGGAGGTGAGAAGACCTTGGGATGCACCCCAATATTGGCCAGCTGCACTGGCTCCTGGTGGTCTTCCGGGTGTGATTCAAGGTGCTGGTTACCATCTTTAAAGCACTCCATGGCTTAGGACCTGGATAGTTACGAGATCGCCTTCTGCCACCGATGGCCTCCCACCAACCAACACGCTCCCACAAAGAGGGATTCCTCAGGGTGCCATCGGTCAAACTATGTCGACTGGCGACCCCCAGGGGGAGAGCCTTCTCTGTGGGGGCTCCCACCCTCTGGAATGAATTGCCCCTGGAGATACGTAGGATCCCTGACCTACGTACCTTTTGCCATGCCCTTAATATCTTACTGTTTCAACAGGCTGGGCTGGCTAAATTATGAATTTTAAGGGGTGTTTTAGGTTTTGAGTTTTAATATAGGGCCAAATTATTGACTATGTTTTAAACTGTTTTTAAATGTTATGATATATGTTGTTTTACTGTGGCTGTGCAACGCCCTGAGTCCCTCGGGAGAAGGGTGGTATAAAAATTTAAATAGATAGATGATAGATAGATAGATAGATAGATAGATAGATAGATAGATAGATAGATAGATAGAGGTAAATATTCTGGGCAGCCATTTGTCTGATGTGGTAGAGCAGGGGTCCTCAAAGGTTTTAAACAGGGAGTCAATTCCCAGTCCCTCAGACTGTTGGGGGACCGGACTGGGTGGGTGGGCATGGCTAGGTGGTCATGTGACTGGGTGGGCGTGGCCAATTTAACCTTCCATTTTTTTTGCCTTTCTCCTTCTAAATTGTTTTCAAAGTCTTTTAATTTAAAGCCCACCTGATGAGATCACCCCTCAGCTGGCCCTCAGCTGGCCTTATAGCTGGCTTGCTGGAAGATAAGACAGTTAGGGGTAGGGCAAGGGGCGGGGCTTAATTACACCACTCTGTGGGCTGTGTACTTTGTCCGTGGGCCATAGTTTGACAGTGCCTGTTGTAGACACCCTTGAGCAGGGGGTTGGACTAGAAGACCTCCAAGGTCTTCTGCTATTCTGTTAATCAGTGGAATGGCTTCCCTCCAGAAGTTGTTGATGTGAAGGAAGGAAGGAAGGAAGGAAGGAAGGAAGGAAGGAAGGAAGGAAGGAAGGAAGGAAGGAAGGCTCAATGATCCCAAATTCCTTTTCTTCTTTGCATTATAGGCAGTTTTGTATTTTTACAATTATCGTTTACACTACGTTTTGCCATATTATAGTCCTCGACTTATGACCATCATAGAACCTCCAGTGGTCACTAAGTGATCGCAGCAGTCCTTAAGCCAATGCCGTGGTTGAATACTTAGGATAAACCAGATCTTTCAGTAATTTCCTTCTAAAGGTTGTCCTTGAGTTATGACCGCAACTGAGTCCCAAATTTCTGTTGCTAAACGAAACAGTTCTTAAGCAAGTTATGCCCCAAGGTACGACCTTCCTTACCACAGTTGTTCAGTGAATCGCTGCAGTTGTTAACTTAGTCAAGCGGTTGTTAAGTGAATCTGGTTTCCACATTGACTTGGCCTGTCGGACGGTCACAAAAGGGATCACGTAACCTTGAAACACTGTGACCGTGATAAATATGGAGTGGCAAGTACCCAAATTTTGATCACATGACTGTGAGGATGCTACAAGTCTGAAAAATAGGCGTGTAACTTTTGTCAGTTCCATTGTGATTTCCAGCGGTCACTAAACGAGGACTGTATTTTCTTTTTCTCTCCCCGTAATGGCTGAAAGTGGCATCTCTTAGTAGAGGCTCTCAGGGAAGTTCCTTTCCTTTGCTTTCCTAATGCGCCATATCTCCATTCTTCTTCCTGAGCTGCTGTATTACCCGGAGGTTGGAGACTTTCGAAGCGTCAATCCGTTTCGTTCCCCCTCTGGGGAAAACTGCAATTAATTAGAGATGAATGGATCTTATTTTCCATGGTGTATACTCTCAAAGAAAGAAAACCCGAAGTATAAATCCTAATAAACATTTTATTTATCAAAGTAAAAAAAAAAAACTTCGCTAACTACATTTTGCCGGCAGTTTATCTCAGAGACGGAGAAAGAAAAAGTAAGTCAGGAAGTTAGAAAGAAAAGAATGAAGACATGCGCAGTAGTTCAGAGATCACAAAACGGTGTTATCTTCAGAGTTAACGTCATCTGGCAAGGCTACCGTAATTTTCGGAATGGAAGCTCAGCTGGCAAATACAAATAATGCAGTGACAGAGACTTCTTTATGATGCAAGACATTCTAGAGGTTCTCCTGGAATGGGTGAGTCAGCTGTATCCTCTCCTTCAAATATTTAGTATTTGAGGTCTGGGGTATCTTCTTCAGCACCCCTTCGAGGGAAGAGATGGGGGGCAGGAAGTGAGAGGCTTCCAAGCAGTGCTGAAATCTAAAAATTGTCGCTACAGGTTCTGTGGGTGTGGCTTGGTGGGCGTGGCTTGGCTTGGTGGGCGTTGGCAACTTCACATCACTTACGTCACACACTCTTAGAGCCAGGAGTTGCACACTCTGAAGCACATGCTGCCCTTCTGAAGCCCCCAACGCTTTGAGATTCCCTCCGCCATCTGGCTTGACTACCCAAGCGGGCCTTGGAGCCTTCTCTTGGCCCGCTCTCCATCCCGGAGGGCCACGCATTCCCCTCCCCCAATCCTCCGTACAAATTGCCTTCCCCACTTCTGCAAAGGCAGAGACCCCCCTGCAGGGCGATCCAAAGTGGGGAGGGGGATGCTGCAAAAAAGGCCACCTTCCACCCGGGCCTCCCGTGTGCGCTCCCTGGGATTTGGGGCTCCGAAACAGGCCCCCACCTGGCCACCTGCCTTCTCTCTTTGCAGTTCTTTCCCTTCGGCCTGGGTGGCGGTGCTTACCAAGGCGGGCCAATGTCCACTGGGAAGGGCCTGGCATTTCCCTCCGCTGCAAACACTGAGATTTTTTTTTTATTGAAAATTTTTAAAAGATTTTACATATATGTCCCCTTCCCCCCATGCCCTCCCTAACCCAACCCCCACTTCCCAAAGCAAAATACAGAGTATCACATTTAACAATCATAATTAACAAAGCTAATTTAAGCTAATAATCTATAGTCTCTTATCACCCTCTTGAACTTTTAACTCCCTTTAACTAATTTAACTTTAAGTACTTCATAACACTCTCTTAACCCATTCCTTATTCGAAAACTTATTGTAATTTTGTAATTTTCTAGTCTTATATTTGCTTTGAATATATTCTATCCATCTTTTCCATTCCAGCCTAAACTTTTCATTTGAATGGTCTTTTAAATATGCTGAAATTTTTGCCATTTCTGCTAAATTCATGACTTCTAATGTCCATTCTTCAGTAGATGGTAGGTCTTCCTTCTTGCAATACTGCGCCACCAGAAGTCTCGCTGCAGTTATTAAATTCAAAATCAACTTAGTTTCTATTACCGTGCAGTTTTGTACAATACCTAACAAAAACAGCTGTGGAGTCAATTTTATCCGTTTTTTTCAGAACGTTCTGTATAATCCACCATATTTTTATCCAAAATGCTTTAACTTTTTTACGTGTCCACCAGATATGAAAATAAGTAGCATCAACACAATCACATCTCCAACATTTAGATTGCAAGGTGGGATACATACAAGCTAATTTTTTTGGATCCACATGCCATCTATAAAACATTTTATAAAAATTCTCTCGTAGAGTTTGTGCTTCTGTAAATTTTATATTTCTAACCCAGATCGTTTCCCAAGTTTCCATCATTACAAATGCTGGGATTTGAGGTCTACAGATTGTGTGAAAGGGCGAGCTGTTGATGGTTGTGTGGAAGGGAAACGATCTGAATGTGGGACGGAGAGAGCGCGGGGAAAAGTCCAGGCGGATTGAGAAGGAGCAATAGGTGGGATGTGGGAAAGTGGACAGAAGCATCCGGGCAGAAGGGCTCAAGGCTGCCTAAAGATTGGGAAGCTCAGCCCCAGGCCCTTTCCTCCACGGGAGCCAGTACCATTCTAAACTTCCTGTAGAACTCCTGAGACCAAAGGGCTTTAATCGGGACCCAGGAACCCAAAAGCTGGCTTTCTCAGAACTTGCACAGGACTCCCTGTCACCTGTCACGTTTATTAAGCGGAGGGTTCGAATCACGGAGCAACGGGGAAACGAATGCCTTTTAGATCATTACAATGCCTCATTGGCGTCCTCATCTGAACGTTCGTTTCCCTTCCATGCAACCAGCAATAGCTCACACTTTAACACTGTTTGCAGACCTCAAATCTTAGCATTTGCAGCTGAGGGAAACGCCAAGCCCTTCCTGGAACAACCCGCCCCTCTCCCTCCCTGCCTGGCTGCAGACCTCCACCTGCCCTCCCAAAGCACCACCGCTGCCATGCGCTTTCATTTCGCAGTGGGAGAAGGAAGAAAGCAAACAGCGCCAGTGCTCTGGGAGGGCAGGTGCAGGTCTGCAGCCAGGAGGGGAGGGAGGGTGGCGAGAGAGGCAGCGGT
The DNA here is from genome assembly GCA_030761175.1 of Masticophis lateralis. Taxonomy (NCBI): domain Eukaryota; kingdom Metazoa; phylum Chordata; class Lepidosauria; order Squamata; family Colubridae; genus Masticophis; species Masticophis lateralis. Next base: position 281,528,275 of record JAUDYJ010000002.1, read on the forward strand.
GGCCCCTTCCACATGCAGTGCACAGGGGAGGAGGTGGGCAAGGCGGCCCCAGTGCACCTGTTGCAGGGGAGGCGCAGTGATTGCCTGGCCAGGATGGCCTCAGTGGGAGCTGCATTGGCCTCTCTGCCCACACCATATCCAGGACTGGCCGGCCACACGACTACAAGTGTGGTGACCTGGTCCTTACACTGGCCTGCCCGGGTAAGTGCTGCCACCCAGGCCAAAGGGAAAGCACCACAGGCTCCACAGTGATGTGACTGGGCCTGGCCCTCTCCCCACCCAGCAGCTTCCATGCCTCTCGCACCGCTTCTTCGCCAGCAAGAAGCAACTCCGCAGGCTGAATTCCCGGAGTGGTGCTGGCAGTCGGCCTGGCCAATCTGCAAAGAACGCAGGCAGGTGGCCGGGTGAGAAGCCAGTGGGCTGCTTCGGAGGCCCAAGCCCCACAGAGCCAGCACTGAAGGCACATGGGCCTGGGTGGAAGGCAGCCTTTTCTGCATCATCCCCTTCCTCTCTTTGGATCACCCTGCAGGGGTGGGGGGGATCTGCCTTTGCAGAAATGGAGCGGGTGCATCAGCCCCTGGATGCCCGCCTGTCCTATCAAACACCACTGCAGTTCCACCATTTGCTTTCTTCCTTCTCCTGCTGTGAAACAAAAGCGAATGGTGGCATCGGTGCTTCAGGAGGGCACCACATGTGCAGCACCATCCAGGACATCAGCTGGCCCTCTCGGAGCACCGCCATGGCAGCGCCACCCCTCTCAGCCCTGGAGCAAGGGCTGCCTGCCCACCCACTGGCCGGGCTGGGCTGGATGTTGACCTTAGAAGGCAAGTGGGCATTGGGGATCACAGGAAAGGCAGCATGGAAGGCAGGCAGACAAGCATGGCAGGGCTGCAGGGAAAGGATTAGGCTGCTAGCTCCCTTCCCTGCATCTCTGCCATACTTGCCAGCCTACCATGTGGTCTTCCGGTTGCCTGCCTTTGCAAGCTGGTCACAGGGATGCCAGGAAGGCCACATGAAAGGCAGGCAAGCATGGCAGGGCTGTGGGCTGCACACTGATTCGGGGGCATTGCTAGCCAGCAATCACAACAGGTTTGGTGAACCAACCCCAATCTCCGCTACCAGTTTGCCCAAACCAGTCCAAACCAGTCCAAACCAGTCCGAACCATTAGCATTTCACCCCTGCTTCCAAGGTAGCAGCAGGTGCGAACTCACTCTCTGGGAAGTCTACAGGGCTGGGAAGAAAAGAAGAAGAAGAAGAAGAGGAGGAGGAGGAGGAGGAGGAGGAGGAGGAGGAGGAGGAGGAGAAGGAGAAGGAGAAGGAGGAGGAGGAGGAGGAGGAGAAGAAGAAGAAGAAGAAGAAGAAGAAGAAGAAGAAGAAGAAGAAGAAGAAGAAGAAGAAGAAGAAGAAGAAGAAGAAGAAGAAGAAGAAGACAACCAGCAGAAAGAGGACAGGTAGAGTGTTGTCTCTTCTACAAAGATGGCTGCACCCCAGGAAGACCTGAAAGATCAAGTAGAGGCCAGATCCTCTTGGAGGACATCTGAAAGCAGAACAAGAAGCAACGGATAGAAACTAATCAGGGAGAGAAATAACTTAGAACTTAGGAGAAATTTCCTGACACTGAGAACAATTAACCAGTGAAACGACTTGCCTCCAGAAGTCATGGGTGCTCCAACACTGGAGCTTTTCAAGAAGAGTTTGGATAACCATTTGTCTGAAATGGTATAGGGGTTCTGGCTTGAGCAGGGGGTTGGACTAGAAGACCTCCAAGGTCCCTTCCATCTCTGTGATTCTGAAATCCTTCAAAACAGCTTAACGAAGATGCCCCTGCGGCAGATGGGGAAACCGGCAAGAGGATGACCTGTCCCCCCCACCCAAACCCACCCCTCCCTGCCCCCACCCAGCTCTTGGAAGCTGAGGCAGGGACCACCCCCCACCCCTCTCAAAGCCCAACGCTAAAAAGTTAAAGCCAATCAATGTTGATTTGCATTCCTGAGCAGCGGCCTTTGCTCGGCCCGATAGATCAATGGGCCCTTCATTTCTCCAGCCAGGAGTTGCTCAAACCTACTTTAAAACAAAGATAGATATAGCGATTGTAAGTAACTGGACCCGCAGCGGCGGCTTTTGAACTCTTATCGCTGAGCCCGCTGTGAGCTTCCCCCATCCACGCCCCCCCCTCCCACGCCAGCCCCAATCTATCCCATCGATTGTCATAGGTGACACTAATTAATAAACAGGGAAAGCTAATGAATGCAACTTTGCAGTCACTGGGGCTTCCGACCCGTTGCTCCTAATTACAAAGTTGACTTTAGGGGGGAAGGATCGGCTTGGATTAATTAAAAAAAACCGTTCCCGATTGACGCGGAGAGCCTAAAACCTGAGGCATCATGCAAAAAAATGACCCCTCCCCCTCAAAAGACAGTTTGACCTGTCCTCAACTTAATGACCACAATGGAGCCCCTGTTGTTAAGTGAGACATTTGGGGTGTGGGTTCTGCCCCATTCGATGACCTTTCTTGCCACCGTCATTAAGTGAAGCACTGCAGTTGTTTATTTATTTATTTTTTTATTTTATTTTAATTAGATTTACATGCCGCCCTATCTCCATAGGACTCAGGGCGGCTCACAACAATTAAAATAGACAATCTCAATCCAGGTAAGAAACATGTTAAAATACATATTAAACACATATTAAAATACATTAAAATCCAAACCCCATCAGCCCAGGCTGGGCAATTTAAACAGCCACGTTTTTAGTTTGTGGCGGAAAATGCGAAGATCAGAGGCCAACCGGAGCCCCCAGGGGAATTGATTCCAAAGGGTGGGTGCGCCCACAGAGAAAGCTCTACCTCTGGGGGTCGCCAGCCGACATTGTCTAGCCAACGGCACCTTGAGTAGGCTCTCCCTGTGAAAATGCACCGGACAATGGGGAGCAGTTGTTGGTTGCAGATGGTCCGACAGATATCCTGGGCCTAAGCCATGTAAAGTTAATAACCTGGCAGTTAAGTGAATCTGAAGGCAATGTCTGAAATGCAAGCTGTTCCAGTGATGAAGCACCCACAATTTCTGGTGGCAAGCTGTTCCCCTGGTTAATTGTCCTCACTGTTATGAAGTTTCTCCTCAGTTCCAGGTTGCTTCTCACCTTGATTAGTTTCCATCCATTGTTTCTTGTCCTGCCTTCAGGTGCTTTGGTGGCCCCCTTCTTCTATGTGGCAGCTCCTCATATACTGGAATGCTGCTGTCATGTACCCTGTAGTCCCTGTTTTCTCTAGACTAAAGGTAAAGGTAAAGGTTCCCCTCGCACATACATGCTAGTCGTTCCTGACTCTAGGGGGCAGTGCTCATCTCTGTTTCAAAGCCGAAGAGCCAGCGCTGTATGAAGTCGTCTCCGTGGTCATGTAGCCGGCATGACTCAATACCAAAGGCCCACGGAATGCTGTTCCCTTCCCACCAAAGGTGGCCCCTATTTTTCTACTTGCATTTTTTACCTGCTTTCGAACTGCTAGGTTGGCAGAAGCTGGAGCAAGTCACAGGAGCTCACCCCGTTACGCGGCACCAGGGATTCGAACCTCTGAACTGCCGACCTTTCGATCGACAAGCTCAGCATCTTAGCCACTGAGCCACCACATCCCTTATTTCTCTAGACTAGCCATACACAAATCCTGCAGCCGTTCCTCACATGTTTTAGTCTCCAGGCCTTTAATCATTTTCGTTGCTCTTCTCTGCACTTTTTCCAAAATTCAATATCTTTTTGTGTGTGTGTGTTTGTGTGTGTGTCTGTGTGTGTAATGTGACCAAAACTGGATGCAGTATTCCAAGGGCGGCCTTACGGATGAAATCATTCCATTTCAGTCGCTGGGTAGCAAAACGGATCATTCCCAAAGCGGATAATCGGAGACCGAAAGGGCCTCTGACGTGCTCTAAAGTTTTCAGACCCTGATCCCCAAAACTTCTCCCGTAATTAGCAAAGTTTCCTTCGACAAGGGAGCCGGAGAAGAATCAGAAAGGAAGATGGATAAAGGCGGCCTCGCTTTTGTTCTACGGTCGATACTTTTATTGAAAGAGATGCCATCACCAGAAAAAAGAAAAGAAAGGATAAATAAAAGCTTTGTTCAACAAAGAGCGACAATTAAAAATGGCAAGGCTAGCAAAAAAAAAACCCAAACAAACTCTGATATAAGGAGGGAATTGCCTTGGGAGAATCATCCATCGCAGCCGCCGGCCCTTCTCTGCAAAACCCTACTTGGCAGCCCACGCAGGAGGTGGATGCCAGGACGGGGCCGCCTTACAGTCAAGCAGCTGTGCTGGTTGAAAATTCTGGCAATCCCTTTGGCCACAGGTTTCCTCTAGCTTCTCTCTGGCACGCGAACTCAGCCAGAAATTCACCTGCCAGCCACGCCGGCTTATATCTATTTCTTAATGAAATGGACCTGCTGCCCAACGCACGATCGGGGCGGCTCAAGAATAAAGAAACATTAAACACCTTGAATGCAATAAAATTAATAGGGGTTGGATAAATCTAAGAACTAAGGTACATATTGAATCAGAATCAGACTGGAGTTATAATAGACCTTGGACGACTTCTAGTCCAGCCCTCTGTTTAAGCAGGATACCTTATACCAGTGATGGCTAACCTTTTTACCGTCGTGTGCCAAAAGCGGGGGGAGAGTGGGGGGTCGCGGATGCGTGTGCCCATATCCATAATTCAATGCGCCCCACCCTCCCGCGCATACACACGTGACCCACACCCCACACCCTTCCCCCTGCTTTTGGCACGGGATGGCACGGTGGGCCTGTTTTTCCTCCTCCCCAGGCTCCAGAGGCTTTCTAGGAGCCTGGGGAGGGCAAAAACAGCCTTCCCTATCTCCCCAGCAGCCTTCCGGAGGCTGGAAACAGCTAGTTTCCTGACTTCCAGTGGGACTGGAAGGCCTGAAAATCAGTTGGCAAGTGCGTGCATGCGAGCTGGAGCTGAATTAGGGCAACACTCGCGTGCCCACTTATATAGCTCCGTGTGCCACCTGTGGCACTCGTGCCATAAGTTCGCCATCACAGCCTTATACCATTCCAGACAGGTGGCTGACCAGTCTCTTCTTAAACCCCATCCCACCCCCCAGTGATGGAGCACCCACAACGTCTGAAGATAAGCTGCTCCACTCGTTCTGACTGTCAGGAAATTTCTCCTCAATTTTAGGTTGCTCCTCTCCTTGACTGGTTGCTTTTTTTCCTGCCTTCAAGTGCTTTGGAGATTAGATCGACCCTCTCTTCTGTGTGGCCACCCCTCAAATATTGAAAGACTGCTATTTTACACTGGGAGAACCAAAACTGGGAACTGACCACTGGCATCTGGACTCCAGTGTAATCCTCCAGGATTCCAAATCTCTTAGCTTCACCCTTGCCAGACCTGGATCAAAGGGATATTGGGTCCCTGTTTCCTCTCCGAAGCATTGATAATGCACTGTCAAGATCAAATTGCTTGACTTCTTCTGAGCTTCTAGCGCTCTTCAGCTGGCTATTCAAGCCGAAGGAGGGAGGGGTTGAATCATGATAAACTTTCGTCTACGGACCATGATAGCGTGAACCTCACCAAGATCACTGCTGCAGGTGTTAGACAGAGACCTGGACTGTTCCCATAACAAAAGGAAGTTTTACAATCGGACAATGTGAACACCCAAGGGTGGGGAGAAAGGAAATTTACTGTTTAACTAAGCGAGCTTTTGCACGGGAAAATCAGAGCTGGTTTTGCTTCTGCAGTTCTGAGATGGTATATCCAATAAAGTTATACTTTGGGAGATTCAAAACTCCTGAGAGTGTTTATGGAGATTCTCCATCATCCAGGTCATGGCTGTCCCAAAGGTGCTTTTTTTGAAGAGACAACTTGGACTTTCTGGTTTTTCTTTGAAGATGTTTCATTTCTCATCCAAGAAGCTTCTGTCAGCATTTCACGCTGCACTTACAATAATGCTGACATAAAAAGGAGAAGCAGAGGCATCTGGAAAGGGACGGTTGACTCTTCACCTACTTATTTTCCCTGGAGAGAATATCACCTAGGAGATGAGATGGGGGGGGGGGAAATTCCTTTGAGTGGGAGCAGTAGATTAGGGGCAGAGTGACTGGAAAGATGGCCAATGAGTGCAGAGGAGTGGGGAGAGGAAAAGGAGGGCTTTGGCTGAGGAAGCCAGAGTTGGCTGCGATGAGTCGGAGCTAGAGTGTTCGTGCTTAATAAATAAGAGGTGTTTTTTTCATCAAAGACTTTGTTTGAAATGCAATTTATTTGAGACGACTTCGAAACCTGACAGCTTCTTCACCTCCGACTGGATGATGGTGGAGAATGGAAGCATTTATACTCCTTGCAGACAGCTGGTCATTTGCATCCTTTTTAAGGATGCAAACAGTCGTTGAGGCCACTGTGTCCTCAAAGGAGCCTTCCATTCCACTCACCCACCCCCATCCAGTCAGAGCTGAAGAAGCTTTTTGGATGAGAAGCGAAACGTCTTCGAAGAAAAACCAGAAAGTCCAAGTTGTCTCTTGAAAAAAAGCACCCCTGGAACTCCCAAGAGTGTTTACTTCTTTTGGGTTCGCTAGTCAGACTGTTGACAGAGTTGATAATCCCCAAGGACCTTCCCTCTACCACTTATATATCCCCCCCCCTTTCTTAAATGACTGACTCTCTTTCTCTGCCGCCTGCCACCCCTGCACTTCAGACAATTAGATACCCTGCTGGAGGCCCATGGATCAGTTTTGATTAATGCTCAGGAGATGGCAGGAGGCCTTCTCCATCCAGCCTTCCACCCCGGGGGTCCCCGCTGACCCTGACCCTCTAATGAACACTGCCGAGGCCGAGTCTCACCTGCACCCATGTGATGCTTCCCAGCCTTGACTGCAGCCCTCAGCGCTTCGGTCCCCTGCTGGGTGATGATTGGCAGCAAGAGACCAAGGTGAGACCCCAATTAGCCATGGAATCAATGGCAGGTCCTTGGACCACCCTGCAGGTTGTCGGGCTGCCTGTGCCAGACGCTCCAGCTTGTTAAGATGGTTTAGTTCCCGGGATTCTGGGAGGAGGAGGCCCACGCTCGCCTTGCCCCCACCCAAGAAATAAAGACTAGAACCTCAGCACAACATGCCGATGACTTATTAAGGCTTTATCGATCTGTCACCTTCCAGGGTTTGAAACTCTGAGTGATGGGCCGAGGGCGGATCATAAGCGTGGCGGGTTTCTATGGCACTGAAGTGGGATCCCCATTTATTTCTTCCATAACATCTGAATATGAATCCTGTTTCCCTAACGCTCCACTGGAAAAGGTCTACCCCCCACACACACAACCCTGAAGCAATTTCAGTAGCTTAAATAAAATATTCCTATTTCGAAAAGGAAAGGCAGGCGAACAGAGCTAGGCTCACAGATGTGTGAGCATGATGTTGTGATTGGAAAAGGATAATATACATTCAGAATTGGCCAAAGTATCAGGGAGAATAAGTCCCCAATAGATGGGATAGATTAATTTTTCAGTGAGGATGGGGTTGATTGGGCCATGAAAAAGTAGAACAATCTGAAGCAGGAGATGAAAAGCATTTATCTGAGTGATCTTGGAATAGAAACTTATTCCTCCCTCCCTCCTTCCTTCCTTCCTTCCATTCTTCCTTCCTTCCTCCCTCCTTCCCTTTCTTTTTCCTGCCTTCCTTCCTTCCTTCCTTCCCTCCCTCCCTCCCTCTTTTCTTCCTTCCTGCCTTCTTTCCTGCCTTCCTGCCTCATTTCTGCTTTCCATTCTGCCTTCCTCCTTCCTTCACTTTCTTTTTTTCTTTCCTTCCTTCCTTCCTCCCACCCTCCCTCCCTTCATGATAAAACAATAGGTAACAGATTCCTTCACTCTAAAAAGGGGTATAGTAGATCAAAGCTGACACCCTCCCCCCCAGAGCATAGAAAAACCTCAAAGAAATAGTGCAAGATTGGAAGACACGGAGAGACCTGGCTGATACAATCACCAAGAGTTGAACATGACTGAATGGACATCCTCATCCTCATCACCATCATATTCATCCTCATCATCAGAACCTAGCTTCAAATCATTGGTTGGTCATGAAAATCTGCTGAGTAAATCCTTGCCAACTACTATGCCAGGTAAAAATAAGGCTTAAGAGTTTGTCAATATGTAGGTTCAGAGGGACACGATGTGTGAATCCAGCCATTCTACTGTGGTTCATTTGCTTGAGAGGAACCTGTGTAGCCAATAAAGCAACATATATTTTTATTAAGCCAGCTATGGCATGCTGAATCTGGATGATCATGGCTCCAGTGAGGAATTCTGACTTCAAGTCCCACCATAGCAATGAAAGCCAACTAGGCCACTTTACACACCAGTCCCTCTCTCTCTCTCTCTCAGCTCAACCCATCTCACAGGATCATTGTGGAGAAAATAGGAGGAGAAAGGTCTGTTGGGTATGTTTGCTGCTTTGAGTTATTTGTAAAATAATAGAGGCAGGATACTGAATGAATGAATGAATGAATGAATGAATGAATGAATGAATGAATGAATGAATGATGCCTCTGCTATCTCCTTGTAAGAATTAACAGAGGGGTAATATAATATACGGTCATTTTGCCATAAGGGCTTGATAAAAATACAGTGTCTCAAAGGTGCTTTTTCCAAAGGCAACTGGACTTTCTGGTTTTTCTTTGAAGACGTTTTGCTTCTCATCTTTCATTTTCTTTCTCTTTCGCTTCTCATCTTCTTCTTCGGCTCCTTGGATGAGAAGCGAAAGGTCTTCAAAGAAAAAAAAAAAACAAAGTCCAGTTGCCTTTGGAAAAAGCACCTTTGGGACAACTGTGACCTGGGATGACGGAGAATCTCCATAGACAATACAGTGAGAAACATTTCTTTCTTTCTTTTTTTTAAATTAGATTTATATGCCGCCTTTCTCCGAAGACTCAGGGTGGCTTACAATGCATTAAGCAATAGCCTTCATACTTTTGTATATTTATACAAAGTCAGTTTATTGCCCCCACAAACTGGGTCCTCAATTGACCTACCTTAGAAAGGATGGAAGGCTGAGTCGACCTTGAGCCTGGGGAGATTCGAACTTACAGTAATTGCAGACAGCTGAATGTTAATAACAGGCTTTTAGTCTGTTGAGCTATCCAGGCTCCTGGATTTTTGCCCACCAAGGCCGTTTGTTTTGTGCATTGTGTACCTAGAATCCTCCTCACTACAGCCAGAAACAACAGGTGACTCTACTCACATTCAAGGTTCGCCTGGCCACAAAAAAAACTAGACAAATGTTTCTAACGTCAGGACCTTGGACAGCTCCTGGGTGCGAGCTAGGCAGGTTCGCTCTCCGAATTCAGGACCCTGGACAGCTCCCACATGCAACCTTCAGAGTACTGTGTGTCATATCTTATTTTAAATATTTTGAATCTGTCTTTTTATTATGTGTTATATTGTTTTATTACATTGTTGTAAACTGCACAGTGTCAGATAGCTCAGATGGATGGTGTAGACATTTAATTAATTAAGATCAATAGAGGGGAATATTTGTAGTCGAGTTTTGAACTGGGAGGACCTTGCTGCCCTCTGAGCTGGTTGGTTTTACTGCAGGCATTTCATGACCCCACTAGGTAACATCATCAAGGCTAGAATGGAGTGGGGTTTGTGGAGTGGAAGGGAAGGGAAGGGAAGGGAAGAAGAGGAAGAGGGAGGAGGAGGACTGTGAGGTCCTTGGTGCTCTTTGAGCTTCGCTGCTTCTTTGCAGACATTTCATTACCCAACCAAGTAATAGCAGGAGGAGGAGGAGGAGGAGGAGGAGGAGGAGGAGGAGGAGGAGGAGGAGGAGGAGGAGGAGGAGGAGGAGGAGAACTGTGGGGTCCTTGGTGCTTACTGAGCTTGGTGGTTTTCTTGCAGATGTTTCACAACTCAACCAGTCTAACCCTACTTCTAAGCCCAACTCTTCTAGCACTGATGACATTACCTAGTTGGGCAATGAAATATCTGCAAGAAATTGGGAGCACCTAGGACCCCACAGTCATCCTCCTCCTCCACCTTCTCCTCCTCCTCCTTCTCCTCCTCCCCTTTCTAGCAGGGTCATAAAACCTCTGCAAGAAAACAACCAAGCTCAGAGAGCACCAAGCTCCTCACAATCCTTCTCTTCCTCCTTCTCCTTCTCCCCCTCCCCTCCCTCTAGCACTGCTTTAGGTAGACTGCATTAGTGAGGCCACACTTGGAATCCTGCATCCAGGTTTGGTCACCATGATAACAAAAGGGATATCAAGACCCTAGAAAGAGCACAGAGGAGAGCAGCAAAGATGAAAAAGGTTCTGGAGGCTAAATGTCATGATGAAAGATTGAGGGAATTAGGCATGCCTAGTCTAAAGAAGAGAAGAACCCCTGCCTAATAATAATAGTAGTAGTAGTAGTAGTAGTAGTAGTAGTAATAATAATAATAATAATAATAATAATAATAATAATAATAATATAGTAGTTGAAAAGAAAAAAGTATGGTTCATTGACATTGCAATCCCTGGTGATGCACGGATTGAAGACAAGCAGCAAGAAAAAATCACAAAGTACCGGGACTTGCAAATTGAAGTTGAGCAACTGTGGAAAAAGAAATTGTGTGTTGTCACGATTGTAATTGGAGCCCTTGGAGCAATACCCAAAGGGCTACCCCGCTATTTAGAAATTCTAAATTTACCGGACTTGAACATTTTGACTCTACAAAAAACCACCTTGCTCGAAACAGCTTACATCCTCTGACAATACCTTAACAGTTCCTAGGTCCTTGGATAGGACTCGAGCTGCTGAGCTATTAACCAGCCTCAAAGGCTGTGAATCTCACTACAGATTAAATAATAATAATAATAATAATAATAACAACAACAACAACAACAACTTCATTGTCATTGTGTGTATATACACAGTATACCCATACAACGAAATTCACTCAAATTCACCCAAAGACCAGGTCCAACACATATAACAATCCCCTAACACACTTCCACCCACCACAAATTCCCCATCCCTAAACCACCCAAACATCCACACAACAGACCAAGTCATGCTGTCCAACAGCTCACTGATGGTGGCCCTTGAGTTCATTGTTGAGTGCAATTATAGCTCTGGGATAAAAACTGTTCAGAAAACGTGTAGTCTGAGTTTTAATTGTTCTGTATCTTCTGCCAGAAGGCAACAGTCCAAAAAGATTGTAAGCAGGATGGGCAGAGTCTCTGAGAATGTTATGCAACTTTCTCAAACAGCGAGATTCGAAGATGTCATCCAGGGTTGGTAGCTGGAGCCTGATGATATTCTGGGCAGTTTTAATGATTCTCTGTAGAGTTTTTTTGTCCACTACAGAGCTGCTCCCATACTACGTAAGAATGCCATATGTCAGGACACTCTCAATGGTGCTGCAATAGTAGGACAGAAGTAGATGCTGAGATAGATTTATCTTCCTGAGCATTCTTAGGAAGTACAGCCTCTTCTGTGCATTCTTCACAAGCATGTTAACATTCATAGTCTATGAGAGGTCCTTCGAGTGATTTCTGGCCCAGAAATTTAAAACTACCAAGCAGGAGACCCTACAACACTTCTGACAGATGTCAGTCCAATCTCTTCTTGAAAGCCTCAGTTCAGATTTCCTGACTGCTGGGCCAATCCTAGATCCATCTTTAATGGTTCCATGGTGATGGAACAGAAGGTTTCATTCCTGATCCATCTCTTCATGGAAAGGATGAAGTGGGTTCCTGGTTGTAGGTGTTGTTCAGAAGAGCTTCCTCCTTGTAGTAGACAGATCATTCCTCAACAGGATTGATGAGAGCCCGTGGGAAGCCCCCATCCAGTGCTGAAGACAGCAAAACAGTTATTACATCAGAACAAATATTGTCTGGCAGAGTTAGGGAGCCCGTGTGTCTTCCACACCAATAATTCAATGCCGCTTAATTAAAAGGATCGCTTGAAAAATTAAAACAATGCATCCGTGGTTTAGAATACATTATCACATTAGCATTTTCCATTCGATCCCCCCCCCCCCCAAATAGAAACTTAAAAACAGCTCAGGGAAATGTTAAACCAGCAGGCTATTTTTTTTAAAAGGAACATTTGGATGGGGCCCTCTCAATTCACGGCCCACAGAGGACAGGTTGGTGACTGCAACCACAAAGTTGAAATCCCATCATGTTTATGAATAGAGGGCTGCAGTATCCATCTTGATTTTTTTTATACCTCCTCTATTCTATAGAATAGAATAGAATATAGAATAGAATAGAATAGAATAGAATAGAATAGAATAGAATAGAATAGAATAGAATAGAATAGAATAACAGAGTTGGAAGGGACCTTGGAGGTCTTCTAGTCCAACCCCCTGCCCAGGCAGGAAACCCTACACCACTTCAGACAAATGGTTATCCAACATCTTCTTAAAAACTTCCAGTGTTGGAGCATTCACAACTTCTGGAGGCAAGTGGTTCCACTGATTAATTGTTCTAACTGTCAAGAAATTTTTCCTTAGTTCTAGGCTGCTTCACTCCTTGATTAGTTTCCACCCATTGCTTCTTGTCCTGCATTCAGGTGCTTTGGAGAATAGCTTGACTCCCTCTTCATTGTGGCAGACCCTGAGATATCGGAAGACTGCTATCATGTCTCCCCTAGTCCTTCTTTTCATCAAACTAGACATACCCAGATCCTGCAACCGTTCTTCATATGTTTTAGTCTCCAGTCCCCTAATCCTCTTTGTTGCTCTTCTCTGCACTCTTTCTAGAGTCTCCATATCTTTTTTACATCGTGGCAACCAAAACTGGATGCAGGATTCCAAGTGTGGCCTTACCAAGTGGTGTTAACACTTCACATGATCTTGATTCTACCCCTCTGTTTACGCAGCCTAGAACTGTGTTGGCTTTTTTGGCAGCTGCAGCACAAGGCTGGCTCATATTTAAATGGTTGTCCACACCAAGATCCCTCTCACAATTACTACTATTGAGCGAGGTACCACATACACGGTACCTGTGCATTTTGTTTTTCTTCCCTAAAAGTAGAACCTTCCTTTTTTCACTGTTGAATTTCATTTTGTTAGATAGCGCCCAATGTTCAAGTCTGTCCAGATCCTTCTGTATCTTATGCCTATCTTCTGGAGTGTTGGCTATTCCTGACAGCTTGATTGCAACAAAAATTCTCCCCCCTAACTGCTCAGCCCTATCTCCTTTGCTTGGTGGTGCCTCTTCTCTCCCATCCTCCTTTCTAATTCCTCCTTGAAACTCCTTCTCTATTTATCGATTTACTTTATTGGTATTTGTTCGTTTGTTTTGTTTATTTATTTATCCATCCATCCATTTATCCATCCATCCATCCATGCAATTTATATGCTGCCCATCGTGTCATCAGGAGACTCCAGGCGACTTACAAAAAGCTTAATCTGGCAATATAGGTAGTCCTCAACTTACAACCACAGTAGAGCCCCAACATTTATGTTGCTAAAGGGTTATTATGTGAGTTCTGGTCCATTTTACAATCTTTCTGGCCTTACAGTTGTTAAGGACATCACCGCTGTTCTTGCATTAGTAACCGGGTTGTTAAACGAATCTGGTTTTGCTCATCAGAAGGTCGCAAAACCGGATCATCTGACCCCGGGATACTACAACCGTCATAAATATGAGTCAGATGCCAAGCATCCAATTTTTTTTTTATTGAAAATTTTAAGAAAAATTTTACATATATTTCCCCTTCCCCCTCCCTCCTCCCCTTCCCACCTTCCCCTTCCCAACCCACCCACCCCCACTTCCCAGAGCAAAATATAACATTTAACAATCCTAAACTAATATAAGCTAATAATCTATAGTCCCTTATCACCCTCTTGAGTTTTTAACTCCCTTTTACTAACCTAACTTTAAGTACTTTATAAACTCCCTTTATTCATTCTTTATTCATAAGCTATTTGTAATTTTTTAGACCGATATTTGCCTTGAATATACTCTATCCATCTTTTCCATTCCAACATACGTTTTTCATTTGAAGGATCTTTTAGATAGGCTGAAATTTTCGCCATCTCTGCTAAATTTACTACTTTTAATGTCCATTCTTCAATAGATGGTAGCATCCAAATTTCGATCACGTCACTGTGGAGAGGCTGCCAAGGTCGTAAGTGTGAAAGACAACCATAATTCTCTTTTTCAACGCCGTTGGAACTTTGAATGGTTACTAAGCGAACTGTTATAAGTGGAGAACACCCTGTATGTGGGGAGGGCAGCAAGGATGGTTTCCCACCTCTGCTTCCACATGAGAAGCCAGCTCTGCTGCATTCTGAAGACCTAGCAAACCTTGAGATCCCCAGGCCATGCAGCAAAGTGCCCGCCGTCTCCTCGAGAAAAATGTGGCTGTTGAGGTGTAAAATTAGCAATGCAGCAAAAAAAGGATTGAGGGGTGTGTGTGTGTGTGTGTGTGTGTGTGTCACCCCCCCCCTCTACCCCCCAAACAGTCCACCTCCCAGGTATATCCATCAGCCCCTGACAGGCTGAGGGAGCACAAAACACCGGCTGTTAATTCGCTTGTGTTTATTCCTCACGTTAATGAGTCTTTTCGCGCATCCCAATAATAAGCCCATTAGCTACAAATGGTGGCACGAAAACACTTTCCCCGTTTATCGCCCAGACTACAAATCTCCGTTAGTCCTAATTAAAACAACTGTTCAACCTTTAATTAAGTCATCTTTTTTCCGTCCTTTTTTTTTTTTCCTCATTCCGGCAAAATCACAAAGCGTAAGGGGTCAATGGGAAGAGCTCTGCCAGAGCTGGTCTCCTTCAAATAGGTGGATTTTTAAGCCCTGGGGTGTAGTAGGGTGGTCCATACAACTGAATGAGCTGATGGCATGCTCCCATATTCCTAGGAAGAATTAAATTCATGGTACTCCACACCAGAGGCTGCACGGGTTTCTGAGTGCACACCAGGGTGACATTTACGCCTAGCATCTTGTGCCTTGAAGGTCTCAAAGGCATTCGTCCAACCATCCAACCAACCAACCAATCAGCCAACCTAAGTATAGCAACAGAAGAGGATATTTGTAGCTCAGGTGGAGTCCTTGGTGCTCTCTGAGCTTCGTTCCTTTCTTGCAGATTGGGTAACATTGGGTTACCCAAACTGGGTAACATCATCAGTGCTAGAAGGGAGTGTGATCTGTGGAGATGAGATGGAGGAGGAAGAGGAGGAGAACTGTGGTGTCTTTGGTGCTCTCTGATCTTCATTGTTTTCCTGCAGACATTTCATGACTCAACTAGGTAACATCATCAAAGCTAGAAGGGAGTGGGGTGCGCAGTGCAGAGAAAGAGGAGAAGAAGAGGAAGAGGGGGAGGGGGAGGGGGAGGAGGAAGAGGAGGAGGAGGAGGAGGAGGAGGAGGAGGAGGAGGAGGAGGAGGAGGAGGAGGAGGACGACTGTGGCTTCCTTGGTGCTCTCTGAGCTTGGTTGTTTTCTTCCAGGTGTTTTATTATCCAACTAAGTGACATTATCAGTTCTCAGTTATATAGTCATTTGCCAAAAGAATTTTTTTTAAAGAAGAGACTGGACAGCCACTTTTCTGAATGGGATAGGGTCTCCTGCTTGAGCAGGGGGCTGGGCTAGAAGACCTCCAAGGTCCCTTCCAGCTCTATTCTGATTCTGATTGATTCTGATTCTAATTCTGCCTGTGGAACACTCTACCGCTGGAGTTTAGAACTGTCCTCACTCTTATGGCCTTCTAGAAGGGGATCAAAATTTGGTTTTACCAGTTGGCTTGGCTGCCCGAGGGAGCCTCTCACCACAGGGGTGGCTGATGGGATAAGAAGACCTCCTCCCTACGCCGTCCACCTCTTGGTTTCCGGTTAAATTTTTAATTGGCATAGTTTTAATATTTCAATTGCTTTTCTATTTATCTTTTTAGAATCTGTAAGCAGCCCAGAATGGTCTTTATAGGGAGAGGGGCGGTATAAAAATTTGATGAATTAAATAAAGCTAGGTGGTCATTAAGACTTGATGGCGCATAATCAATTAATCACATTTCTTCTTCACTTCCTTTATTAAACGCATCGATGTTGAGAGAGATACAAGGTTCTACCTGTTGCACTTCTGGCAACTTCAGCCATGGTTAATTGATGCTGTTTTGCGATGTTGTCTGTGCAGGACTCTCTAGCACAAAGGTGTCAAACTCAAGGGTACTTAGATCTGACTCACGGGGCCATCCTGGAAACAGGAAAGGACCAGCCTGTCAAAATGGAGATTGGGAGGGCCACGAACGCCCCTCCTTCCCCCCCCCCCAGTTCCATTTTCACTGGCAGAGGGCCAAAAACAAAACAAAGGAGAAATCTTTCCCCTTTTGCATTTGAACATTCAAGAAGGGACAGGAAAGGAGAAAAGGAAAGACAAAGAAAAAGATGGGAAGAGAGCAAGGAAGGAAAAAGAAGGAAAGAGGGGAAGGAAGAAGAAAGGGGAAGGAAGAGAGGAGCAAAAAGAAGGAAAGGAAAGGAAAGGAAAGAATGAAGAACTGAGAGAAGAGGAGAGGAGAGGGGAGGGGAGGGGAGGGACAGGGAAAGGGAGGGGAGGGGAGGGGAGGGAGAGGGGAAGGGAGGGGAGGGGAGGGGAGGGGAGAGGAGAGGAGAGGGGAGGGGAGGGGAGGAGAGGAGAGGAGAGGAGGGGAGAGGAGAGGAGAGGAGAGGAGAGGAGAGGAGAGGAGAGGAGAGGAGAGGAGAGGAGAGGAGAGGAGAGGAAAGGAAAGGAAAGGAAAGGAAAGGAGAGGAAAGGAAAGGAAAGGAAAGGAAAGGAAAGGAAAGGAAAGGAAAGGAAAGGAAAGGATGAAGAACTGAGAGAAGAGGAGCAGAGGAGAGGAGAGGAAGGGAGAGGGGAAGGAAGGGAAGGAAAAGGAAAGGAAAGAAGAGAGGGAGGGAGGGAGGGAGGGAGGGAGGAGATTATAATGAGAGTGAAGGAGGTTCTGAAGAAAGTCCTGCCTTAGCACTTGGCCATCACAGGTGCCCCCAACACAAGTGACGTCAAGCTGGCCATGCCCACCCTGGCCACACCTACCCCAGCCCCCCAAGGTCAAACGCAACCCTGATGCGGCCCCCAATGAAATCGAGTTTGACACCCCTGCTCTAGCAGTTCCCAAAAGATGAGATCCAGCTGGAGTCCAAAAGTTCAGAAGATAAAACCTCTACCCAGATTGGATCCTGCAACATTATCCTGGGACAAGTAGATCCGCCTTCGTTGGTGATGTCTTTCAAGTTGTCTCTCCATCTTCTTCTTGGCCTGCCTCTTATTCTTTGATCATCTCCTCTTATTCATATATGCCTTGTATGGTATGGAATCCCAATCCATCAATCAGTCAATCAATCAATCAAACACGAAATTTTAAAAATGCAACTGTTGTGTTCAGCTAACAGGCTCTAGTCCCTCAGCACCCACGTGCACACAATCGTTCCTGACACCTGGTTCACCCTGCTGGCCCATCTCGAGCTCCCTTTGCCAAGAACGGTTGCAGGAATGGGGTATCAGAATCAGAATCGAGCTGGAAGGGACCTTGGAGGTCTTCTAGTCCAGCCCACGGGCTCAAGCAGGAGACCCCATTTCAGTCCAGTCTCTCCTTGAAAGCCTCCAGTGATGGAGCACCCACAACTTCTGGTGGCAAGCTGTTCCACTGGTTAATTGTCTTCACCGTCAGGAAGCTTCTCCTCAATTCCAGGTTGCTTCTCTCCTTGATTATCACTGGTCAAGAGAAAAGAAGAGCCAGGGGGGACATGATAGATAGCTCTGCAGACTAAAGCATCGTAATTAACATCCAGCTGTCTGCAATTACACCAGTTCGAATCTCCCCAAGCTCAAGGTTGACTCAGCCTTCCATCCTTTCTAAGGTAAGTCAATTGAGGACCCAGTTTGTGGGGGCAATAAGCTGACTTTGTATAAATATACAAAAGTATGAAGGCTATTGCTTAACGCATGTAAGCCACCCTGAGTCTTCGGAGAAGGGCGGAATATAGATCAATTTTTTTAAAAAAATAGCAGCATTCCAGTATTTCAGGGGCTGCCATAAAGAAGAGGGGAGATCAAATTATTCTCCAAAGCACCTGAAGGCAGGAGAAGAAGCAACAGATGGAAACTAATCAAGCAGAGAAGCAAAATGGAATTAAGGAGAAATTTCCTTACAGTGAGGACAATTAATTAGTGGATTGATGGATGAATGGATGACTGAATTTTAGCTGACTTGTGCAAACTCTGTCCTTACAATGTATGAGAAAACTTTTGATTCTGGCCCTATCGGGATGCTAAGGCACAAAGTAGAATTTGGTTGAAGTTAAGAATTCCTAGCTGGTCATTTAAATAGGGTATGAATCTACTGTGGTCCTTGACTTTCGACCATTCCTTTAGTGACTGTTCAAAGTCACAATACCACTGAAAAAAGGGACATGCTCATTTTTCACATTTACGATCATCGCAGCATCCCCAGGGCCACATGATCCCTTTAGCGACCTTCTGAGCAACGTCGATGGGGAAATCAGATTCATTTAACAACCCTGCGACTTACTAAAAACAGCTGCAATGATTCCCTTAATAACTGTGGCAAGAAAAGTCGTAAAATGGGGCCAAACTTAGTAAAGCAGTATATCTTGCTTAACGACCAAAATGTTGGGCTCAATGGTGATTGTAAATCAAGGACTACCTGCGATCAAGGCTCACTGCAGTTATTAAGGTACTTATTTAGTGTAACAACTATGTGACTAACTGCAGTGATTCGCTTAATAACGGAATCCAGGTCAATTTGTCCAAAAATGCACGATCTCTGGGGCTTTTGGAAGATGGAAATAATGCTCCCCTCACCCACCCAGGAGAGAAGCGGATGTCCCACCACAGCAGGGAGGCCCTAAGGACATTGCGAAGGTCCTACAGTTCATCACCTTAATCCTTCCTTGCAATTGGCTTATATAGGCTGTCAGAATCCTGATTTATTGACCCAAGTCCAACCTCAGTCAATAGGAGCTGCTCGGACTAGTAAATTGTAATATTGACTTGCTGGGTGGGAGGGGGAGAGAATGACACAGAAAGAAAATCTTCATCGAATCCATTTGTAACCCAACGAGGAATCAGATCCTGCTGGAAATGGGTGAGGAATTTCCTGACCAATTAAGGTAGGGGGGAAACTAGGAACTGGGAAGAGGAAGTTTGGAAAATGTGGGCTTTTCACGCGAAAGCAGAGGGCTGGAAGGGACTTAAGAGGTCATCTAGTCCAACCCTCTGCTCAAGGCAGAAGATCTTACACCATCCCAGACAATTGTTTGCCCATTCCTTTCTCAAAAACCTCCATTGATGGAGCGCTCGTAACTTCTGGAGGCAAGCCGTTCTATGATTAATTAATAGAGTAACAGAGTTGGACGGCACCTTGGAGGTCTTCTAGCCCAACCCCCTGCTGAAGACCTTATATCATCCCAGTCAAATGGTTGTCCAATCTATTCTTGAAAACCTCCCACAACTCCAGGAGGTTAGCCATTCCAAGGATTAATTGTTCTTACGGTCAAGAAATTTCCCTTTACTTCTAGATTGTATTTCTCTTTAACAAGCTTCTACAAGTTGCTTCTAGGGCTTTGGAAAATTCCCCTCTTCTTTGGGACAGCCCCTCAAATATTGGAAGACTGCTATCATGTCCGTCCGTCCCCCCCAATCTTTCTCTTTGGTAGGCTGGACATAATAGGTCCCTCAACCGTTCTTCCTATGTTTTAGTCTCCAGTCCCCTGATCCTCTTTGTTGCTCTTCTCTGCACTCTAGAGTCTCTTTTTTATGTCATGGTCACCAAACCTGTATGTAGCATTCCAAGCATGGCCTTACCAAGGCATTATAAAGCGGCATTAACACTTCACATGATCTTGATTCTATCCCTCTGTTGATGCAACCTAGGACTGAGTTGGCTTTTTTGGCAGCTACAACTAATCAAGCAAGCAAACAAGCAGAATAGAGCAGGAAAGGACCTTGAAGGTCTTCTAGTGTAATCCCCCACTCGAGCAGGGGACCCTATGCCATTTCAGACAAGTATCTGGCCAGTCTCTTCTTCAAAACTTCCAGTGTTGGAGCACCTACAACTTCTAGTGGCAAGCTGTTCCACTGGTTAATTGTCCTCCGTTAGGAACTTTCTCCTTAATTCCTTGTTTCCTTGATTAGTTTCCATCCGTTGCTTCTTCTCCTGCCTTCAGCGGCTTTGGAGAAGAGGTGGACCCCCTCTTCTTTGTGGCAGCCCCTCAAATATTGGAATATTGCTATCTTGTCCCCCCCCCCCCCGCCATTCTTCTTCTCTCTAGACTAGCCAAACCCAAATCTTGCAACTGTTCTTCATATGTTTTAGTCTCCAGGCCTTTAATCCTCTTAGTTGCTCTTCTCTGCACTTTTTCCAAAGTCTCAACATCTTTTTTGTAATGTGGGGACCAAAACTGGATGCAGCATTCCAGGTGTGGCCTTACTAAGGTTTTACAAGATCACATCTGGAATGAGTTGCTGCACACTGCTAGCTCATACTTACGCGGTGGCCCCCTTATTACTGGTTTGAACTTTTATGCTTTCCTCTATGGCTTTTTCAAGCCATAGAGGCTTGAAAACTGCAAATTGATTGTATCTGCCAATCTGTTTGGAGTTTTCACACTAGTTACAGATTCTGGGAGTTTTGAGGAAGGCCAGTGTAGGTCTGCCAGAAAGTTCATAGCCAGATAGTAAGAGTTGTGCATGATATACTTCGGGTGGATGTTGTTGTGGCTCCGTTGCCTGAGCCTGTGTCATCGTCAGGAGAGGACTCCGAGAATGAAAGGGAGGAATTGGCAAGACCTCCCTCTCCAGGACCCTCCTCTCTGGCAATGCCCCCGGAGGACACCGAAGGGCAAGCGATAGGCCCAGAGCCAAGCACGACCCCGCAGCCACAGGTGGACGGCAATGGGGGAGATAAGTGCTGGCTGGATCCTCGACAGCGACGCAGGGAGCAACATGCCCAACAGAAGGCAAGGCGTGCCAGGGTTTAGCTGAGTCACTGGACCACACCCCACAGGATATATAAGGGAGCGTGGTGGCCAGTCAAAGCCTTGTGACGAACAAAACTGAAGGCTTCCATGCCATTCTGTATCACTGGACTATTGTTTCAAGGACTGAACTGTAAATATTGAGTGTTTACCTTTGATGTGCCAGAAGTGGAGAGTCGTTATCTCCCTTCCCTGTACTTAATAAACTCTTGGCAGGCAGCCACTGGGTTTTTGCCGGCTGGTTTGCTCATTAACTCCGGAACGCCTGTTTGTGTGTGTGTGCGTGGGGTCGGGGACACAACAGATGTGTTTATTTATTCCAACACTGTTTTGATGTTTTCATATTTTAATTAGCCCTTTGTTAGCCTGGTGCATTGTTTTGCTAAGGTGAACATCCATTTTTCTAAGGAACAATGAATGGTTTTTGGAATTCATTCATGTAAAGAATGCACAAATTCTTTCTGAAATTGTGAGATGTGATAAGGCCGCCACGGAGGGATGTATCTGGGCAGGCGAGAGCTGAAGCTCAGAAAAGAAACACATTTTCTAGTACAGGTAGTCCTCAACTTACGGTCACAATTGAGGCCAACATTTCTGCTGCTAAGGGAGACATTTGTTAAGTGAGCCTTGACCCATTTTCCAATTTCCTGGCCACAGTTGTTCAGTGAACCACTGCAGTTGTTAAGTTAGTAACATGTGCTGAGATGGACAGGCTAAGGTATATCTTAAAAGATAAGAAAGATTCAGTATATAATAGAAGTTGGGATAGATGCCTATTTTGGCTTAAAAGAAGATTAAACTTAGGAGAATGGTGATAAGATCGTCTAACTAGACTAACTAGATATTCATTAGGCTTTATAACTCTTTACAATTTTGATAAAAGCAGACCAATTGTTTTGTAGTTAATAAAAAAAATTTGATTGCATTGAAAGCTTTGGCTAGAATGATATTAGTTAATATTAATTGGAGAGTGAGCTTAACTCTCAATTAGTCTTGTTTGTTGTTCGGTTTTAGTCCTGTGTTTAAGTGTTTCTATGTTTTGCTTCTTATATTGCTTTTCATTATTGTGTATTAATTTTATTGCAAATATTTAATAAAGTTTATTTTTTAAAAAAGTTAGTAACATGGCCGTTAAGTGAATTCGGCTTCTCCGGTGAGTTTAGTTTGTTTGACAAGTCGAAAAAGGAGATCACTGGGCCTGGTAGCTCAGCAGGCTAAAAGCATTGTGATTAACACCAGCTGTCTGCAATTACTGTAAGTTTGAATCTCCCCAGGCTCAAGGTTGACTCAGCCTTCCATCCTTTCTAAGGTGGGTAAATTGAGGACCCAGTTTGTGGGGGCAATAAGCTGACTTTGTATAAATATACAAAAGTAGGAAGGCTATTGCTTAACACATTGTAAGCCGCCCTGAGTGGGCGGCATATAAATCATTTTTTTAAAAAAATCATATTTTAAATAAAAATAAAATAAATCATGTGACCCCGGGGACACTGCGACCGTCGTAAATACATGCCAGTTGCCAAGCGTCTGAATTTTGGGGATGACTGTGGGGATGGCTGCAATGGTCGTAAGTTTTCTCAGTGCCGTTGTAACTTTCAACCGTCACTAAGTGAAATATTGAAAGTCCAGGGCTATCTGTATGTCTTCTTGGGGCAGGTCACTGTTACAGATTCTTGCAAGTCTGACTGCGTTTCCCACCATTTGAGTCCGGGAGGGGGGGGGGGGGGCTGGCCTGAACTTCCTCCAGATATCGTCTCCTTTCCTGGGGATTCGAGGCGGGTTTGTTTTTGGTAACAGTTTCTGAATATAAACAGACCTTGGCTTAGCGACCATTCATTTCCTGACTGTTCAATGTCATGAAGGCATTGAAAGAATCAGTTAAGCTAAGGATGGAACTTAAGGACAGAGAGGAAACGATTTATTATGAAACATGGAAGAGATGGTATGATTGGCTGGAAAAGGAATCTAAAATTAATGGATAGTGTATAGCAAAAGAGAAGATACTATAATGGGATGTTGTATTTAATGTGTAGTAGGTATGTATATAAAATGTATTGATTATATGAATAAGTAGGTAACAAACGAAATGTGCATGTATATAGTTGACTGAAACTGGATATTATTAAAAATTCCGGTTTTGGAAAGCTGTAAAAGTGTAACTAAGATTTAAAAGATATAAATGTTGAACAAAAACAATTTTAAAAAGAAAAAAGAAAGAAGTGGGTTTTGACACTTATGACTGTCACAGAATCCCCAGAGTCACTGATCAAAATTTGGGCGCTTGAACGAGTAGAGTAGAGTAGAGTAGAGTGGAGTGGAGTGGAGTGGAGTGGAGTGGAATGGAATGGAATGGAATGGAATGGAATGGAATGGAATGGAATAGAATAGAATAGAATAGAATAGAATAGAATAGAATAGAATAGAATAGAATAGAATAGAATAGAATAGAATAGAATAGAATAGAATAGAACGCCGGACCACCCCAATGATGCCCTTGATGTGATGTCCTGTTGCCTGGAGGCTGTGTGGATCTGGATGGGGAGAAACAGGCTCAGACTCAACCCCTCCAAGACTGAGTGGCTATGGTTCCCGGCGCCCCGGTATAGCCAGCTGGCTCCATTGCTGGCAATTGGGGGTGAGATCCTGGTCCCCTCAGAGAGGGCTCGCAACTTGGGTGTCCTCCTGGATACATGGCTGTCTTTAGAAGACCATATGACGGCTGTGGCCAGGGGGGCCTTCTATCAGGTCTGCTTGATCTATCAGTTGCATCCCTTTCTAGACCGGGACGCCCTGCGCACGGTCACTCACGCCCTCGTCACTTCCCATCTAGACTACTGTAATGGTCTCTACATGGGGCTCCCCTTGAAGAGCACTCAGAGGCTCTAACTGGTCCAGAATGTGGCTGCGTGGATGATTATGGGGTGACTCGTCACACCCACGTAACACCTCTCCTGCGCGAGCTGCACTGGCTCCCGGTGGTCTTCCAGGTGTGATTCAAGGTGTTGGTTACCACCTTTAAAGCGCTTCATGGCTTAGGACCTGGATATCTACAAGACCGTCTGCTGCCACCGATAGCCTCCCATCGGCCGGTACGCGCCCACAGAGAGGGCCTCCTCAGGGTGCCGTCGGTCAAACTATGTCGACTGGTGACCCCCAGGGGAAGAGCCTTCTCTGCGGGGGGGGGGGGGGGGGCTGCCCTTTGGAATGAATTGCCCCCGGAAATATGCAGGATCCCTGACCTTTGCACCTTCCGCCGGGCCCTAAAGACCCTATTATTTCAGCAAGCTGGTTTGACGGTATGATGATTTTTAATGGGTTTTTTAGTTTTGGGTTTTTAATATTTAGCCAAACCACTGAATTACTTTTAAATTGTTTTAACTTTTGTGTCTATGTTTTTTATTACTGGCTATACACTGCCCCGAGTCCCTCGGGAGAAGGGGCGGTATAAAAATTTGATTATAAATAGAATAGAATAGAATAGAATAGAATAGAATAGAATAGAATAGAATAGAATAGAATAGAATAGAATAGAATAGAATAGAATCTGGAAGGGACCTTGGAGGTCTTCTAGTCCAACCCCCTGCTTAGGCAGGAAACTCTATACCTTTTAATGTATTTATGAGATCGTCATTTTTGAGCTTCCCAGCTGAATTCCAACAAGCAAAGTCAATGAGGAAAGCCAGATTCATTTAACGACCGCCTGACTCGCTTAAGAACTGCATTTTTTAAAAAGGCTGTAAAATGGGGTGCGACTCGCTTAACCACCACAATGGAAATTCTGTTTCCAAATGTGGTCGTAAGTGGAGGACTAGCTCTGTTAACTTCAAGGCCATCTCCGTCTCAAGGTGAGCAGCAATTTTTACATCATCCAAAGGCCCTCGGTTCAGACCCGCGGGAGGGAAGAAATGAAAGTCTCTTGCAACCGTTTCCTCTTTTAAAATTACTTTTGTTTTTATTTTCATCCTCATCGATACTCGCATTCATTCCCCTGAGTGCCCCTATCCAGCTTCCCCCTCAGTGCCTGGATTGACTCTGAAACCTAGAAGAAAGTTGGGGAGAAACGTGGAGAGAAGCCAACAAGCAGGGGAGGACAACAAAAGGATCGGAGCAGGGAGGGAGGAGGGGAGGGAGAGACAAAGGAAGATAAGGGAGGCTAAGACAGGGAGGGGGGGAAGAGATGGGGAGAGAGAAAGAGGAAGAAAGAGAGGGAGTGGGGGGAGAGGGGGGAGAAAGAGGGAGAAGGCGGTAGAGGGAGAGGGAAGGAGGAAGAAGGAGAGAGTAGGAGAAAGAGAGAGGAAGAGGGAGGGAGGGAGGGAGGGAGACAGAGGAGGAGATGAAGGGAGAGGGAGACAGGAAGGAAGAGGGGAGGGGAGAGAGGGAGGGAGAGGGAGGGAGAGGGAGGGAGAGGGTGGGAGATGGAGAGGAGGGAGGGAAAGGAGGGAGAGAGAGGGTGAAGAAGGGAGGGCGTGAGAGAGAAAAAGAGGAAGAGGGAGGGTGGGAGAGGGAGGGAGACAGAGGAGGAGATGAAGGGAGGGGAGGGAGGGAGGGGGACAGAGGGAGCAAGGGAGGGAGGGGGAGAAAGAAGGAGGGAGGATGGGAGATAGAGGAAGGGAGAGGGTGGGAGGGAGGGAGAGGGTGGGAGATGGAGAGTAGGGAGGGAGACAGGAAGGGAGAGGGGAGGGGAGAGAGGGTGGGAGAGGGAGGGAGACAGAGGAGGAGATGAAGGGAGGGGAGGGAGGGAGGGGGACAGAGGGAGCAAGGGAGGGAGGGGGAGAAAGAAGGAGGGAGGATGGGAGATAGAGGAAGGGAGAGGGTGGGAGGGAGGGAGAGGGTGGGAGATGGAGAGTAGGGAGGGAGACAGGAAGGGAGAGGGGAGGGGAGAGAGGGAGGGAGAGGGAGGGAGAGGGTGGGAGATGGAGAGGAGGGAGGGAAAGGAGGGAGAGAGAGGGTGAAGAAGGGAGGACGTGAGAGAGAGAAAAAGAGAAAGAGGGAGGGTGGGAGAGGGAGAGAGACAG
Organism: Masticophis lateralis; assembly: GCA_030761175.1. Lineage (NCBI taxonomy): Eukaryota > Metazoa > Chordata > Lepidosauria > Squamata > Colubridae > Masticophis > Masticophis lateralis. The sequence continues at coordinate 281,554,274 of JAUDYJ010000002.1, forward strand.
GAGATGAAGGGAGAGGGAGACAGAGGAAGGGAGGGAGGGAGAGGGAAGGGACAGAGGGAGAGGGAGTGAAGGAGAGGAGGGAGAGAAAGAGGGAGAAAGAGAGGGGGAGTGAGGGTGGGAAGGGAGAGAGGGAGGGAGGGAAAGGAGGGAGAGAGAGGTTGAGGGAGGGAGGGCCTGTGAGAGAGAGAGAAAGAGAGAGAGAAGGACGCAGGAAATACACCAGGGTGAGAAAAATTAACCCCACCACTCAAACACCGAAAAGGAAAAAACGGAGAAAGTTGGACCGCCCCAGAAAGATGGAGAAAAGACCCCCACCCCCGCCACTTCCTTCCTCCTTCCTCCTTTCCTTCCCCAGGAAAGCCAAGTGCCCAGTGAGTCCAATCTTTGGTACAAGAGCTGAAGAGCCAGAAATCCACCAAGCGTCCACTGCAGTCTCCGTAATGTCCAATCTCCAGAGACGGGTCTGCCAGCGGTCCCTTGGACGTAGCCGCATCGTCGTCCCTCAGCCGGCCCGTCAGAGGTCAGACCGCCAATATTTGAACAGGGCAGGTGATTGTGCAAAAGGGCCCAGCGAAGGGCCCTCGTCTTTGGTCAAGCGCCCGATTGTTCCCAATTGCTGGGGGAGGACAGTAACGGATAGGAAGAGAGGAGCCTAAGAATCCAACCACTGCCACGGCTTGGATCGGGTGCTGCTGGCGCAGCTGTTCTGCGCTCTCCACGGCAGCTGTGAGTCGGACCTCCAACTTCCAGCTCCCAAGAGCCCCCTCCTCTCCTCTCCTCTCCCCACCCCCACCCCCTTGGCACATCTGAAAGAACATGAGGTAGATGAAATCACTTCCCTTCTTTGGTACGTTGACATTCTGCACTAGCACAAAAGAAACACCCGTTTTCCCCACCCCTCATGTCCCACCCCCACCCCACCCCCAGTGATTCCCAAGGAGACATAATCTGCTTCCCACCCCCAACCCTCAGGCTATCTCAACACCACAAGGGGTTGTCTCCCGTCCTCCCCCCCCCAACCCATTCCCTCAAAGCAACGTCATGAAAGTGCAACCCGAGAAATGGGTGGTTTGGTTGTGTCCGTAGGAGGCAACACGGGAAGGGAGGAGCGTGAGAAGGAAGAGAGGGTTGGGTTGGAACAAGGGTGGGAATGGAAGTTACGGAGCCACCGGGTGTCCTCACTGTGGCTCTGAGACAGGCGAAGGTGGTTTTGATGGGGGCAAGTGCAATCAACCCTCAAACCTGCTCCCAACACCCCGATCCTCTCAACTGGCCTGTCCCACTCACAAAAGTCTCCCTACCTTAACAGAAGAACAGAACGGCAGAATTGGAAGGGACCTTGGAGGTCTTCTAGTCCAACCCCCTGCTCAAGACAGGGGACCTCATACCATTCTGGTCAAATGGTGGTCCAATCTGTTGGGTTTGGATTGAGCTTTCTGGAGGGTTTTCAAGACCTCCAGTGAAGGAGCACCCACAACTCTTGAGAAGCAAGTCATTCCATCAATTAATTGTTCTCAATGTCAGGAAGTATCTCCTTACTAGGTTGGATCTCTCTTTAACAAGCTTCCTCCTTGCCTTGGTCCATCCCATAAGCCTGACATTCATCTGTCCTGCTGATCATCTAACCATTTTTCCACCCATGTTGGTTCTATCCAAGATGCCCTGGATAGGAGTTCCATGCAGCTGTCACTAGAACTAATGCACCATGAGATTTAATCGCCCCACTATCACACTCACACAGCTGTACCTTCCCCAAGATCTTTGATCTGGTTGGGACTGCCAACCACAGCAAACCACTGTTGAGCTGAGCCATAGACCCTGGGGTGACTGTGCAAAGAATTGGTGACTGTACAAACTCAGAATTGGGATGGGACTCTGTAGTGGTGAAGAGTGGGAAGTGGAGGAAGCATGTTAAGAGCATGGACCTATGCCTGGGCAGGGAATGGTGGAGAAGGCAAGGAAGAAGATGGACCCCTGTTCCAGTTGAAGACTCCTAACCGCCATCAAGTCCTCGGAAGAACCCAACTGGTGCCCAACATCCAACCACAACCAAGGAAATCAATGCAGGTGAAGAAGCCATAACCATGGTTTGCTAGTCCACCATGGTTCCAAAATAACAACATTGCTCAATCTTTTCTTTAAAACTTCCACTGATGGAGCACCCACAATTTCTGGAGGCAAGCCGTTCCGCTGATTAATAATAAACCAGAGTTGGAAGGGGCCTTGGAGGTCTTCTAGTCTGATAGAGCAGGAGACCCTATATCATTTCAGACAAATGGTTGGCCAATCTCTTCTTCAAAACCTCCAGTGATGGAGCACCTATAACCTCTGGCGCCACTCAGCTCCCTCTACCACCTTCTTCTCAAACCTATGTCCTCTTCAGTGCCCTAGTGTCTCTTCATCCTGTCCTTCGCCCTGCCCCAAAGTCCCTCTCCAAACCCCTCCAGGGCTGGGGGCCTCACCCCTTGCCACCCTGAACCAAGAACGCAGATGCCCCTACGAGGTCCCCACGCAGGATGGCAGAGTGGAGGCCATTGTCCAAGAGGTGGAGGACAGGTTGCAGGGCTTCTCCACTCAGGGCGAGCTGCTGGCCGGAGCACGTCCCCGAGATGTGGCAGAGAACAGCGGGCTCGGTGGCATCCCCGCGGTGACGTGGCTGTGGGTGCCTCCCGCAGCGCCCAGGAGTCCCGATCGTCTGGCAAACAACACACCTGTAGGAACGAGAGAGGTACTAAGGCAGTGCAAGTTGGAAATGATCAGCACACGTAACAACTACTGCTCACACCTGCCCAAATCCAGGCTCTGGTCTCTGGAAGCCCACTTCTGAATTTCAGCAGCTTAGTGGGAGCTGCCATTAACTGGCCACTGACCTACCACAAAGCTATGGGGTCACCGGTCAACATTTGGGGGGTTTAAATTGGATAGTCTGTCCCTGCGGTCCCTGGTCATGCTGCCTTTTTATTTTCTTCCATTTGATTGAGGGGTCCATCAAGGGGCCCTCCTTTAAACCCTGAGCTACAAATATTTTCTTCCCACCAGACCACTTGCATATGATCAGACAGCAAACCCCTCTCCCTTCTAGCACTGATGATGTTCCCTAGTTGGGTGATGAAATGTCTACCAAACAACCAAACTCAGAGAGCACCAAAAGCTTCACAGTCCACCTCCTCCTCCTCCTCCTCCTCCTCCTCCTCCTCCTCCTCCTCCTCTCCCTTCTAGCACTGATGATGTTACCAAGTTAGGTCATGAAACATCTTCAGACAAACAACCAAACTCAGAGAGCACCAAAAGCTTCACAGTCCACCTCCTCCTCCTCCTCCTCCTCCTCCTCCTCCTCCTCCTCCTCCTCCTCCTCCTCCTCTCCCTTCTAGCACTGATGATGTTACCAAGTTAGGTCATGAAACATCTTCAGACAACCAAGCTCAGAGAGCACCAAAAACTTCATAGTCCTCCTCCTCCTCCTCCTCCTCCTCCTCCTCCTCCTCCTCCTCCTCCTCCTCCTCCTCCTCCTCCTCCTCCTCCTCCTCCTCCTCTCCTCTCCCTTCTAGCACTGATGATGTTCCCTAGTTAGGTGATGAAATGTCTACAAGAAAACAACCAAGCTCAGAGAGCACCAAAAACTTCATAGTCCTCCTCCTCCTCCTCCTCCTCCCTTCTCCTCTCCTCTCCCTTCTAGCACTGATGATGTTACCAAGTTAGGACATGAAACATCTTCAGACAACCAAGCTCAGAGAGCATCAAGGACCTCACAATCCTCACCTCCTCCTCCTCTCCACAAGCCCCACTCGCTTCTAGGCCCAATGATGTTACCTAGTTGGGTCATGAAACATCTGCCAGAAAACCACCAAGCTCAGAGAAGATCAAGGACTCTTTATTTCAACCCTGAGCTACAAATATTATCTTTATTGGTTCCATTTAATTCTCAAAGACTGGCTGGCACAAGTCCTGTAGCTTTCTTGCCAAGGTTGTTCAGAAGTGGTTTGCCATTGCCTCCTTCTCAGGAGAGAGGAAAAGTGGCTGGCTGGAAATCAACTTTCTGGCTTTGTGCCTAAGTCCAGGACTAGAGGCCACCGTCTCCCGGATTCTAAGCTAAAGGGTTTACCAGTGGTGGGGTTCAAATAATTGAACAACTGGTTCTCTGCCCTAATGACCGGCTGGGTGGGCGTGGCCATGGTGGGTGTGGCCAGAGGGTAAGACAGGCAGCACTCAACCTCCCTGCAGCCTCCTGGGAGCCAAAATGGGGACTCCTGGGAGGGGTGGGGAGGGGAGGGGTCAGCCAGCAATTTAATTACCGGTTCACCTGCATTGGCCCAAACCGGCTAAATCCCACCAATGGATTTAACCAAAGAACTTTAACTGGCTCTTATTTATGCTGCCTTGCTTAACCTGGTTAAGGAATGTACCCCTTTCTCCCCCCCCCCCCCCAATATATGTCCCACAAACTAAACCAATGGGCCATGGAGGCAATCCAAGATTCCCAGCTAGCAACTCTGGCGATCTTCAAGACGCCTGGACTTCAACTCCCAGAATTCCTCAGCCAACCACGCATCTTAAAGTTCCAGAAGTTGGGAAATCCTACTTCGTGCCATGCCAGAAAAATGGGTTGTTCCTGGAATCTGATTGCCCCACAAGCCACCCTCCCCACCCCCAAATCCCTCATTTGGCACCTCCTTTTCCAAATCTAGCAATTCCTCAGGTGCTATCTATCCTCTGCCGATGACCAGAAAACCCCCGGACTAGAGGCAAAGCTGGTGCTTTGCGACCTCTGGATTTGCAGCCTGTGTTCACACAAAGAGGGGGGGCTCTTTACCTGTGTAGACAACGCCGTTTATTTCTATCGACATGTTGATGCTGCTAATGCCATTGGTGGACAGATTCAATGCCGTCTCCTGTCTGTCATCTGGAAGAAAACAGAGAAGGGGAGTGAGGAAGGCAGAGCAACGGAGGGGTCAGGGTTCCAAGTAATAGATCCATAGCCAGCAAAAACTCCCAGGCAGGCAAATTCCCAATGAAGGATAGCTTTATTGGAAATATCATATTGGCACATATATGGTGAAAACCGACTCTGAAGGTCCCCACGGTTTTCACCTAGTTAAAAGAGAAAATTTTTCCCAGACCCCAAACCATCTGTCACATGGTCCAATCAAGATGTTGTCTAGTCATCTGGAAGCCTCCCTCCTTCTTCACATGCTCTAGGTGTGAGAACGTCCTTGGTTCTCAAGAGAAAGTATTTTGTTTTGGCTACACAAACTCCTCTATCTCTAACCCCCTCCCTGGCCCTCAGCTCCAATGTAGTGGCAACACTGAAGCTCCAATATGGCTCCGGTCAGGCCAGCTTCAGGGTTGACAGGAGGTAGGATGCGTGGGGTCTAGGACAACTCGCCACAGCCAGTTGGCCCCACCCCCAATCTATTGGTGCCTCTTGAGTCCCAGCTGATTGGCTAGAAGGAAAAAAACTGTTTAAACTCTTGCTGTGGGGCTTCAAAGGGCCGCCCTACAGCTGATCAGTGTTAAAAGGCAGTGTGGTGGTAGACTGGTGCCTCCAAAAACAAATGAATAGACCAGGACCTCCAAAAACAAATGAGTAGACTGGGGCCTCCAAAAACGAGTAGACCGGTACAGATCTGCAAGCAGTTAAAAGCCTGGTAGAC